>CM030370.1:48096050-48603524 GCA_003604175.2 Clonorchis sinensis
CAAAACTCAACAATTAAATGAACAGCTTGTGTGCGGCTGAACGGGACAAGGACAAGAACGAACCATCTGGAGCAATCACCCGGCAACTGATCATACTCAAAGTTCACTCCCTGTTTTGTAGGATTTATATGTACATGAGTGCACCACTGCTTAACACCTACTTGGATGCCTGCCTACCTGCCTACCGGTTAACCACGATACATCCCTACACCAGTACATACCGATGGTGTCACAGGGACTGGTGTGGAAACGTCTGCGACGAAATTTCAAAGATCACCGAACAAGCCAACCATCAATTGATAACTTTCTTTTCTATATCTTGTTGGACAGCACAATTGCAAAGGGATTGTTTAGGTTTGGTTTGAAGCCAGCCTTGAAACAGACGACTAATAAGGATGGCATTTTGGATCTTTGGCTTGTTGCAGTACGGGCTCCTGCAGTGGATTGTTTTACTTATCTTGGATGGTGATCGTTGATCCGCTGGCGTAGATATTCTGCCCATTTGCAGACGATTTGGTAAACAACGTTTGACACAATATTCAGGAGGATTACATCCGAGAACGCCTACATAAAAAGGAGGAGCTGAAGTCTGACTGCTAGTCGAATGTATTGTCGTCCGCCTTACATCATTAGTTGGTTGACTGCCTTTGAACGACAGTGTTAGAAATGAAATTTTCTCTCCTTTCAACCATCGAGTTGTTTCTTACTACAGATGTGGAGGGATCTTTCCTAGTATCCATTGGCCACCAGAATTTTGGCTGGAAGATCTTGTCGTTGATTAATGCCTGACCCGGTTCGAAAAAGGTCATGGCTAAGGTGTGTTTGTATAGGATGACTGAAATCAACTATTCCCGTCGCCCTCCTATGGAACCGCTTCCGCCGTATCCATGAGCTGGGTTGCGCAACTCATGTCGTGCGTATTGCGGGAGAAAAGTGAACTTGGGCAGATAATGAAGGGTACCTACGACAGCTAAACGAAGGCATCGAATTTCAGCATTGTTGAACGTGATCTAGTGTTGAATTTAAGCAACAGTGGGTGAAATATGGAACCAGCGGCACTTGCAGATAAGCATGTCAGTAAGCTTGAGGAAGCTTCTTCAGTCTCTACCATCTCAGTCTGCTGATCATGAAAGTCCACGCGATTAAAATCAAGTCGTCAGTTTATAAAGTGAAGCAAACACAAAAAGCAACTTCTAGCTGCACTAAAAACTGAATGAGCTATTGAGACAGCGTTGTGAGTACATGTTTGATCTGTCCCAGCTATGAAATTCGCTTACGGTTATCTTTCGTAGTGGTGAGTTTTGAAGTTAGTGCTTTTTTCTTACCTAGGAGCATTGCTTTCTAGGGATCCTGGAATTGCAAGTACTGAGATAAAAACCGTACATCTAGTATGCGAAAAGCACACACGATTGTTCCCAGTAGTAAGGTCTGTCATTCTATGAAGCAAAAATTCATCTAAAGAGGTTTTTCTCATTGCGGTTACCCTTCATTACTCACCGAGTCTGCGGATTACGTGAAGCAAGAAGACTGACTGTGGCCTTCATTTAACCTGACTGAGCGCGGAACTGCGGATCTTGTTCGCATGGAACATCTAGGGAGTTGTCGTTTAACCAAAAACTGTAGGAGGAACGAGACTGCTCCCATATTTTTTCCATCTTTTAGGCATTATAAGTACGTAGCTGTGGCCTTTGTTATTCACTTGATGGGACAAACCTTCAAGAGCTTCTAAATAGGATGTAAAAAAATTGGATGATTGGGTAAGCAAGAACCCACTACAGTGATGATTAGGCTGTTTTTGTTAACTGCGGCACAGTTGGCAGTTAACTGAGGTCTACAGATAGCAGCATTCATGTCGTGTGATCAGCCGTTAAGTGGCAACGACAGGCATGCGCTAACAGCTCCGCAGAAATTGACCGGTCTTAGGGACTGCTTACTTGTTGCGTTGGGAGCAAAAGACGGAAGAAACGATTGATGTTACGCGTAAAGCTACTTCAGTTAGACTAGGACAGCCGTTCTAAATCTGAGAATTGCGAAGCGTTGCTTTGGTTTCGTTAATTTGAGGCTATTTTCACAGAAAGACCACCAATATAGTAGGAAGCTCATTCGTTCAGATACAGCACATGATAAGTATGATTGACATAAGTTCGATAAATTTCTTCCTCATAGAGTATTCTCCTACATCGCGCACCAAACAGAACAACTCATATCATTCTTTGTCACCGAAATCCAGAAGTAGCTCAGTCCTGTATTGTTTTATTATTTGTATTGCTTAAGGACTAGATGGATACAAAAGTCGACCGCGTGTTACATCTTTCCCTATGACTGGGTCCGTTGTCTCAAAAAACGATGTATCTAGATGTTACAACTTATATCTCGAGGTGCAATTAAAAGCGTACGCTTCTGAGCTAATTTAAGCGTAGGCGTGAGAGAAAACCGCGTCCTCTTATTCTACACCCCAACTAATCTTGCTAAATAATGTTACTATTGTATACATAAGTCTTTCTTCATCAGATTTTATTTAAAAAAATGAGATGTGTATCAGGAAATTCCAAGGTGACCTTCAAGTCTTTGTAGTGGAAAAACTAAAGAAATAAATGGTATTCAAAATCTTTGCAGACTTAGAATCTTTTTGGTGCGATGGGTCAAAAGACGCGGATACCCTGTGAATGTTTTGCAAAGGAAACTGTAGCTAAATACAAGCTAAGCCGGAACACCGGTCTCATCCTCATTATCAGTATGAAGGGCATTACACTGGAAGTGGTTAGTGGTTTTTAAGTGTCACACAAAAAAGCAGTCCACAGGCGGAGTCTGAAGTGTAAGAAGGCCTAAAAAAGACTATATGCGTTAGTAGAAGAAAAATATAATTACCAACGAGGTAGTAAGAATTACAAAGTTGATTTTTTGCACTCCCAAGCCGCAGAGTTTGTAAAACAACTAAGATATCTAATGCAATGTAGCCTGTAGCATTTATGCAATTTTAAAGCAACGTGATCAGTCAATAAAACCAAGGTAGTCTCAAGGTGGTCCTTAAGCATTTTTGAGCACAAAGGACGACTTAAAACGATCAATCAATAAGTCCCTAATGAACTTCAGCCTCTGTAATTACTTGCCGCCTGCTAAATTCCTGTAACGATCAGATGAGTTCAACTCTCTGTCTTGTGTCGACTAGAGGCCTGACGACCGAAGATTTGACCCTGGATTCCTCCAGGGCCAGCTGATATGGTGAGGATATTTTAGGCCTATGGACTCTTGTTCCCCGTTCAAACCGCTTGTCAGTCCCACTGAACAACATATCACTCTAACTGAAGTTTAATCGACTGGCGCAGTGAGTCGTAGATAGGTTGACATTTCGAATGACGGCAGTGGTTAGACCCTATATATGTCTTCGTGCACGAATTTGCTGCATGGTTGGTTCAGCGAAAAGACGCCTGTTTTGTCTGTTTAGATAGACCAGTAATAGGTTAACCGGTGTCCAGTAATGTAAATTATATTTCTCTGTGCTGTGAGTGCCGCTGTCAGTTTGTCACTCGAACTAGGCGCTTTTCGATGAATCAGTCAGGGTAGCTATTTAAACGCAATCGTGGGAGTACAAAGCCTTATAAGATATAAGGAATGTTTCTAGGTTGAAGAGGTAAAAGCATGACAATTTAGGAGCAACTTAACTCAGGAAGGAGGAAGATGTGACCATTCTATCCAAACCATCGGCTTGCCATTTCGTTAAACTTGAAGTCCTGACTCACTGATCGTGTGGCAGTCAAAACTGGTGACTTTTCCGTGCAAGTGACACATAAATTCACTCTTGAACCAAAACGGAAGGTATTCATTTGACCCCCAATAAACCGATCACAAACAACCTAGCAATCCCACGGGACATATAAGTGAAAATCATAAGTGAGACTCTCCAAACCGTCTGAATCGACGCTAGGTCAGTATTTTTTTAACTGTATATTGCACATTGCGACGGTACTGATCAACCGACTATCAACTACCGTGTTTTTTACTGTAATGATGAATGAACAGGCGGCTATCTCAGTAGTGATATTACCAGGCCTCCCACCAATCTTGATACCACAACCACGCCCAGCTGTTTCAGATTTTTCTACAAGCTGTTGCACACATCGGCCTGGCGCAGACCAAATATGAAAGCTAATCCTGTTACATCGCTACGCATTGGAATCCATTTACAATGTAAAGTTGAACACTTTGAACAAATGGTACACGATCTACAAAGGAGATGTGATGGAATAATCTGATGCCGTATTGATACGTGAAGAAAAATAAAACCACAAAGTAGAAAGAAGTCCTCAAGTGGTCGTCTATCAGGTTTACTTATGTACGCTTCAGTCATGCTACCGATTATGATGAAGGAATCCACCATGTAATAACAGTTGTAGCATCCAGTTGGATAGAACTTACCTAGTCTGGTGTTTGGACATCCGTTTTCTTCATTATGCACACTAGAAAGCCGAATGATAGTACATCTGTTTGCACACGCACGATCTTGAAAAAAGTGGAAATTAAGAGAAAATATTTTCAATATGTCGAAATACTGGTAGCTCGGATGCGTTTTTTGATATGTCCTCGTTTGGTGTTACGCCCTAATCTCGACAAACAGTAATTTGTAGCTCACAATAAGGGCAAAATATATCAGTGAACAAGTCATGAAAAATTTATTTTCAACAGTTGGTCTGTATGTAATTTGCTTAGAAAAAACTTTCGCATGCCTCTTATCTGAGGAGCTAGTCTACACTGGATGGCATGACGTAAGTCGTACGATTGAATAATTTTGGCATTTTTCCTACGGCAATGAAAACGGATAAATTGTTACCAGCCATTGATAACCGAATGGTATGGGTTTTAGCTTTCAAACGAAAAGTCATGGGTATGAATTTTCTGAGAGATTTTTAGATGCTCACTGCTGATATTTCCCAAAAGACCAAAGCCACGGCTGCACAGTGATTTTAGTTTCTAAATATATATAGGTTTTCATTAAATACACACATTTGTAAATCAATTTGGTTTTGCGAGAGACTCACCTGAAACCCAACTGAATCTCCCGTTTGTGATGTACCCAGGCGACTGAATGTGCTGCACCAGGCCCCCTCATGTTTCAGTTGCTACGATATTCGAGATATCGTGATACATTTACATATGTAATGCGCTACTCATTAGGATGCTGAAAACTGACTTGCAAATGAGTGTATTTATCGAAATCAGTCCAATTGGGGTTCAAGTAGAACATCAGTGGCGTTTTTGTTGTCAGTTTCTATCCAGATTGCCTGGATGAGTGTCTGGAGTGTCTGTCACCTCGAACTGATTGTGGTAGGCTAACACATAATCCCTTTCCCATCCACTTTTATTCTTTTCTTCACAATAGGATTTTCAAGTAAATCATGGTTGTGCGGCAGCGATGGTGATGATACCTTGAATTCCTTGTTACTACGGGCTGAAAGTTCAAGTAAATCATACACTTCTCAGGAACATTCACAAGCCTCAAACAAGTGGGTATGATAATTTTCTACCAGCACTAAAGTCTGATATGTCGCAACCTCAAAGGTGAAGCAAAATGTGCAGCTTTCGAGCATCTACAGTGGAGTATTCTGCATCCCTTTAGTAGGTTTTCGGGCAGTATGAATGTAACTGATTGTGGGATGTAACTGCTCAAATCCTCAACGGCAGTTACACGGGTTTACTTTAAGATGAACTCAACTTTGCATTCGCTGACCTTCGGAAACCCAGCTACCTTGGGAAACCGATACAGAAAAGTGATAGCGTTTAACGCATTGTAAAGTATTATCGACAGCGGGCTTCTGGATTATTACGTCACACTTGAGGTGTGACTTTTTGACATGAGTGAATATTGTTCACACCAAGGAGTGTTAGTGCAGAAGAGCACTTAATATGCCAAAGTAGGTAAGCTAACTTACAAATATTTTGTGAACTATCAATACCCACTAATTAATATAAATGTTGCGCATACCATTCCGGACCGACCGCTCATCAAACTCCGGATAAACTTCTCTTCGAATAAATTGGACGTATTAAGTCATCGTACGACTACATCAAGAAGGCTGTGGAGATTTGCGAGGTCATCTGGTGTATGATTAGTTTGTGAAGACTTCTTCCTAATGCTATTCATCTGAAATTATTTGTCTCGATTTAGATTTCAGCACTTTGTGAAGATTTTACCTTTCATCTGCAGACAGTGCTCAGATGAGGAAACAGGGTTTGGTCCCAAAAACAGTTGTTGTCATTCCCTTGCTTCTTTTGGAAAAAAGTCGTAACAACTCTTTTGTATCAGCCACGGATGTGCTTGTCTTATCTGTGGTTCGTTTAATCGATGAACATATGTTGAATGTGATGGAAATTTGGTTAGAATGTCCGAGAAAAGACGAACAGAAACACCAGAAAAGATGGCCACAATGCCAGTTCACCATCATTACTAGCGACTGCAAAATTGTGTTCAAACACTGATGCTTCGCTACCGTGCAGCCATAGTTTTTGAAAGCTTTATTGTCAAGACAGAAATAAAAGTGGATGTAGAAGGGGCTTAGTGCCAGCCTACCACAATCTTATCGATCTACCTCCACCTCAAAACACTCATTCGGATAATCTGGTCATACACTGACAACAACGCCATCGACATCGACCAGCGGCCATATTCGACAGCGTCTCCAGTCATGCACAGAGAAGTCATGAGGACCATATTCTGAAAGGCTGGTCACACCCAGACTTTTCCTATCGATTTCATTTCCCTCTGCCAAGTCACAAGTTGATCACCTTTCTGTTTGCGCCAGTCTGAACTGGGTACGTATGCAATACACAGGGACTTGACCATGTGGTGCACCAAGTCACTGCCGAATCATCGGTTACCGGAAAGAGTGCTTTTCTCCGTGTCCGGTTCAAAGCTACGCAAGCAGACAAGTGGTTAAAGCCATGTTACCTCCTTTCAATAGCAGGATAAGCTCAATGAAATAGCACAGTTGTGAACAGTAGGAATGAAAATGCCAGCAGATGCTGTTTACCCGCTGTTTAAGAGCAGGCCGGTAACAGTCTGACTGTGGCCTGTACAGTTTAGTGCGGCTAATGCAAAAACATGTGTTGCTCGTGTCAGTCGTAGCCCAGCACATAGAAACACATGTAGCAAAATTTTTATGTTATCTTTGTTCGTTTTCTCAGTGTCAAATTCTGCAAACGCAAAAGCCCGACTGGAGGATATCGGGCGTCGTTGTTGTTGTCCAAAATGTCGTATGCGCCTTTTTAAATGCAAGGAGCTTTTAATTTTTTAGACTAAATGAGTGCAAAATATGAAGACTCAAATTCAGCGTTCACTTGTCCACAATTTATGGTTGCGACGTGGGGACCCAAACACAACAGCAATCTATAGAGTGTACCCAGAGGAAAATAGGCACATGTGTGGAACGGCGATATTTGTGTAGTGAGACATTTCGAGGTAAGATTTTTGTGGAAAATCGTAGGACCTGATCAACCCAATAAAGTCTGACTTCACATGAGGATCTGCGACTCATTTGGATACCACACGTGACAGACGCCAGTGTGTCTTTGTGCAAAGGTTACGGTCTTTTGGGTTACGGTATTGGGTGGAACACAAGGAGGACGGTTGCGATCAAGTGCTCCACGCAGACCAACATGGACCGGATTTTTCTGTTTGGACAAAACTATCGCTTTGAAGGAGTCAGCGATATTCCTTCAGAGGAAAACGGCTGGAGCTCTTCTCAAATGTGTTCGCGATGAATTCTTATCCACACAGTTTTCACAGGACACATGCAAAATCCACTTCCCGAATACAGTTGGTTCAAATTATGCAGTAAAGTCCGGTTCACCTGCGCCTGACGTTCACAAGTCATTCTGCTATCGCTGCACTATTCAGAGGTGGGAAAACGTTGAGGACATTCTTTGCAGCCAACTTACATATGTCTGGCAATGTTGTGGAACATTGGTAGCTCGGGTGCGCTGATTGATTGTTGGTCTGATGTAACGTTGGTGATGAAAAGTTTGCAATCCAATTGCCAAGCTCGGCGGACAGACCAACAATCAATTAGATATGTCTTTTATGTGAGCGGAGATAAGAGCAGACTTCGTCCTGTCACACTGACGTGCATATACCGATTCATCTGCTTTTGTGGAGCCAACTACAGTGGTCGAACTGGCAACTGTCCGAACGAATGTCTAAATATCTGCCGTTTAGCCTCCAAAAAGCACAAACACGTATCAGTAGCCTTGCGATTTTCAACTACTCATTGAACAAGTGACTCTGCATCAATGCTCTCCCACACATCCACAAATCATCGGCAAACTTGTTGAACCTCATCAAACCAGAATCAATTATGGTACGAATTCACCAGTCAGAACTTTGTGTTCGTAAACGATTTGCACACTCATGTGGTCAGTTGGTCCAGTTCTAATACAACGTGATTAGTACACACGTATTACTTTTCAAAAGTTGACCGCTGACTGTTATTCCGTCTGGTGCAACTAAGATATTTTTATGTCGTTTATGAGCCTGATGAAGTGACACACCGCCAGCTGGGGTGCACCGAAAAGAAAAGATGTCAGTAAAATAAATGGGGAACAGTACTGAGGATTTGAAATTGGATATAAACCATTCCTGTGCAGACTAAGTGAACCATCAGTTCCCGTTACTGTATACAAATCGCATTGACAACCAGCGCTCTTCCCGAAATTTTGCACTTTCTGGCCTGTGCCAAACAACGTATGCCTGAAATCTAGGCTGTTTGATTCACACTTTCAGAAGGTTTGTACTTTGTTCTTTTTGAATGCCCTCATTTCCTTCCCCCGTACTTTAATACCGAATTACCAAATTAAATCTCTAATAATCTGATTCTTGCCACTGCCGGGAATCGGACATTTGTCTATGTGAACAAACGTTTTATGTTGACTTTCATCTCTTTCGGGCGCCAAAATGAATAAGGCATTATTTTCCGTCAAACCGTTCTTTGCAAGTATCGAATACAAACAATGAACCATTGTTTTCAGTCGTTTGAACGACAGGGGTAGATGACAGTATTTGACATGAAATAGCCGAGTAGGTCTTCGGAATGTTACGCCGCATTGTTCAAATCAGCTGGATCGGTATGAAAACAGGCTACCCTTTATGGGGACCGAACATTGTTCTGCGTTTTCCTCCATTTACTAGTGATTTATCTTATCAACAAAGTGCTATAAAGGCAGTTTTGAGTGAATGAACCGATGTTCCGTCGCTTTGAATGGCGGAAAAAACGTGTATTCAGCGTATTCACAAAACATTGTATTAAAGGATTCAAAACGTTAAAATGTTAGTTCTTCTTTTGTGTTTTTGCTATCTCACCTATTCCATTTATGAAATGAGATGTGATTTACGGTGAATAAGATTTTTCAGTGGCATTTTTGCATAGTAGGCATGAGCTAGACTGGCTAATTTTGCCATGGGGATATCCATCCAGTTGCGAATCCTGACTTTTTCACGTAGAAACAATTTTCAAGCATGCTGAGACCTCAGTAGCCAACATCTAAGGCAGAAAAACGGATTTGTGGTTGTACGATGGCTGATGCACATGTTTTTAAGATGCCACCTAGTAGCCATTATACTACTGTTGGTTGGCAGTATGACATCTTGATGCGTATCAGTGTTTGTCAGTGGTATGAGGAGGTGAATGCAACCTATACGGGACAGACGATAAACAGTGGGAATTACCAACAGTACCTAACGAATCCCCGGGGTGATTGGAACCCGTAGTCACCAGGCTAATAGTTGAGCACTTTGCCGTTCGGCAACGAGCAGATGACCACTATAGTAACTCGCACTTAGACAAGATTTAGCGCCCCTCATGCTTCAGTCACGGAACCCACGTCACTTGGTCACGCATTGTCCGACTCCACGAATGACAACTTCACAGACGAAAGTTTGACTCGTTGCGTGAATTATTATTTCTTCTGAGCTACTTGTAGTTTCCCGGCAGTATGAGAGATGTTGAAATTTTCAATGATGGGTTTTTCCTGTAATGACCTTTTCATATGGTTCACATGAGTGAAGACCACGCAGAGAGAACGAACTTGTACTGATGACGTTGCTGGTTGCCTCAGTGCACTTGCATCAAAGACTACCAGCTTCTGGAGACAGGAGCGCAAAAACGATTGCCTGTGAATGAAATCGATAACAGAAAACAGATACAACCCCTTCGCAATTCAGGACAATTCACATGAGGAAAAAATAGATCTCGCTTTTCCGTTGTAAGGCAATACGGTTACGATTATCCTAGTTGCCCGGCTGAAGGAAGCCTATTGCACGGTGTGCATTGATGAGGATTCATTAAACCTGACTGACGTCTGAGTGAAGTCTTTTTCACCTACAGAAAAGGAATTTTTCGAATAGAAGGAACTTAGCAACTGCTCAAATGGAAGAGATGAAGCAAAATTCGTTGACAGACTACGGTAATTCGCAAAAGAAGGCTAATTCCAGTTCCGGAGGATGTGTGAATTTTTGGGTAAGCCGTTGGCCTCCCGTAAAATGATCTCCCCGATACGCAGCTATGGTGGGCGGATTTTTTGGGGGTGTTTTCAGAAGCAGCCTACAAAACCCATCAAACCCATCCTGTATGCCGGCCCAAAGATCCTCTTGGAATGGGCGAATTTTATGGGCATATTGAAGGCCATTTTCAATAATATGTAACTTACCTATAGATGTTTACTATGACCTAAAAGAAAACTAAGCTTCACTTTGCTTGATGTCACACTACTTCGGAGGTGAGTGATAACCTTCGGAGTGCCCACTAACGGTTTGCTTCTGTTGAGACTTATCATGTAAGTCTGGTCCCGGGAGTTCCATAAACTTCATTGCTCAAACGAACCTTAGACGATCTATTAACTAACTCTGACCTGCAACTTAAGTTAGCCCAAGAGGGGGCTCAAAGAAATCTCAATCGAATTTCTGGTTTACAGAATTTTTCAACTACATATTCTGCAAGCGGGGAGTCTGTTCTTTCACGTTGAAGAGTACCGATAGCAACTCGGAGACTAGGCCTAATATATCAGCCCCAGAAAGATGGAACCGTTAGTGAGCTGTCAAGTAATGTCACATCAAGAATTTTAGTTCGAGATCATCAACACCGTTCCAAAGCAAAACCAATGGCCTCCTCCGTACAGCTCATTTGCTTGAGAATATTGCAAATGGGGGCTGGGCTGAGATTTGGCTGAGCATCGCTTTGACGCCAACTTACCTTGAGAATGTTTATATGTATTCTGCCATTGGACACTCCAGTGCCTTCGCATGAGCTGTTTACAGCGTATCCTCAATGAAAGAGTACGGAATCATTACCTGGTTCGGAAGCATAGCCGCTAGAGCAGTAAACAAACCAGTCAGTCCAGGATAGATGGCAATTTTACTATGCATCTGTCAACAGTGATGTAAATCTGATTTTTTGTAAGCCTCCGTCGGGAAAAAATCTTTTAAGCAGGCTATGAGGTTGTTATGGGAAATAAAAATGCCCACGATCAAATTGAGTGCGTGGGGATTTTTTCGTTTTCTCAGTTAGGACCCACGCCATTCTCCTTGCACGTAACCGAAAACCCTGAAGAATGTGGCAGTTCATACTTCGGAGGGGAGAACAATTTAACACGGTGTTCTTTCCCAACAGTAGTGTCATAGGTAGGTGGCTGCACTTACTGTCAATGCAGTGTTGTCTTTAGTGATTCTTCCTCGACAGGCGTACACTTATCAAATACTGAAGGTAGGTTTCTGAATTTGTGCCTGCTTAGCAAACTACTTCCGCTTTTGAACAATTTGAGAGACACGTCTCCTGTCCACATTACTTGCCATCCGGCTCTCAATATGTGTTTTCTGCTTCATCAACCCATCGATTTTTACCTTTTATGGTATTTCTTCGTAAGATGAACTCCCTTCCCTTCGAGGAGAGAGTGAGGATCAACCAATCTTTCGAGCTGTATGTATGCACTTGTTCTGGGATAAACCGAGTTCAGTCCTTGTGAACCATTTTTCCAGTCTTTAGTTCAATCTGCAGCCTTGAAAACATAACAGCTAGTTTGCCGGGTTCACCAATAGACCGGAATTCGCAGCCGATTTCGGTTCAGATGAAATTTAAACTTTTAAACGTTGTATTCCACACCTCTTCGTTTCCCTCGAATTTATGGAGAGCCTTAATGATAACTGAAACAATATAATGCCGGAAATATTTGGTCCCCGGAATCGAACTTGGCATAATCGATGTCAGAAACGACCATCTAACTGAGACGATAAAAGAAGTTGACTCAGAGAAATACATCTACTGGTTATGACTTTGTTCAAAATGTTTTGGAATTCTATGTCAAATTTCTGCCACGTGTGAAGAAACAGAAAGCTTACGAAAATTTTATATTGAAGGAACAAGCGGTCTTGCTATTTTCGACCGGACTTGAGTCTGGACGGAACACGAGCAAATTATTGATCTTTATGGTGCTAAACTGTGGTGAGGTAGTAATATGAATTTACCACTTCTTTTAAGCAACCTTGAGCTTCAGCCGACTAATTGAAATAGAAGAAAGGAAGCCAAAAGATCCATTTGTAAAGCGGACAGCTCCTTCCTGTCAAACTTATCGAATTGGTTTTTGTTTACGGGAAAGCACATCAAAAGACCACTGTTAGTCCAACCTTGGCAGCGCAAACACCCTTTGCCTAGTCTCCCTCAGAGCAGTCTACAATAAACTGCCCGCATCACTGTAACTCATGCCTCGCCATTCGAATAGTCAGAGTGTACGGTTCGTGAACCACCTATTCCTCACTGAGTGTGCCCGCTGCCCAAACAAAGAATCGGCCTATTCATTTTGAGCAGCACACTTGGAACACCCAGTAACGAGTGGTTTGCGTATCACATACATTCAGGCATCCAGCCTGAAAGATCTCTGTGCTTTGATACTGTTGTCAGCTAAAATTTACTTGGTTCATTTTTAAATAATAGGGATCTTCCCACTTTCTGACCTCCTGCTTAACTCAATTCTAAATTCAAAAGGGTTTGAATAGCATTTCACTCTCCTTAGACACACTGTTCATGATAAGCCGATGTAACCTCCGGGACTTAGGTCAGAAATTCAGAACTGTTTTTGTTAAACTGTAGCTGAAGACAGCAATATGTTTTTGAGCGCCCCATCCTGCACTGCTGCTGCGTAAACGCTCCCAGGAAAAAGAACCCTAGGAGCGGACACATATCACCGATCACTGTCAGTTAGTCCTCATATTCAACAACTACCGAGGAGAAAAAGCACATGAATCACTGGCAGAAAAAAATAAGTAAGCATGTACGAGGGTCAGATTTCTGATAGTTTGACAAAATACATCGGTGCATCAACTGATGTCGTTTGTACAAATGCTGGAAAACTCAGTTGTACGCAAATAAGTTGAGTTATCACATCCTTCAGTTGTTATTCGTGTCGATCTTGTGTTAAGCACAGCTCATTTACGTGTGACAGAACTCTTGCTTGTGGCTTCATCCTTGCTTTTTTCAAGGGTGATTTCACTTCCCTTAATCTAAACATCGTAAGTCAAAACATATCGGTTCGCCTAAAGGGAATAGGGGTTTGCGTACCAGAAAACGTTCTATCGTTACCAATTTTATACTTAATAATTTCCTTAAAAGAGTGCAGTTGGAATTGCAGATAGCTTTATAGAAATCCACTTTCTGCAAAAAGTGCTCTGAACAGGCTGTTTCCGTCACGAAAATTACAAATGTCGTTTGCGTCCATCACACTACTATTGTCTCACTGATCGTCTGGGTCCAACTCGACTGAATAGGATGTTTTCTGACGAAATCCTAGCGGTAGGTCTTTTTGTGTGGCACTGTTCATCTTTACTGAAAATGAAGCATTTTAGTAAGTGAGCGTTTTTGCACCTAATTTATTTTGAGAACAAGACGTGCCTGAAAAATAAAACAAAATGCCAGATTGATGAGAAATGGGAAAAATAAGTGAATTTTCCTTAGAAGGAACCCACACCTCAGTGTGTTTAAAGAAACTAACCTACCTGATGAGCCCCAAGAAGGGGGAAACCGGTCGTGGGCTGTCGAAGAATTTTCAGCAACCTTAAGTGTAGTGTATTACGTATATATATGTGTCGCGATGTCTCGAATATCGTGGCAATTGAAACACGAAGTGGCCTGGCGCAGCACATTCGGTTGCCCGGAAACCTCGCAAACGAGAGATTCAGCTAGGTTCCAGGTGAGCCACTCGCAAAACCAAATTGATTTGTAAATGAGTGTATTTATCAAAATCGGTCCAATTTGGGTTCAAGTAGAACATAAGATTAACGGAAACTCGGGGACTGAGAAACCGGTCGTGGGCTGTCGGAGGATTTTCAGCAACATTATGAGTAGTGCAAAATCTAACCAGCTTTAGGCCCGGAATTTTTTTTTAAACGAACAGATCATGCTATCGAACAATTATATGCTGTAACGGAAGGAGCTATGTTTCTGCGGGCAACTGTTGGAGGGAAATGGCTTTGTGAAAAATTGTTCTTCCTCCCAATGGGTTCCAGTTGCGTCTCCCGTCAAAAGCAAATTGGTATGCAAATGTGTAAATCGCTAATATAGCGTTCTTGGTACATGTGTGCGCTTGTCTCTTGATAGTTGTACTGCGTCCTTTTATCCAGACAGATAATCTTTACTTGGTATACCCAGAAAATAATACGTGGCATTCAACGCGGTTGGTTCGATATGCGACGTTTTCTTTTGTATTCTGTCTGAGCTCACCAATCAGTCTTCTCCTCATCGTGGTTTGTGTTTGCGGACTATTAGCGCTCAAGAAAAATTTTAATCACATTTGAAAACTGTTGCAAGAATACGATAACCACTCAACTTTTGACGGATATGTCGACATTTCTAGCTGATGGTTTCAAGTACGTTTACTCGTCTATTCCAAAAATGGAGGTGAAACAAGCGGTCATGGGAGCTGAGAGATCTCAGCCAGTACTTGAGTTCCCACGTTAAGCTCTGAGGACTGCACTGATCAGTGGAGCTGCTTGCGACAATTTTGCAAAGTTCTTTACCGACATCTTATTCGGATAACGTCTAAAACTCTAGCTGGTCAAGGTGGACACCACTGCCTCAAAGATACCCACTCTGAACAAAATGTCGCACGTAGTGAGTGAATTCTGAACAGTTACCCGGTCTCCTGAGCGACCACTTCCTTGAGTACGTGATTTCGATTGTTAAAAAACGCATGGCAAACAGACGGGAGTGACAGTACAAGACTTTGAGTAATGAACTAACACAAATGACTTTACTGAATAACCTAACTAGACAAGAAAATGATTTATCCGGTCTGAAGCTTAGTATAATGAAGCTAAATTATGGTACTCTCCAAGCTGTAACAAACTTTTTGTCCCTATCCGAGGGAAGCACGAGGGCTCAGATACTGCCAGGTTTCCCAAGCCTAGGCAGAAGCAGTCGAGATGAAGAGGCTGGTTTTGAAACTCGAACCTTGCTGTCAGTAAAGATGGCCTTAACAACTGGGGTGTCTTGAGGTCTCAAATCGGGCCACTCGCAAAACCAAATTGATTTGTAAATGAGTGTATTTATCAAAATCGGTCCAATTTGGGTTCAAGTAGAACATAAGATTAACGGAAACTCGGGGACTGAGAAACCGGTCGTGGGCTGTCGGAGGATTTTCAGCAACATTATGAGTAGTGCAAAATCTAACCAGCTTTAGGCCCGGAATTTTTTTTTAAACGAACAGATCATGCTATCGAACAATTATATGCTGTAACGGAAGGAGCTATGTTTCTGCGGGCAACTGTTGGAGGGAAATGGCTTTGTGAAAAATTGTTCTTCCTCCCAATGGGTTCCAGTTGCGTCTCCCGTCAAAAGCAAATTGGTATGCAAATGTGTAAATCGCTAATATAGCGTTCTTGGTACATGTGTGCGCTTGTCTCTTGATAGTTGTACTGCGTCCTTTTATCCAGACAGATAATCTTTACTTGGTATACCCAGAAAATAATACGTGGCATTCAACGCGGTTGGTTCGATATGCGACGTTTTCTTTTGTATTCTGTCTGAGCTCACCAATCAGTCTTCTCCTCATCGTGGTTTGTGTTTGCGGACTATTAGCGCTCAAGAAAAATTTTAATCACATTTGAAAACTGTTACAAGAATACGATAACCACTCAACTTTTGACGGATATGTCGACATTTCTAGCTGATGGTTTCAAGTACGTTTACTCGTCTATTCCAAAAATGGAGGTGAAACAAGCGGTCATGGGAGCTGAGAGATCTCAGCCAGTACTTGAGTTCCCACGTTAAGCTCTGAGGACTGCACTGATCAGTGGAGCTGCTTGCGACAATTTTGCAAAGTTCTTTACCGACATCTTATTCGGATAACGTCTAAAACTCTAGCTGGTCAAGGTGGACACCACTGCCTCAAAGATACCCACTCTGAACAAAATGTCGCACGTAGTGAGTGAATTCTGAACAGTTACCCGGTCTCCTGAGCGACCACTTCCTTGAGTACGTGATTTCGATTGTTAAAAAACGCATGGCAAACAGACGGGAGTGACAGTACAAGACTTTGAGTAATGAACTAACACAAATGACTTTACTGAATAACCTAACTAGACAAGAAAATGATTTATCCGGTCTGAAGCTTAGTATAATGAAGCTAAATTATGGTACTCTCCAAGCTGTAACAAACTTTTTGTCCCTATCCGAGGGAAGCACGAGGGCTCAGATACTGCCAGGTTTCCCAAGCCTAGGCAGAAGCAGTCGAGATGAAGAGGCTGGTTTTGAAACTCGAACCTTGCTGTCAGTAAAGATGGCCTTAACAACTGGGGTGTCTTGAGGTCTCAAATCGGACTTAAGGCTTCGTTAATGGGAATGACACTCCGTGACAAAAAAACCCGGTTTACTCAGTTCAAGTTGAATATTTATTTCTAGAATCATATGGCCGATAACGGATGTAAAACTAGAACAGTCCAAGTCCCTTGTGTGATAACATGTTACAGTATCAATTAGAACAACGTCCAATTACTGGTCTACTGAGCAGAGAACATAGGGATGCCCTTCGAAATTTTTATGACTTTATATCCACTGTGATAATGAAACTCAACAAAGATGCGCAGTTATTGATCAAAGGGACTAAGTGTGCAAGAATGGGGGTCATTCTCAGTGAAGCACCAAACTTCCAGCTCTCGTCAAGTGCCAAGGACCAAAATGAAACACAATAAGAAGAAAAAATACCCCGGTATTTAAAAACACTAAATGATCGAAATTCTATTTCTCTATTTCTTTTCCCGTAAAACCGACAGGCAGCAGTATCCTGAAAGTGTATCGCCTACTCGAGATTCATAATCCTGCAAATCCATTTCGTCTGATTTTAACCATGTGTTGACCTTCCTATCACTCTACTGCAAAGCGGAAAAATTAATTATGGCCAGTTATAGTCTGCCGGACGTGTTCCAGTTTGGCGAATTAATCAATCATCCAGAAGTTTCAGGATAGGACTTATTTTCTACTTTCAGTTTGGCGAATTAATCAATCATCCAGGAGTTTCAGGAGAAAACTTATTTCCTACCGAAGCATTTTTCCTGTTCACCAACCTGCTGCTAGTTGAGACTGTTAAGTGAACATCTAGTCGAATAAAATTTCTCAGTTGAACTCTTGAAAGAAAGTCTCCAATGCACTATGATTGTGCAATCCATGTTCTACGACGACTTGTACCGACAGATTGACGAGGTAGCTATTGGCTCACCAACTGGCCCTCAACTAACAGATTTGTGTACGACCGTGTTGGGATGTGCGAGTTTACTATAAATAATCCACCAGCGTGCCAGCGTGTCGATGATATCATTGCCGTGCAACTTAGAACGATTAAGCCAGACCAACCTGTTGCGGATTTCAACACCGCCAACTCAATATCAAGTTTACCCATGATCTAGAACAAAAAAAATCTTCCCATTCCTGGATGTCGTACTATGGTACCGCGACAACAGGTTACCGCCCAGACCGTCAACATCTCCACTTTTCAGGTGGCGATTCATCGCAAATATCGTAAACATTGCGGTTTGCCGTGAACCAAAATATATTCTAATTTTTCCGACCACGGTCGGAGGATTCTTTATTTCTTATAGACTTGGAAAGAATTGTCGTAAATGTAACTAAATCCGCCGTGAAAAAGAAACATTCTTGCATTTTCGGAAAAGTGTCGTTACCAAACGGTTCTAAGCGTTTTTCAACTGACTGAAGATATTCTTGCGCTTCAAGCACGGTTTCCAAGGCTGTCACCGATATCCTAATATTGAACGAATTAATTACACGCTAGTTACTGTATTTCAGTAGTTGAACGAACGAATCTGTTTGAATGTCCATTGATGGAAAAGATGATGAGTATTGTCGATTTTTCCATGTTTTTAAGATCAGTCCAAGCGCTTTACAATGAGATAAGTCATTGCGGCAACATGATAGGCGTCTATTTGCTATTCATGATTTTTTAAGAGGACAGTATCCGACTGAGATGCGCAAATCAGCCGCTCACCAGTTTCGGACACCGCGCTCGGATCGCTCGTCTCTTTCACGAGACGTAAAGTCAATTCCGATCTATATATTTTCAGCAAAACAAGAGTATGTCCAAATTTTGGTCTCTGGAATGAATGTTTGGGCTGATCGTGATATAGCACGTGTCTTGGTATGTGTGACCGATGAGTTTCATGTGTGAAACTATTATTGGAAAATTGTTTTATTACGACGATCTGCTAATGCCCTGGTAGTACTATCAATCTGGTTACAATGAACAGTGAACTGTGTCTACTTGAAGTTTAGAAACGCGAAACTAACGTTGCGTTTACGCCTACTTACGGTGATCTAAGGATAGTTTTAGAATGAATATCAACCAACGAGAAAAATGGTACGCGCCACTGCCATGCTTTCTGCCAATAGTTTCAAATTTCGAAGCCCCATGTAAACTAGGGTCACTATGGCCATGGAATAGATGCTTAGCTATATGCAGTGTCCAAAATCAGAGGATGTTTCACTAACAATAATCAGTTCTGAATGTGGTTTTGTGACTCGTGTAACTGATTGCCATACGTATTTATGATATTGACTATTTCCACCTAGCAGTTAGGCTACGGGGATTTACGCGCACAGCTTTAAAAGTCAAGTCAATCAAATAAGGATCTATCAACAAATTCTGTACTATGAATAGAATAGAATAGAATAGAATAGAATAGAATAGAATAGAATAGAATAGAATAGAATAGAATAGAATAGAATAGAATAGAATAGAATAGAATAGAATAGAATAGAATAGAATAGAATAGAATAGAATAGAATAGAATAGAATAGAATAGAATAGAATAGAATAGAATAGAATAGAATAGAATAGAATAGAATAGAATAGAATAGAATAGAATAGAATAGAATAGAATAGAATAGAATAGAATAGAATAGAATAGAATAGAATAGAATAGAATAGAATAGAATAGAATAGAATAGAATAGAATAGAATAGAATAGAATAGAATAGAATAGAATAGAATAGAATAGAATAGAATAGAATAGAATAGAATAGAATAGAATAGAATAGAATAGAATAGAATAGAATAGAATAGAATAGAATAGAATAGAATAGAATAGAATAGAATAGAATAGAATAGAATAGAATAGAATAGAATAGAATAGAATAGAATAGAATAGAATAGAATAGAATAGAATAGAATAGAATAGAATAGTGAAATTGTGCAAACCTTAAATTGTCGGATTGCGCTGACTTCCGTAAACCGGTTTAGGAACTGCCAATTCCGAAAGGGATCCTGTACTCATAGGTGGTCAGGAAAAATTGGCGCCTACCCAAAGTTCAATCTGATTTAAGGCAAAATGACCACACGATGGCAAAACCGACGTTGCTAATTCAGACTGGACGTGCAATGACAAGGTGACAGAAGCTTTACGTTTAAGTCGAAACAAGAAAGGTCGTATAGGCGCAAAACGGAAACAACAAGACGGGGGATCACGTTGTACACAATAAGAGTAGAATAAAAGAATCAACACATGGGTAATTTCTGTATAAGTACCGCATTTGACCTTGTGTTTACTGTGAATAGATGATGACGCGTTTGTATATACTATCCTGTATTGCAGAGAAAGTATTGTATTAGTTTAACTTCCGGTTCTCTCATGTTTGTTGAAACTGATATTACCAAGGAATTTTTAAATTTGGGCGACCTGGTGGCTGGAGGATTGCTTATTCAAAAAAAAACCTTTATCAAAAACCTTCAAAATAAACCTTTATCAAACCATAGTCAGACTAGACTCATCACCTGAAAAAGCCTTGATGAGACAGAGGAGACGAGGAAGTATTTTTTTGGTTTATCCCTAATAGATGGCCACCTTTCCTTACCTTCCACTTCCACATCACAGTAACCGCAACGTTGGTAGGCTGATCACTGATTTGTCCCTGTTTTATTCAGTGAATGAACAAATTTGATTGGTTGCAAATGAGAATAAACTCATTAAACAGTTTTATCTTCCCACTACAATTAGCAAGCTTCTGGACATCCAACCGGAGGGATGTACTACACAACAGCGTCGAATTCTGTTTTCATAGATATTTTTCCCTGTATTTTCGCTCTTTTTTGCAGGGAACACCAGCTGTTACGAGAGACAACTTTACTCATTTTCACGAGAGAATGCCTACAGATACGGAACCATTGTACTAACAAATCAAATTTTTTTGCACATTCAGTTTGCGTAACTTAGTCTACTTTACACATAGAACATTGGTAGTTCTCTCCAGTTTACTACAGTGGGCTATCACTGCCGGATTCTTCATTCCGGAAAGCAAATTCTCTTTCGGAAAAGCTGCATTGACCACCGAACTGAATGGATAATTTACAAACTTTCCCCTGTTCTATGTCTTTGTGTTGCGATTTATTCTTGCAACTAAGGTTTGATGCTTCTACATTGTACTCTAACGAAGTTTAGCTAAAAATCACTTTCATTCGAGGATGAATGATGCTTGCAACTCTGAATGTAAACTTTATATTTTCTTTCTTTGAATAAGTGAAAAAAACCTCTTAGTAATCTGTGTGTGATTCTAGAAACATCTGGGACAGGTGACCGTTCTCGAGGACACTGTAATTCATGAATAAGGCTATCTGATTCTGCTTCGTACAACTGATGGTGATTGTCCCCTCCTTTTTAGGCTTCAGGTCGGTACACATTGTTATACCACCTCGGCTTCATCACACTAAATGTATCTGCTTTTCTAGACTTCTTCCTAAGTCCTACACTTCACTTAGCCAAGCACCGATAGATTCAGCTGTTACGTTGCTTACTCCCTCAAAAAGAGTTCTGTACCATATTCTGTCTCGTTTGTTGAAACTTGTATAACCGTTTACGGTTTCCGAGAAACACACTCATTTGCAAATCAATTTGGTTTTTGCGAGAGACTCACCTGGAACCCAGCTGAATCTCCCGTTTGTGATGTTTACCGTTTCATTCAAAGTACTCTCGTCCAATTCACTGACTGTGAATTTCTCGCCCCTCTCCTGGTTTAACTTAAAGTACAGGCCGACACGCGCCTGTCTTTTTGAGCGAAGACCTGACTCTCAGTACCCAGCGTACATTACTGTCACTTGATAGTATCCTTCAAACTTGGCTTCGATTAACTCCCACGTTCCGGAGAATCGCACCACAATTTTTTTCCATTCTTCTGAGTTCAACTGCGGCGGCAGTTTTCCTGTCAGACCCTTAATCTGCTTGTTGCGTGACAAACCGATATTTTTGCGAAAACACTGATCGGCGAACCATCACTGTTTGCTCAAATCGAGTGAAAAATTCATATGGCTTTATCTTGAAGATAAAGTGTGGATAATTGCATGCATCAGACCATCAGCTCATAAGCAACGTTTTAAGCTGCTGCATCTAAACGTTTGCTCACACATGCACATTCTAAGCATAATCGCAATGAGATGCAGCAGACGTCACAACTTAAGCACATGTTCAAACACGCGCGGTTCGAGGTCATCACAAGTAAAGTGGTCACTTGAGGATGGGTTGCAATGGCCAGAGGACCGATGATTCAGTAAGCACTTTTATTACAGTGGATTTAGGAAAGCTCTCTTTACTAACCAGTCCCATCTAATCCAAATGGAATTTGCGCATTTGTTTGGCCAAACGTTCTGGTGACCAACTCTGTCTGAAATCTGCATGCTGGGGACGCCCGCCTCCTCAAGGCCAAGAGGTTGCGGGCCCGAAACTTTCTGGAATCGAGTTGGACGCGCTCTGCTAGTGAGTTCTGGTAAGCGTGAAATAGCTGTACAGTGTTTTTCACCTATTCGGCATGGATTGTTTTCACTTACTGGACAAAATCTCTCCTCACACCATCATCAGTCAGTAAACTGTCTACTCACAAGTCTCTGCGAATGTGGCTTCGTTTGGTGTACACCTTGTAAAAGTTAACGGCGATTTCGTTAAGCAGATCTCTTCAGTATCCTTGTTAAACTAACACTGTTGGGTAACGGCGCATTCCATCTTGATAAGACTTGGTCTAGTCGCACCGGCTTCCGCGGTCAATCAGTCAAAGAAAACAGCGCGAGAACCATATTACGTCAATTAAATCTGCGTATATGTAGATAGTATGTTCAGGCATCATTTAGAATGGTGGGGGTAATAAATGACTTGAAAACGGATGGCAAGATAGACGGGTACGTTTAGATTCACCAGTGATAACGACCAAATAATGTTGCCGCAGAAATAAGGTCGCTTCAGAGATACAGGCCGTAAAACACTTTATCGCACTGTGTAGAAGTATCCGTAAATGATTCGCGACAGTTGGGTGCGCTGGAGGGATTTCGCAGTTGGTCAGTACCCTAGATAAATTTCATGAAGGAAATCTCAGGAATATGGGACTGGTCAACCGTTAGTAGGTATCACTCACTCGTGACGTTTTATACTGGAGAAGCTGGGCCACACATTTGTGCTGGTTGCAAGGCTGGCTGTATACCATTTTGGTAAAGCAGCTCGTGTTCGTCCTAACATGCCTATCTTATCGACTGCCGATTATTTTTAGGTGGGCATCCACGATTTGGGCTAGGAGACAGATGAGAACCCAGAACCAGTGTCAGTTTATGCAAATCGGTCCAGCGTAACAAGAGAATGACGGTGAGAGTGTCCCAGCAATACAAGCTCCATTACATGGGTACCTTGTTTGTGAGCGGGAGCCAAGAAGTTTTGTAAGACAGCGAAGCCGAAGTAACTTTCAAATCCAGAGGAATTCAGTAAAGTAAAATCTTTTTTTGTCCATAAAGATCTTGTGGAACTTTAGATTCATTGCGAACGAAGTTAGTGTGCCTTTTACTATAGGTATTCTATCTTAATTGACGCCTAAATGTGTAAGCCTTGACTATCTACCCTCAGTATGCCAACTCGAATATACTTGGCTCAAGCTCACTCCGTAATTTTATGCCGCGAATTCAGCTGGAAAATATAACGGAAGGGAAATTCAGTGGATGCATTTTGCAAATGAGTGTGTTTCATCATTTTGGCGTTCAGCTGGAACGTATAGTTAAGAAAGACATTGCGACTATGCCTACTTGATGAGCTCTTATAAGGGCAAAACCCTCTCGTTTGCTAGCCCAGAGATGTAAACGACTTTAAGAATAGCGCTCCTTCAAGAATATGTACTACGATATATCGTATCTTGAACTGAAACATGAGATAAACTGTGTGCAGCGCATTCAAGTGAAGAATACCACAAACGAGAGGTTCATGTGGGATCCACCTGAGTTTTCCTCTGCAACGAAGTTGGTATGCAAATAAGCGTAGTTCGTGAATTTCACAAAATTTGGATCAAAGTAGAACATTAGGTTCAGGGAACTCGGGAACTGGGCCTACCTATTCAGCAGCGGTTTGAGTAAATTTCCTTGAAGAACATATTTTGCGACGCCTCAGATATCGTTCCAGCTGAAAGATGAGGCCACCATTGTGTAGCACAATTAGTTAAGGCATGTTACATTTTGATTTTCACATCATCGTAATTGACTAGTTCAGTCTCATCGGTAGCTATACGGGATGACTGGTCTTAATTCGGAGGATATGTGAACAAGGCGGACAATCAGTGGCTCCATAACATTCAGAAGTTTACGCCCGTCTATGCTGCCTCACAACCGTAACATTTAAAAGACATACTAACAGAAGAAGTCCAGGACCCAATTTTAATCTTGCAGTAAGCATGTAAAGTCGAAATGTGTGTATCGATGCAACTTATTCGCTACCATTTTCATCTCAAGGACATCCTTGGTTGACTGGACTCTCAAGATGAAGGACGTGGTGATCTCCAAAACTGCATGTGCAAAGCTTTATAATTCAGCTTACGATTGACTTACTAAGGCATTTGTTAAGCCAGTTTTCGTCCCGGAAAAGTAATCCATAAGTAAGCGGAACAACTTCGAGATAAGAATGAAATCCACCAGTATTGGCAATTTTGTTCCGAAAAACAGTAGGAGACAAGGGGTGGGAGTAGTTTGCGTCAACAAAGGACGAAGAATGTTCACCAAGCATTTTATGCAGTGGGTTGAGTTGTCATATACTTTACTCCAATCAGTGAACTCCAAAAAGCATCTTTGTATATCCATAAGTTCAACTGTCACGAACAACGACCTGCTGCGGGTTACTCCGCAATTTGTTTTGTCGAATCTCCCAACACTGAACACCTACCAGTATGCCTCACGCAAGCCTGTCTTTGCAGGCAAGCTGTCTTCCTGATTGTCTGCCTTCGAAAAATTCTAATAAAAAGAACGAGTCCTTCGAGTTTTTTTGGAAACCGGTTTCAGCAATCGGGTAACCACTGCATATTCCGCCGATATAAACAAAATGTAGGAATAACAGGAGAAGTTTTTATTGCTTTTGTCTGAATGTCACGTGCATTGTCTAAAATGGAGAAACACACAGTATTGGTGGAATGATCTCTACAATAACGCACTGAAAACCCGGTGAAAAATTTGAGTGCTGCACCTGAGGACACTTGCAATCACAGGCACAACTATGAACTGGCTACCGACATGGAACTGCTGCTTGGATCATGCAGGACAAGTTCACCAGATGACTCGCTATGCAGTTGGCATTTGTGCGACACTTTGAGGGTGTTTGCGGCTTCCAGGAAGAAAGTGACTGGTTCGGTGACTAGCCAAAGATATAAAACGAGGTTCAACAGCTGACTTCAGAAAACCATTTTTCTAACAAAAAATCCATTTTTCAGTCAATTGCACTCATTTTAGGCTTGGTTGATGTTGGGATTTACCTCCTGGTTGAAGAGTATGATTGCTCACAGTCCAACGAATGGCTCGTAAGCAGTCCATCGCCAAGCACCTGAGTCCAAAACCAATCATCGGATTTTCAACACGAGTCAGTTATTAAAATGAACTCTCACCTCATCAACTTTGATGGAATACAACAAGTTGCACTCCCATCTTAGGGCCCATTGACGTGATTTGACTGTTTGTCTTGCCGGTCTCTGAGAAACTCATCAGGCGGTTTGGCACCACCACGGCGATTCTGTAGTGGGTCAACCGGATGGAGAATTGTCTTCTACATGTCCGGACCCTACTGAAACTTCGGTAAAGTGAGCCTGCAGTTGCAAGGAGCACCAGAGACTGCTGAGCTGGAAGCGGGTCGTCGCCAGTTTGACAGAAACTAACCTAGTTTGGTATAACTTTCTCAGAGACGTATTTTGTCGGTTCTTGGATACTGCTACTGTGAAAGTGGACATAATTCTGGAGCAATTTCGGAACTAATAAGATTTTACACATCTACTAGTTCTCTCGATTTTATTACACTCAGAGAAGAGAATCGTAAGCGGTGGATCTGTATCACTGCATCACCACAACGATGGCGCCACTCATCAAGAAATGATGCTTGTTCCATGGATTAAAGAGCAGTTTTGGTTCACAGAAAGCACGTGTAATCTAAGCAGAACAAATGCCTACTCACTTTCTATGAATGTGAACCGCATTCAATTGTTAAGACTGGCTTTATTGACAGTCTGCTCGATGGGATCTGGTTTCGCCACAGTGAGAAATACGCTAGCAAAGCCATAGGTTGGACATAAATTGGTCCGGCTAGAGCCCAAAATCGGGCGCTATGCTCCCTCAAATACCATACTTTAAGCAAAGAGGATTGCACAGTTTTTGGCTGGATCCCCTTTTTGATTACACAATAATTGGTTGGTTTATGAAATAGGAAATTCAGTTACCTGTCCCCGAGGAACCCAGACTTCTAGTTTATTCAGAACGGTCATGAAGTTCGTGAATAGCAAATGTCGTGGCAAAACTCAATTTTGGCAGTTCCTATTGTTGAATTGCTTTTCGGGGAGGAATTTTTTGGCTGAAAGAGAATGAGGACGGTAGAGATTTAGCTTGGATTCACTTGAGTTTCTAGTTAAAATGAAAACTGTGTGCGAATAAATGCATCTGTCAAATTTCACACAATTTGGGTTCAGACGGAACACAAGGTTGACGGAAACTCGGGGACTGTGCCTATATTTACAGCAACCATATGAATAGTGTCCCTCTAATAAAATCTTTTACGATACCTCAGACATCATACTACCTGAAGCATTTGTGCAGCACATTCAGTGGAAGAATATCACCAATGAGTCTCAACTGGGTTTCAGTGGTGTTCCTCGTGAAAACCAAATTGGTTTTCAAATAAGCGTACCTATAGAGATCCCGCTTAGCTTTTTGCTTTAGAAGACGCCAGACTTCTCGGCTTGTCACTTTTGGAGCGGTTTTTACTGACAATGAAACACGGCACTTTTTCCAGACTTTCCAGGTTACAGAAGTCTGTAGTCTCTATGCTTAATTGTGGCATGGGAAGATTTGGTAATTTCCAGTTGAGATTTTGCCTTGTAAATCTTGTGAGACATGCGGCTCAAATGCCGCATTCTGTCGATTGGCTTAATCCGTCAAATCTTGTGAGACATGCGGCTCAAATGCCTCATTCTGTCGATAGGCTAAATGCGTTATCCGTTTTGTGAACTGAATTCAGTGGTTGCTCTTTCGACTCCCCATGGAGCTTTTTGAGTTCTGCCAGAGAAATAATTTATTGTCTTGAGAGCTGTGTGTATTTATTTAGACAGTAGAGTTAGGACTCACAGAGGATTGTCTCCAATGTTGTCGGCAGTAAGTTGATCACGAAGTGTGTGACTGCTCCCACTACCCTAAACGATTTGCCCAGCGTTACAAGGGAGTGCGTACTAGAAGGCCGAGGTGCATTTCTTCGTAATCAGCGTGCCAGTTGGCAGTGAGTTTGCGGACGATATTGTCGAAGTTTTTTTCCCTCCCACATACTAGGAATTCGAATATTCCAAAAATAATTACTAATCTCAATGAACCCCGTCAACTGGCTTTTATCGATCCAACTTGGAAAAGCTGCGGCAACCGAGCTGTTTCCTTGACGAATATTTTTTGTCTAATGGTGGTTAACCAATATAAACGACTTCACTCTTGCCATAATAATGAAATTTCGACTGTAGCTGGAGGTTTAAATCATCTGCCTTTCGAGGAACCGGAGATTTTCGTATTATACTGTTATTTACCCGCATGTGGGCACCGTATATAATGAACTAGTGTTCACCTTTCGACAAATACACTCATATGAAAATCAGCTGAATCGCTCATTTATGATATTCTTCAAATAAATGTGCCCCACATAGGACACCTCATGTTTCAATTGGTACGATATTCGAGAAGTCGCAGTATATTTTCACCTTCATTTATTGGACTGATGGAAGTTTTCGCAGTGAAGACTACCGAAGTACAACTTGTTCTCCTCATTCGAAATATACATCTGGAGGGGTGAATTTTCAGCACAAAACCTCGGAACGGATACATAAGATTAGCACACGTTCGACACACTATAGAAATGCGACCCAGAAGAAGTAACTTAGACAAGAATGCGTGATCAGGATGCATCGCTCAGTGAGTCAAAATGGATAAGTTACCAGGGCATTTTTGGTATCACAGAATTCCGGCAAGTGATAATTCCCGAGACTAAAGTTTTGAATTCCTGAAGAGAATCTATATGGCTTGAGGTACACGCTGATGAAAGGTGAGGTTATTGTGGGCTGATGAAATCAGTCCTGGAGATTTAACTGCATATAGAGAGGTGTTTCAGTGACTTTATTAAAAGATTATATTCTCCATCCAATAAGTCGGGGATGCTAACAGGGGGACAGAAAATCCAGTGAGTAAGAACACTTACAATAGTGGGAAAAATAACTCTCTTATTCCGGCGAACAAAAGGACAGTATTTGGGTTCTGGTCGTTGTCTCCCTGAACATGAGGCAACCGTCTGAGTTTATAAGCTCGCCTAACTTCCAGGCATTTCACTTCAGTGGGTCCTGGAAGACGGTCGTTAACATTCGTGGGCAATGGCGATTCACCTTCAAGATCTTGACTATGACCAACTAAAATGAGACATTTTGGGACATTAAGAAATAGGGAGTATCCTCGGGTTCACTCAACATGGCATCAGCCCACCTTCACGGTGCGAAGAGTCAGAGTCATTTCTGTGAGGTCCTACAAGACACTGGAAGAGGACATTGTCTTGAAAAAAGTTTTTTTGGGTGGGTGGTTATGAGGGGTTCTAGTCGTCTGGACATGTGGAATGGGTTAGAACAGGGAGGTGATCATTTCAAACGTGAACAAGCACCCCCTTCAGTTTTAAAAATACGGATGTGCAGACACTTTATCGTTCTTTTCAGGCTTTCTTACTTGGGCACAAGGCAAATTCAGATACCTACCCCACATCGGTATCTTCGACATTAGAGGAGCCACGTTATCTCCCACAGCGTGTTTTTCCCATGATTTCCTCCAGCAGATTTCTGCGATTTTGAGACGTTTTTAGCTACTTCTAAAAACTAAACAGTAGTATGACGGCAATTGAATGAAAAACAATGCATTGATCGGTCCTCTTACTTAAGAGAGTAAACCGTGATATTTTTATTAACTCATCAGGGAGCTCACATCATATAAAACATTACGGGTGAAAGTGGAATCAATCTTAATTTGTCCTGTAGCGAGCTGCATTGAAGCTCCTCCACATAAGCACTTCGACATTCACACAGCCCGAAGTTGATCGAAAGTGCACTGACACCATCATATAAATTGTATCTGTGGGAAAAGCTGAAGAACAGGCAGTAGTGTTAAATTCCGTTATCGAAACGTTTGACTCCGATAGACTCCTAGTTGTGACTGTTTGGTTGTGTGCTGTCTGAAGAGAGTCTTCGTAGGTGACGTCGTCTTGATCTCCGCTGTTGCTAGCTGAGGAAAGTTACGCAATATAGCCTCCTGCTTTTCGATTCCAGTTTCTTATTTCTGAAATGGAAGCGCTTCACTATTATTTACGCCCATAAACTAATGGCTCACCTAACGTAGTACCATTATCAATGCGCCCGCTATGGTTTTTTATCTCTATGGGATATCCCTGAGATAGGTTGTTATCTCCATTAGTTGGAATTGTAAAACGATTTCAGGCTTTGAGCCGAAGTAATATACGGCTTGATTTGTGAGACACGATATTCGCGGATACATTGAGATGGTAACTTGGTTTAGGATTCGTTTGGTTATGGAGCTGGTTTTCCTGAGATTTTCACCACGTCTTATGTAAACAGCAATGCTAAACTGGTGCTCACAGTCCATATACTCGAGTCCGTCTACATCACGGCTTGAAAATCCGCATATCTTCATTTGCAGCCGAACTCTACCTGACACAAGCCTAAAATGTATCAGTTTCCTATATATTCAAAATTTTTGCGGGAAACACGCCACAGCTTTGTGTCATTTCCAGACACTCAGTTGTGGCACACACAAACGTTGGGTGCCTAAACGCTGAATTTAATCCGTTTCAACCCCTAAATTTCGCATGCTCCACAGAGCTTTATGGACTTCTAGTGTGTCCTATCCCGAGTAAATATCTTCCTTCGGTCACACTTATTCAATAATCTCAGATATATGCATATCGAGTTCTTTCCAACGCCGTCAGTGTTACTTATATTGATGTGAGAAAGCAATGTTAAGTTGATAAAAACGAAAGCTATGTTAGAAAGAAGCTAGACGCAGAGCACTACTAAAACCAAACAGGTTATTGCATGTTGGACACGGTTTTGCACCTACTCCACACTGAACAATAATATGTCACAACTGTAATGGTGCTGGAGCTGATGTTCTGCGACTATGGCACTGTGCCATATTAAGGCTCAGTTAGCTACACATGTCTGACAGAGATACGGCTCGCGACTGCTCAGTAGTTCAGTTGATGCAGACAATGCGCGTCCCTTGCTTTTTCCCCCTAAATTAACTGTCAAATACAGTATGGACAAGGTAGACCTCCGGTTCTGTTCCTTCCGGTTTAAAAGTTTAAACGGACTGAAGTGCGTCCATGCCGTTCCACACAGAATTTTGTGAAAATGACATACAGTATTAACTATGGTACCGCATGGAAGATCCGTGGTTGGAACCTGACCTCCGCCTCTCGACTTCCCCTGTCTGGGCTTGGGCAACTTGGCAGTATCCCAGCCCTCGAGCTTCCTTCGGGTGGCAAGGCAGTTAGGCACCGAAAGCGTGCTACAGCTGAATGACTGACATGGTACTGCATTGGTCTCATGTGGCAGGCTAATGTTGAAATGGGTGTCAGCCTCAGATTACCTTGAATCTCAGTATGAAATGTATTTCCGTAACAGTTAATTAGCTATATGGCCTGTGAATGGAACTCGCATGGACATTTTCGCGTTGTCTAACCTGGTCACGGTGTTCCTTCCTCCATTAGGCGGGTTTCTGGAACATGCAAACTGCTCTCAAACAAATTCAATCATGGTTTTGCTATTCTGTTGAATGACTGAAGATGTGGCTTGCAGAGGGTATCTAAAATCTGGTGGTGTCCGGACATCGAAAACTAGCAAAATGACCAGCGCATAAATCGCAACTTTAGGCTTATTTATGACAAGTCGCGGACTAAATCCTCTGCGTACTATTGTTGACTTATTGGTTCTTCAATTGGTCGTGATCAATAAAGAAACTCCCTGATCAGCCATCCTGCCCGACTATTAAGCTTCTCACTCATGGTCATATCTAAATGAATCACACGCCACGTGGACATTCTACATCTCTAAATGTAGCTGGTATTGCACATACCAAAATAGGAGTCAGCTGTGATGTAACTGGACTGACTTAGTGGCCCATTTGACGTCAACACATTCCGGTCAAAAACCTGAGGAGCCGAAATGTAGTTAGCGTCCGATGTATTTGTTAGCCGGGCGAAATCGTGATTATGACAGAAGAGCCCAGTCTAAACAACTAATCACCTTTTTCGTTTCGAAGTTTAGTTCTGCAATCCACACTTCTTATTCGAAAGCGATCAGTTTTCGCAAATCAGCTTGATGACTCTACGTGGGATTCGTTCTGATATCATTTGTTGGTTGTGAATTCAGAGTGATCAGGGTTATTTCGTTACCTCTGTTTCGGATTTCATCCCGCAAGTGCAAGGCCGAGGAGTACGCTACAGCTGTTTCGTTAGTTTTGGAATAATCAACGTTGAACTCCTCACAAGTCTATGAGAAGATTAGAACGCACAACCTTCTGTTTCGCGGTTGAACCTTGTACCATTCATTTGGGGGGTGGTTACTTGGCAGTGGGAATGCACTCTGTCAGATTTACAGATACAGGGTTTGCTTAAGTGCAAAACATTTGTAAAGGCTGAACGCTCTACTTGTATCATCAGGCGTTACCTCTTCTTTGTTGTCTTTACCTTCCACCCCTCCGTCAAGGGAAACATTTGTTTCTCCATGCGAAACAGTGGTGATATGTTTTTCCACCAAATTCGAAAAAATGAAAAAGTGGGCATTCCACCCAATTTTACCAAGGTGATTTCAAAGTTGGGCTACTCCATCTCCTGATGAAGTAGAAATGCGTCATTCTCAAAGTGTTTTGCATATTCTTCTGTTTTTGAATAATCTTCCCGAGCATTGCCCTAACCTAAAATACGGTCTGCTTTTCTGAAGCGTATTCGGCAGAACTGCCTTTCAGGGCACATTCGCCAGCCTTTTATTAGATTTGCTTCCAGTTGCCCCTCCCTCTACTGATCAGTCAAACCACCATATCTGCTGGTGCAAAGACTTGAGTTGTTTCCAGCTTAGTCTTGTTGACCTCTGTTTTTTTCGAATGACATCTGACCACCTCTAAGCTGGTGTTGTATTCGTCGGTTTTATCTGGGCTAAAAAACAGCGAACTGCCTATAGTTCCATAAATGAGCGAAACTGTTCCATGAAGTGAGCGGTTATCGTCTCCTACTCTAACCTATTAATCCGGTTATGCGGAAACTGCTAACGAGAGGAAATGTGATTAACTTGGGCGGTGGGAAACTCACTATAAACATTTGAGTTTCAAGCGGTGCTCAAAATTACAGTGATTTGATTCTGCCGAAACACGTGAAACTGTCCAAGTCATTGACTTGTGAAATCTTCCAGCTCACTCGCACTGCTCCACCAGTTGCTTTCACCTCAGCTGGGTCTAACCATCCCCTCCAAGAGGCTGTTCAGGCATTCAACAGTTTTATTCAGATGCGACTGCGCGGAACGGCTTGTTTGCCGTAGGTGTTTGTGTTACCGATTGGTTTCCAGACTTTTCTAAAAGTTTTCTTCTGGTCATTTCATTGCCCGTGAGATCATTCTGATGCTCCTGAAAAGTTATTTCCATCAAACAGAGACGTCGGTCATTAGTGGGGAAAGTCTAAGATCGATCGAGAAGTTACTGCGTCGAAAGATTTAATTAGCACACTGCGGACTTATCGCTTGGCAACGTTTTGCTCTTCGAACAGAAGATATTCCAATCCAAGGGAGTAGACTACCAAGTTTGCCAGGTTTTGAGCGAGAGAAAATCAGTGTGATCTGGTTCAAAATGCACTTTAAGATAGTGTGTCTGTCTAATATTCTTGTTAGTTATTTTTCTGCTCTTTCTCTAATATTTTTGTTGGTGTTTCTTCGGTACACATAATAAATGATGCGCATTCGCTCGCCACCGTATACTTGCGCATGGCTCCCCATAACACATCCTGCGCCGGATGTATTATGGAGTCCGATTTAAGCCCACTGGACCGAGTTCGCCGGATAAGTGAGCAGAAATTTTTGAGAAGCAGCCAGCTCAGTTTAAGATTATCTATCGCGACCAACTATTTAACCGAAATTCACAATCAGGCCGTGGCACGACCCATAGATTCCCTCAGCTTTAATCTAACGCCGCATGCACCTTGCACAAAATCATACAGTCGCAGTTACCCAAGCTGCCTGGAGCGAACCACTTCGGTTTCACTGAATGGACGGGATAGGTTGGTGCATAGATTTGTCGTTGAGATTTAGTGCAAAATTACCGCAATTTATTCATCTTGCATTCAAGGCTAATACGCCTCGGAAGCGTTGTTCACCTGGAAGTCCAAATTTGCCTATGTAGGTGCGTCTACATGTCGAGCTTCAAATGACCTAATCAACGTACCTGGTTATGAACCGGGTGCTTCCAAGCCCACAGATTTCCTTGAATGTCCCGTACATAATCTAATGGAAGCTTTTAACCATCCTTAGGTGCATATGAAATCATTCGGAGAGTCGGGTATGAAAACATTATATTATCCCGGTCTTGCTTTTCATATACAATTACGAATACTACAATGCAGTGATTTACGGGAGCTTTTAGGGCACACGCAAACTTTTCCAGACATGTTTTTGTGACATTCCAAATGATCTGCTATTCTTTGATAGTAGACAGCTATTTTTTTGGTTAGACTGCCGTCGTGATGGAGGAACAGTGTGCTTTTGTTCTATTATCCGCCACTGTCTGGTTTCTCCCAGAAACAGGTAGGCAAAAGTCAGGAGTTTTGTAGCTATTTATATTTCAGCCCAAAAAAGGTAAGCCGGACATGAATACTATCTGTAGGTTTTAAAATATCGCCCCAAAATCTGCTAGCGAAACATATTTTTCGGAAAAAAAGCGACACACAGAGCATATAAACATGCAGTATTAGTTCATCGAGAAGCGTTCTGGATAGATGAACATCCAGCAAATACTGAATAGTTATAGGATCTTCCCAATTTCTAAAGTGCCTCTAAGTATACTGCGGTTAAATACAATATGAGTGAAATGTGAGCCGTAACGGAGCCTTGTTGCACCTCTGTATAAATATCAAAGCTTGTAAATGCAGTTACGCCATTCTGGACTTGAACCCTTGTTCTACAGTGAAAAATTTCGAAAAAAATTCACTTGGGGCTTAACTTTCGGAATACCAATCAAACATGCAAGGGTTAGCTGCAAACGCGGTATTTCTCTTGGTGGATATAATCTTGAGAAGAAGTGTAGCTGTCGACTGTAATCGTGGCAGTCAAGGTTTTGCGTTGTATGCACTGCATGGTCTTTTATCTGCATCCAAACTGTTCAAAATTGGTGTCATTTCTTCGCGTTTTGTCCAAGGCTACAATTGTGCATGCTTGTGTCTTGATTAATTAGTTAGTCAGGCGTTCTCTCGCCTCCGAAATCCTTTCACACAATCAACCTTCGCCAGTGGCTGTTCGTTTTGCTTAGGTGGGAGCACTAACTCGACTTCTTCCAGGGCCATCCAGCAATTGCTTGTTTTTCTCTGTCCCCATCTAATTAAAGTTTCTTTGTCTGGATCTTCCTGTCTCCACTCTTATGCATACAGACCATATAGATAACACGTTGTCCTACTAGGGAGAATGTTGGTAGCTCAGAAAGCGTAGATTTTCGTTGGGTTGTTCGCTGAGCTGGACAATTTGTTTACAAACGTTTCATCCTCAGTCGAGGTGGCATCATCAGTGTGTTGTTACGGAGTGTGATGAAGCGTAACGATAGGTCGGTAGTTGTGCGTTGCGTAGCGTACCGTGTGTGTTGATAGCCGGGGTGACCTCCGAACAGCTCAGCGAACAAGCCAACGACCATCGACGTTGCTCTATCACACGTGGTCGACGCATCCCCAGACACAGCAACCTCTGTAAACGATCACCAACATAACGCACCGCACCGCTGGTAGCGGCCGGTTCACATAAGCCATGGTACACCGGGAACGCTGTTCTTCAAAAAGGAGCCAGCGTAGTGTACCGGGCCTGCCACTTTAATTTATTTATATGTAAGTACTTGTGATTTACAACCTTGCTCAATTGGTTTTGGGGCATGGGGTTTCGTTCTGCATTTTATCCGCAAAAACTGTAGTGAACCTTCGGAGAATCACTGTTCCCCGGTACTCCCATAGCTTGTATACTACTGCATAAACCAGCTCGACTCAAGTGGTTCAGGTGTAGCTTAAACACATCGGTCCTCGATATATTTCACTCTAAATATATTTATCCAGTATTGTCCTAACAGTGTTTAGTTCGTTTTTTAACCTGACTGTTATTATGCTGTATCACATGGAAGGGCACCCTGGCCATTATCTATTCTAGAAGAAAGCCTGTCGATCAAGCGAGTTCCCTCTATGAATAGATTTGAATACTTTTCCAGCAGCTATTTTACGCTATTATACATCGAACGATTCTTCGTAGCGAGCTTCAGCGATTTTCACGTCTTCAAGCAAGTCATATGACACGTGCTGATACGGTGGCTATTAGTATAACAGACGTGATCAAGAGTGGGGAACATAGTCTACTGTTCGATATATTTAGAACAGAACAAAAGGAAACACGTTGCAACAGTCATGTGAGAGGCAGATGTTATCGGCTGATTCAAGTACACGAATAGAAAATCTATTTTTTATTTCCCGAACTGGTCTAATTCACTGAGCGGCTCTTTACCTACGTGCTTTGACTGGTTCTGAGTCCATGTATGTGTGTGCGCTGCGTTCTTGACAAGCAGAACAATAGAAGAGAGGATCGTTTCTCCAGTTCTTGGCTCTCAGCGTGATTGCCAATTGGAATGCACAGACGTCTAGTTCTCAAAGGTGATCTTGTGTTTGTTGCATCATCTGTCTGAAATAGGACGGCAGTAATTAACTGGAGCAGACAGACTGGATGATTTTCCAATACGGCCTCGAGTATTCTGACAGAAACCGTTGAGGATGACTTTTGTGAAGGTGCAAGTTGCTGGTCTGCGATAAAAAGTAATGAACTTCCCTTGGGAATCGAACGACTGTGACAAAAACCTAGAGATATGTCAGGAGAATCTGCTCCAAGTGAAAATTTTGAATACCTGAACCAAGTGAATTGCATCCAGTTCAATAATTATTCTCACTTCTTCATATGTTGCTCTTAGGCTATTGTTCCCCTATCACAGCAGAAATGGCAGCGGTCTGATTTCCACCGAGACGTATGAAGGGTTAGATTTCGCGTCCGAAACTTGAGACAAAAATCGCCCCATTTGAAAGCTATCATACCGTTTGATTGGGGCTTTTCTCACCATACATGGATAGATAAATAGGAACCAAAATCATTTATGAATGATAAACCCACGGTAAAAAGCAGTTGAAAGTGTCGGGTGGCAAATCTTTGAGCTAACCATCAGACCTCTAGTTGATATGACTTATGACCAAACAACCCAGCATTATATCTAGCTTTGTGGTTCCTGTGGTTTGCAAGATAGCCGACTGCCGAAGGAATGCCGGTATTGAACAAGTCGTTGCAAAGAAGTATGTTACTTAGGATAGTCTCATTAGCTAACTAAGCCTGCAGGTTGAGTTCCTCCCTGCCGCACTGCCAGATGTCACTAGAGTATCAGTAAGATAGTACTGATTGACGCGTAACGTCACCGTCTACATGTGGCTTTAAATAATGAGTAATGTCCAATCAGCACTCAAAAAAGTAAATTGATTTATTGTCACCGTGATAAGCTAATTGCGAAATTCAGTACTGTGATATTTCGAATCAGATATACACCTCAGACTATTAGATAAACATGCCCAAATTAATTGATGTAGCTTATGAGTCACTGTGGTGGATTGGAAAACGCGGTACGAGATACCCGGTCAACTTACAAGACGCAGCGTGTGCTACTTTTCTATTCAGGTACATCAACCTCGCTCACGTGCACGACCAAAATACGATGAGGGGCCTGTAATGCGAAGGCAACCTACGAGGAGCAGGTTGGTTCCTATCGTAAGAGAAGGAAAAATCACCTTCCGTTAATTGTCCTGAGTGGCTAATTTGAATGTCTTTGAACTATGCCGTGTACATGATAAAAGTGTCCTCCTGAAATGAATCAAAGGAAACATTTTGTTACCGTTAAAAACCATCAGTGCCCTGGTGTTCCTATAAATATACTAACTGTTCTATTACTTTAAACTACTGTGCAATCGTACTGACGTCTTGGGGCACTCGTATGGCGGTACAGCCACAGGGTCGTTTCAAAGCATTGTCTGATATTTAACGCTCTACCCCTTCTTACAGACCTTCAGCTGTGGGAAAAGGTATCCAAAATCGTAAATGGCTTTTGCACTACTACCTACTGAATTCTGTACCCCAAGGAATACACCAGGACTTACTCGAACACACGAAAAGGAACTACACATGGACTTCGAAGTGACGAACCGTCCTTAAAGGCGGCATTCTCTTCTAATTCAGAAGTGTTTGTTCGTGTCCAGGCTCCGCTTGACAAAACTGGACGGCATTGTAATAGAAAGGCTGAAACGAAGTCATCTGCAAACAATGAAGAAAATCTCTGTACATCTTTAAATTTGTCGTGTTGTGTTCCACATCTACATAAATGCTCTCCCATAGGTTTATGTTATTCATCTAAAAGGCGAGTCACTTTCTTTAGCCTACAGAGTTTCGAAAGCTCGCCACCGCTTTCTCCTTCTCGAACATTTTCTGACATCTTCCACTTGGTTTTGGTAATGCAAAAACACCTCAGGTTGAGTAATGCATTAAATTTTTCTCCCTCATCAAAAAGTGAGAATACAAGAACATAGAAATCGACTGTCATATTTTGTGCGTTCTTCACTGTTTTTAAACAAGAGGCCGGTTCACTAACAGCAATTTTTCATCGTCCCCAGCGCTATTTTCTACATCCACAGAAATGAGTAATGACAGCTCGTTCACATTGTGGTTCAGCACGCGGCATCCTGAGTGACTAGAGGGCTATAATCCAGTGTCTACCGTTTGCCTTTTTTGGCCTACTGCGCCGAATACCATCAGGGTCCAAATTAAGCCATTGACCGACTAATTTACCCGATGTTTCCTCTGGACACTTTGCATCAGCCCATCGTTTCGGGGGTAATGATAAGGCATAACTCTCCAGTTCGCCCATAAGCTCCGTCTTGTGAAGATAGATGGTAGATAGTGTTCAAATCTCGAGATTCCAGCTCAAACAAGATGGGTCCAGCAATCGAAGGGTTGGTACTGGATAGCATTTGAGTTGTACATCAACTTCATCTAAAGGCTTTGGAGCTTTTGATTCAGGTGCCAGACATAATGTAACTGATACTGCGGAGACTATCGCCGTAGATGTGCTGGATAATCTTTGGCCAAAGCTCTGAAGCATCAGAGGGCTAGCGGGGTCAAGGTAGCTACTCAATCAGGATACTGTTTCAACAATAGCACGAATGAACCAGAAAAGTTTTCGTGGATTACGTCAGGATGAAAGTGGCTTATCGCACTCACGTATTTCCCTATGACCTAATGACTCTGAGAGGCCTAGTTTATTGATTCCGACCTCATTATGATGCCTTTGAAAGCAAGAGCTGTAAAATTGGCATTATAAATAAATTTTTGAATTCGAGGCTAACCCTTGCTGAGAAACCCTTGAGCAGAAAATCCGCGGGAATCGGATGTCTTGAGACAAGCCTGACCGAGGTTATCCTCTTGTTCCAATCGAGTTTCTGACCACAGGTAACCAGTCTGTGGTCCACTATACACTGAAGAGAGTAGGACTTACTGTAGAGTAGACTCTGCATCCCGACTTCCTCTGTCTACGCTTGGGCAACTTGGCAGTATTCCAGCCCTTGTGCTTCCTTCGGGTGGTATGGCAAACAAGCACCGGAAGGGTGCTACAGCTGAAGGATGATGATGAGACAGCTAAAGCGGACAACACTGCATACCTATATCATCGTATGGTGACGGCGGATTGGGAACGAGCATGTACGACATCCCATGCTTCGGTAGGAATGCATCAGTTTAGCATACTTTAATTGTAGCTCAGGAAGATGCACTGGAGATTTCGGGTTGCTTCACTTATTTTAAAAATTTGTTGTCCCTGGCAGTGAGATAGCAAGTAAATTTGTTGAACAAACGTCTAGTATTGCATCTTCTGATATGCGTCACCTGTGTCGACAAAAGTGCACATTGTCCCTAAGGTGTCTGAGCCAGTATTCAGTCAAGACGTCAACGTTTTCAGTTCTGTCTCCCGAAATGAGCAAAGGGACCTTATTGGATCCGCTGGCAAACTTAATCGTACCCGCTTGTTCACTATATGATAAATTTGATAGCTGCTACAAAAGTTTCTAGAAAAATCAAGTAAAACGCTGCAAACGTTTCGCTGTATATTCCTATTTTGAAACATGCGTGCAAATGAAAGCTGAGGGCTAATCTGAAGCCGACCATGAGGTTTGAACTCGAATAGTCAAAGCGGCGGTCCGCAATCCTATGTACGCAGCCACCATCGCCAGAAATCGGTCCTCCGATCTATGTGAGTCGACTGTTATCACGCATCAATTCACATGATAGCAGACCTTTCAAGATATTATTAGTCAAACGCTTCTGAATGCTTACTGACGACTGTTGCGCGCAATAGTTATCAGCCTTGTATTTAGTTCCATAAGTTTTCATTGCAGCTTCTTTGGTATTTCAAACCACGTGATTTTCCGAATAGGGTACCAAGAGGAGAGTAAGGTGAACTTTGTGCGGCACGCTTATCTAGAGGATAGCATAAACTAGAGGTTCAGCTGACAAAGTCGATTTGGTGTGCAAGTGAGTGTATTTCTCGGATTCTATGTAAACTGGGTTCAAGTAGAACATAGGGTTGATGAGAATTCGGGGACCGGGCCTAACTGAGGAGTTCTAAGGAGGGTAGATCCGGTCGTGTGCGGTCCAAGAACTTTTGGCAGCCCCACGCGTAATGATTTTGTGTAGAAACACTTCCTTTGGCAGTATCTTATTTCGTAGATAGGTGTGTGACTCTAAATACATACAGTTGTGTACTTCCAAGTGGGTACCGAAGTGGACGAAATCGTATAAGAACTGCAATAATGCGTCCTTAATGAACAGCGAGAGAGAAGAGACCGGTGAGGGTTACCGGCGAATTTTCATTAGTCCTATAATAAGTGTAGTATCTAGAATCACTCTCATAACATTTCTCCTATACTAAGGATATCTACATACCTGCTGGTTTCCCCACACTTTCCATAGGAAATCGACACAGCGGCAATAAAGCTTTTTCATGAAACCATATGTCGTACTGCATCTGCTGTAAAATCTGCGCGATAAAGCAAAAACTAGTTCTCATGATTGGCGAAACAGGGACAAATAGCGTGAAACCAACAGATGACAATTAACACGAGAAATATCGGCTACCATGCAGCCGTTTTGTCCGAAATGAATTAGAGTTATAAAGTTCACACAGATGAAGGGGATGCAAATTCGTTTCATGTGGCTGTGTACAGTCAGCTACGGATAGGCAATTAAGGAATCTATGAAAGACCTTGGTGATACGCTTGTGCTGTTAGCAGCTTGTACGTTAATTCAAAGGTTTCCATTTCTGTCCAGGAAAGCATCACCATTCATCCACAAGGATAGGACTGGCTGTTGTTTGGCGATTCGGAGGGCCATATTGTCTATGAGACCACGGATAATTTCCCTGATTATAAACAGGTGGCTCGTAGCTTAGGTTGGGCAGTCCGGGATAAAGCGAGTATGGATACAATGATTCTCTGTGATCCGCTGTCCGTGGTAAATTATCAATGTGATTTATACTAATATCCGGTGGTTTGTGGAGCGGAGGTAACCCATCAACTTTGGGCGGATTATCAGAATGTGACCCGGCTGTCGGTGATGAGCTCAAAGACGATGAATAAGAAGACTGAGTTTGAGTGGAATAGTCTTCGTGCAACGGAGAACTCGGAACAGATTCTTCAGGGGTGACTATCCCTCCGACTAATACGGTCTCTATCTCGTTTGTTGTGGTCGAAACGAACGAGGTATTCTGGCAAGGTTCTGTTTCCCGAACGCGATGCGCACATATCTCATTGAGTGCCTCAGCTAAAAACAATTAAAAACAATAAAACAAATCAAAATCATTCAACCGACGAGTACCACCTGAAAACAACAGAGACACAAGTACAACATATATATATATATATGGTGAAAAATGAATCCAGATTCCAAAATCTTGTGAACTCTGGTGATTTGCTCCGGAAAGGTGTAACTGGCTGTATATTTTCAGAAGAATATGTGACTTTATGATGAACTTGCTCACTGCTTTGTTTAATGATGTGACGGTATAAGTTTAAAGCCCCTCTCAAGAACAAGACCTATACAATCAAAGATTGTTTGTTTATAATTTTCACAACTGTTACCACACTTTTATGGAGGTCCCAATCCAATTGAATGGTGCTGTGATGGTTCTTTAGAGTAGCCTGTAGGATGTATTATCTACGTCCGTGACTCCTGCTGACCATCAGCAGGAGTCTGACCATCAGAACATACTCTTGATCGTAGCTAAGACAATTAGGATTACCCTGCCAGGCTATATGCACACCTAACAGCACGGCAAAACAGCAGAGAATGTGTATGACAGGGACGGTTCACTCGGCAATTACTTTGTCGGAAAACTATACAACAAACCACCGAGTTGTCCGGAAGTGGCAAATTGTTGTTCAGTCACTGAAGCTTTTAGTTCGAACAAGGATCTAAAAATGGTAACAAGTCTGAAGTGAATGGACCACAGTTAAATATAAAAAACTGCACATCAGGGTATACGAACGTGAAAGCAGGCAATCCTTAGTGCTGCACGTACAAAGGACCGCCAAATTTCAGAGGAAGCGATCGGACTTATGTTTATGTGGCACATCTACAACCTATCGAAACTTGGAATACTCGAAATTGTAAGACATTTACCTAAGCTTAGATAGATATAAGTAAATTGTTGGAGCTGAATGCACAAGCCCTGGCGAGTAACACACAGGATGTTGTCAGGACATGGAACGCTCTTAAGGTCAAAACAAGTGGAGTTTTTATTGTGAGTACAATATCTTTCCATGAGTGACGAGCAGGGATGAATTTATCTGAAACAGTGAGTTTGACGTTTCGAGGTGACGTCTGTCTTGTTTTCAATGCTGAGTGATGCTCACTAGCAAAATGTGTCCTGCAAATGAGCAGACCAATAGCGCTGTAAAATCAGTTAAAGGGTGATTGGTTGTTTACCAGTATCGGATTGTGCAAAAGAAAACTGATGCACAGAAACTAAAGAATAATGGAGCAGGCTGTATCCTAAAAAAATAAATCAGAAGCAGAATTTGATAAATTTATTGCCAATCGGTTATCGTTGATTGAAAAGATCAAGTAGGCATAAAACTTTGAAGAACTGCATCTGTTCAGATAAGGACGGTCTGGGTCAACACTAGCTATAAATGTCAATAAAACACGTCGCACAACTTCAACAATTATACCAGCCTGCCGATCATTATTCATAATAGGATTTTTCTACTCATAGTCTGGAACTGAACCTCATTGAGACTGTCTGGCGAACAAAGAAGCTTATGACAGTAATAGCCCACTTCAGACGTTTGGCGAAGTAAAATCAAGAACACTGTAGTAGTTTTACACAATTGGTCGCAAAAGCTCACCTATATTCGGTAGCCGTATGAGCTTAAGTGGACTCATTTTACGTTTATCATGAGTTAATCTGGAATATGTATGAGAAGGAGGAACCGACCACGCAACAGTTTTGAGCGCGCTATGCCTTACTTCCTCGTGCTGGCTTTGGGAAGTGGTTGTGAGTTATCGTACAGGATAGAGTTTGTATGGGGTTCACACACAAGAGGCATTTTTAGAGCACTTTTTTCCAAACATTGCACTTGTCTTCAAACAATTTTCTTGCTAGTTTTGGAATCAATCTCATCAGTCCAATCACTGCGCGATGAAACTGAGGGAAACGACTACTAACGATGCAAGGGTATCGTTATGGATTAGTTTAACTACACCCTAGAAAAAATACTAGACTACTCACGTCATCGGTCATCAATCACCGCCGCAATGGATCAAAGTAATTGATTTGTCAAAGTATACGGAATACTTATCAGAAATCGCGTTCACAGGACTCTTGTTTGAACATTCCTCGTCCTGTCCTGGCGCACTTATTCTGGTGGGTCCACATCAAGGGGTGAGGTACTGGACTAGACTTTCGTTCTTATTAGGGCTCATCAGCAGTGGATATCCTTACTCGTACGGAGTGCCGGGCAAACCAGTCACATTGCTCGGGATTGAACACACTGACCTAGTCAGACGTGATGATTCGGGTGCGCCCACCATGCGCTGGCGAAGTAGACTCGCATATCAGATGTTCGGAGTCCCAACTTCGGCACGGCCAAGGATATGCACCGCTGATGAGCTCTATCAAGAGCGAAACTCACGTCCAGTGCTCCTTACCTTTGGTATGGACGCACCGGAACAGTTGCATCAGGACTGGAGGAGGACGTCTCATACGAGAGTGATATGAACGCGCATTGCACAAATCCGGCAACCACTTACACTTTATCAGCAATCATCAGAAGTCCCATTTTTCAAAAGGCCTAATCAACTCTTCTTCTAGCAGTCAAGAGAGGTGGATCCCGATGTACTCGAAGAGGGGATTTTAAGTAAACTTTGGTTTGTTGCACACCATGTTCAAATCAGCTGTAGAGAGATTTTAGAAATATAAGGCAAATACTATCTTCTCTCATTTGTTTAGACTCAGTGTTCGATTGCCTAAGCGATGATGTTCAGGTTTTAATTGACCTTTTGGATCCTGACGTCTCTATTCAAAATACAGAGGAACCACTATTTTTATGCTTGTAGCCAATCGGATCATAATATACTCTGCACTGTGATCGATGAAGATGGAGCCTATGTTGGGAACGTCAAATTGGGAGACCGCAAATCTGGGGGGATTTCGTGAGGACGAAAAACTGCTACATACCTCCTACGAAAATGTTTCGCAGAAGGACTAGAAGATGCAGATAAAAGTGCCATCTGAAAAGGTTTTACTGTTGGTCAATTTTTCACTGATTTCTACCATCTAAATTTACTCTCCGCACTCAACCCGAACACTTTCCTCTATACAGACCGCCGTCATATGGCTGTTTCCTAGTAAATAGCAGTGTATTGTTACCTTATTCTTCTTTCTAAGATAAACGCCTATTCAACATTGCTGAGGCGTTTGCAAATGACTGTTTTAATCCACCTTTACGTGTACGAACAAACAACTTATGCCTACTGTTGCGTTGGCATAGCAGAGCTATAACCCTCCACTGACAATCCATGTTTAGCGCATACTTTGTTGCTTTTAGGGCTGACCATGCTATGCATCTCAGTTTATAACAAACAGAAAGCTGCTTCCATTTGCTTTACATTCGACACCATCAGGTTTCAGTTTTATCTGCCTTTAATCTCCATTAAAGCTTCAATAAAAAAACAGCGCCACCGACCCCTTTAGACGTCAGCCAATACCGTTTAATCAGGTGACATTTTTAGCGCATATTGATTCTCCGCTTTTCCCCTACCATACCACACGTGATATGACTGATATCAGAATCTTCGTGCTTATGCATAAGTTATTTTTTTGTTTTACGACAGCAGTAACAGTTGTAACTGATCAGCTGTGGTCAAGGTGCTTCTGCGAAAAACATCTGGTTCATTAACGCTGGCCCTTTTTACTTTTGTTCGAGGGACTGGACTTTTCACAAGCTCAGCAGATATTGAGCATAGTGAATTCAACAGCATTTTATCGATTTCAGGAAGTAACAGCACGCTAATGCAGAGCAAAGCCCTAAAAGTTTCTGAATAGATCGATTATAAATGACTAACTGATTCCACCAGTCATGTATCACTCTATTTGATGAACCCGTCTAAATCAGATCACCTGAGTTGAACTGCATATTGGATAGACAGGTGGCGAAAGATCCCATGGGATTGTAAGTTCACTGGCCACTTGTGGCCAAGTTTTGGCGTTATAACTCACTCAATGAACCAAATATTATCAGGTGTGTACTTATGACAATTCACAAGGTGGATGTACCGTTTGCACAGTGCTGCAGAATTTTTCGGAACATTTTCTGGAACAAATTTAGGTCTGAGAAGCTGTTACATCGGTCCTTCTTGTTTAAGATACCTTTCTTCTGATTGTCCAGTTACGATTAGGCTGCGGATTATGTTAATCTTCGGAAACGAAAGAATTGCTGTTTTAAAGCTCTCTTCTCTCATGTGAAATTAGCTTTGCAAGAAGAATCCGTGGTCAAGAGTTCAGAAACTACTCACTACCCACGGATTCGCAGTAATATACCAATCAGGTACACAAGCCGACGCAACGGCTGTATATTGTATCTGCATCGATTGATTCAAAGTGGTTCAGTTCGTTATCTTGGCCCAGTTTTATGGGCATTCCTAACCCACTACCTTTTGCTGAATCCCTGAAGGCATAAAGTCGACTATTTTGCAGTAAAATACACGTTTTGGAACGGCTTGAGTAACCATATTCTGTCCTTAGGAGACCTCTTCGATGACAGAACAAGTTAAATAAATTTAAATTTAATTCAAATAAACACACATATACCAGCGAGAATGATGCCAAATGGTTTCACTATGTGAGAACTACTCCAAGTAGTTTTTCGCTGTTACACGTTTGACGTGGGATAGTTTGCTAGAAAGCGTCCACTTGTCTCAACGGCCATAGCGATCCAGCAGAGGTTAAGGGCGAACAAACTAAAGCATGCATTAACCTCAAACAGTGTAAGAAAGCGGACAGTTGCCAACTGGTAGTATGACTTGCAAAACCTCAGCCATCTCTTGCTACCCCATGGAACGGGATGTAATATGATCAGAAAATATAGTTATGTGCTGATACGTGGTACAATTCAAGTCCTGGATGGCTTTTTGCACCACAAGCGCAGCTGGCAAGGTCATCAATTCTTTTTTGGCATTCAGCTGACGAAGTAAGTGAGGGGGCGCAAAAGATTACATGAACTGTGTGTCACGGGCAAAGGCCGGAATTCGGTCACGCGGATGTGTTTGTCTACTTCCCAGAAAAACCGTAGGACGGAAAATGTGATACCAGTCTCAGTGGACAACAAAAATGGACAACACTTATATGATCAGAACGTGCGCATGTGTTTGGAGTATGCGGGGTAAAAACAACAGGACGATAATCCTAGCTGTTCCATTGAACTTACTGTCTCTGAAAAACATAATGCAAAGAAAACGGACAGAGAAATCACAAGTTTGCACTGATTACTCGTACATTATGACCTCAACAAAACACCTATTCGCTAGTTGAATTGCACACTGTTTTCCACCTCATGAGTTACATAAATCCAAAAGAAATTAAACTGAGGCGATACCTAATAGAAATGGTAGAGACTGAGTGAGTGCGGATCAGCAACTATGTGAGTAGCAGAGTTAACGAGTGGGTGAACACGTTAGGCTTTTACTTGCCGTGTACAAAGCAGTGTCGACAAAAAATCCATACTGAGGAAGAAGCAGACGATCATCTGAATGCTCTGCACTCAACAGTCCCGCTTCCATTGTCAGGTTTGCTGGTGTCTGTGTTCAAGAACTTTCAGTCTATATTTTCGAGACTGTATTTCTATTTTCCAACTACTCCTGTGACAGCATTCCTGATAGAAAAAACCGGCATAGTTGAACTGAGTTTCTCATAAAACCGCCTCTGCTTTCTAGTTATTTACTGACCAGGTTACGAATAGTCACTCATTGAGGTCACTGACTAGTTACGGAAGAAGGCTAGGCCGGAAATTCTGGAGCTCAACTAGGCTGCCAACCAGCTAGCGTGGGCAGTCAGCAGAAAGACAAGGAAACCGCCTAAAAATGCGGTACATGGCGATTCTACGGTTTTCTTCGGGATGTGTTCCAACAAAGGTCATGTGCTGATCACTTATATTGCTCCGAGGAAGGAAGAGAGAATAGCCAAATCCCATGCGTGTTACCAAAACACAAAGCATCTTGGTGTGTGCAGATGCAGGAAGCATTGATAAATATTGGTCGAAGAGGTGAATAACGACCCATACGATATAGTCACAGTTGTATCTCAAACAAAGTTTATTCTCACAGATCAGCCTGAGTGCTCCATTTTAGGAGCATTACAACTTGAGAACAAATAATACTTTACCTCGAGACATTTTCAGCAAGCTTATGAGCAGTGTACTACGTCAATACTTTACCTATTCATGAACAAAGTAAAATGCCGAAATTGCCGAAATTGCCGACGCAATCCGTTTGTCCAGCATTCACAAAGTTCATCCACACAGTAAAATGTGGTCTGTCTCTTCTGCATCGCTCCTCGAACACCACCCAAATAGATGCCCCATGCTCACAGTTAATGGAACGCGTGACTTGTTCTACTTTTGCCACTTTTATTACTCACCTGGTTTGTCTCCTCTGGCAAGTTTGGAAACTTGTGCAAACATGTTTCATCCAAACTGCAGCATAGGCATAACTAGTTTTATAGTGAATCTGTGATGGGATCATGAGGAACGAGTTTCAAAACTTATGATTGGTTTATGGCATAGTTTACACTTGAAAATGCAAAAGTACGTTATCGCACAGAAGCTATTTCTATCGTCTTCCAGGAGTATAACTCTAAGAGACTGAAGAACTACGTGGTCTCAGCATACTGAAGTCACCTTTTTTTGCAATTGCATCAGCTGCAATCGGAGATACGTCGCGGCAAAGGATAAAGACTGGAAAGTAATCCAGCGCGATCCCTCGGATCTTTTTCCCCATTCGTATCAACATGAGTCCACTTGGTTTGAATAGCAACAGTCCAATGCTTTGGTTGCCAGTCCTTGGTGGGCCAAATCTTTCTGAATACCACCCGGCGTAATCTCCAAAAAAGCGCGATAAAAAACGGGCTACACTCGATAAATTGCAGCATATTCCTGTCTAGGAACTGTTCCTAAAGTTAATGGAAACTCCGGAACAGCCTATTGTCTATTACGTCCTTTCCGGGTTTTATCACAAGGGCCTGATCTACAAACCTCCATAAATGTTTCCGTGTTCTTGAACACTGAGTTGCACATATTTGCAAATAAACGCGGTTTTTTAAATCAAGACACTGTTAACGGAGGACCTGAAACTTTGTCCACCATGTTCTTGAAAAGGAGACCGATGACTCCCGATCTTCGGTTGGGGACAACTTAGCATGCAGATATGTGCTCATACGCTCACTTCAGTTTCAGTATGGATAATTGGATTGACACACTTTCGGGAATTAGGCCTACACAGCGAGTCCTAAAAAGAGCGAAACCGGTAGTATGCTGTCGAGGGTTTTAATCGGTTTTGTGAGCGGTGTCGCATGGACACAAAGACATGGAAATTCTGAACGTCTTTATGCGGCGAACTAGGTTGAATACCATCACCGATAGATCCCCTTAAATTTCGGTCAAATCACCCGTTAAAATAAATCTAACGTGCAAATGAGTTTTATTACCACAGAGCTTTACTGTGAAAGGATAATAATGCTAGGCCAATCTCCAACGGTGCCGGTTTTCGATGCTTTTGAGGCATCTCCTTCAGTTTTTGAAGGAAGCCATGTTCCAGACAACTACCCTACCACTAACTGCTACCAGTCCACCTTACAACAGAAAGGGCATTTCCAAATCGTGCTGCGCCAGCTGCGTTACTTGACCCTCTTGTGATATTTCTCGCGTTAACAGACCACGCCTTAATTATCACTGCTTAAGCTCGCTTAGTCACCCGATTATGGTTACATCTTGGATGCCAGAAACTGTCATTGCCTCAGTTACTAAAGCTGGTTTATGAACTCACTATTTAGAAATCCCATTTAATCTCGACAACCAGCCCACGATGAAAATCAATATTGGCCGGTACTTCCGTCTCGTAAATAATAGATTCTCCTTGCCACGTTATTTATTGCAAGTTCCCTTGACCATCCCTATGTCAGTAGCTCATCACAACTCGCAAGATGCTGATCATGAAACCAAACGGCGATTATCATTGGCACAGAATCTGGGACGAAGAAAAGCTGAAGGGTGAAAGCCACTGTCGCTGATTCAGACCATAGATGATGGTGTTTCTCCAACCCTTGCTGATCTACCGACCGATTTGCATTTCAGGCACTCAAAGTCAACACAATGATCATCGCGGCTCGTTTGACTGATTATGATATTTGCGTTAAGTGGTTAGTGAGGAGGACATTTGACAGCTTTTAGACAGTACAGTCATCTCCTCCGCCCCTAAAAGATGAAATGAACAGACAGTGGGTCAGCAGTTTAGGTGACTCACCTTGAAATGTGGGTGGAGGCATCCTACGAACATTATGGTTACAATGATCATCACCCACTGAAGATTGACCGATTGACGTATCCTTGAGACAATTCACATTCCCTCATGGTGAAAAATGAGCTAGCTATTGCAAAAGAGGCCAGATGCAGAAACTTTTGATGTGTAAAACTTTGGAGCAAGTCTACTACAGATAACTAAATAGAATGCTGGACAAGGCTATTGCAAAAGAGGCCAGATGCAGAAACATTCGATGTGTAAAACTTTGGAGCAAGTCCACTACCGATAACTAAATAGAATGGTGGACGAAATGGAAGCTTTGTCAATAGATTACTTTGCGCACATATTTCAAAATGTGACATAAATATCATGTAACAGGTCATAAAAATAATATAAGATAAATAATATAAAATATAATTTACTATTATATATAATTATAACATTACTATAATTTAATGATATTAATATAATATAATATGATATAATATAATGTATGGATAGACTGCAGTTTACGCCAAATTGTAGAAAACTAGTGTATCCCAGAGCATAGTAACTATGCGGCATTTAAATAACGAGCTGGAAGGTTATATATTGTTTGTTAAAATAGCTTGTATGTTTAAGTAGACACGATGAATTTATTTTCCGTTTTGATTGTGGCCCAAATTTTAGACAAACCAGTTGAAGGGTTTTCAGGCACCGCCGGAAAACTGTCTGTTTAACGGGATATTAAGTAAACCAGTGGACAAGCTTCGGATGTCAGTTCAGTTGGGCCTGATACGTTTGTCTGTTCTGGGCAGTGAACTGGGAAATAACATAAATTTTACAGCAGAAAAAAATACAGGGATTTTTAAACAACTGTCGATTACGCAACACAGATAAGAAGCGTTTGTAAAGTAGGGGGCTGTGAGAACAGCTCTTTGGCGCTGATTTAGTGTGCGCAAACTTTGAAGGTCGTCGGAACGTTTTAGGGAATGGATGAAGAGATTTTAGATAAGATAAGATAAGTAGTCGATGTTACCAAACACAATGATCAACCTTGTCATTTTAAAACACATATCAAGCGAATGTAGTTTTCAGCCTTAACTTTAAGAGGACGGGATCGCACTTGCAAGTAATCATTCATGCGCTGCATTAACGTCGTTGGTACGTCTATAAACAAATTGAGCAAGACGTCCAGTTCAGGTGCCACATGAGGCAAATACCGCTAAAAACACCTCGTAATCTGGAAGGTTTGCTCGCACCCAGCAAAGCTCATCACTAGAGTACATCTCAAAAGAGACATCTCACTGATGGGATGCCTCCTAATTTTCCCGTGACATTGTCATCTAAACTTCCGAAAAACTTGTGGACATTCCTTGGGTTTAAACCGAGTCACTCTGAGTTGATACTAAACTATGTATACGGAAGATCAGTGCATGCTGTGTCGCTTTAGGAGAAAAGACTGAAGAAAGTTTCCGTCCAATTCGGAAAATTGTTTCGTTTTTTTCCGATTGTTTGGAACACAGGCCAATAACGGAAGCCAATATTTCGATACATACTCTTATTTGCATACGAATGTGCTTTTGATTGGAGACTCAAATTGTGCTAGCTGAATCTCTCGTTTACAATGTTCCGCTGGGGACCTAAGTGCGAGAGATTCACAAATTGGCGAAGGCGCAGTGACCATCCCCTCGCCGACTCCCCGGGGCGTTGTGCTGTCTGGGGTTTGGCAATCAGTCACGGTCACTGCTTTGTGAAGACCTATGCTTCATCACTCAGGTGTAAATTAGTGTGAATAATTGGCTGCTGCTCAGGTGGCTGTTGACCTCTTCACCGAAAATGGCAACTGACATGCCACAGTTTCGTCCCACATGACGAGATATCATCATTCGCTTCCTCCTAAAGCTTCCAGTGGGTGGGTCTGCTGCAGATTCGCAAATTATTCAGTCTTTCCCTTATTAATCTGCAGACAGGCGAGATCTTCGCCAAGTGAACTTATCGAGGTCGTCTACGCTAAAAGTGCTCACTAGCAAAGCGATCCGGTGAATTTACTAGGGTCAAACTAACTATTTGATAGATATCTTTTGAATAAGATATGTTTATTTACAATCCATGCCAGCTGCACAAGTGCAGATAGCCAGTTTAAAATGGATAGGGGTTTCTGTCCATTCTAATTATAATAAATCTGGATATGAAACAAGTGAATGCCGCCCAACCTGCATCCTCAGAGGAGAACACATCTAAATCTTTCAGCATAAAAAAGCCGCATCGTTAAATGAACCGACAAAGGATCATCATTCTGTTGTCTCAAAAATTTTATGGTAATTACTTGGACTTGTCCGGCTTTCCAGATTTTTGCGACAAATTAGACGTCTAAATACGTTTTCCAAACGCGGAATTTTTCCCCCTGAGGCTGGTAATTACGCTTGAGTTTCATTGCGCGCACAGTGTAGGGCTATTTTGCGGGTTGGAAACAGCGTTCATAAAGAAGAATTATATATTCGCAAATACTTCCGTTGCGAATGTAACCACCATGTAACTCCTTTTAAGTGTTGGATTCATTGCTTTTTAGCACTTAAAAACTAACGTACTATTGTATTTATTCCAGCGCTGATGCGGAAGCGTTGTTGATGATGGACATGCATGGTTCGATGTATGAAACAGACACGATTATCATAGTTTTGGCCCTTTATTAATAGTATTAGTAAGCATGATGATGATAATAATAGTAATAATCATGATAATAATCGGTCAACATTTTCGGATCTTTGTGCGCCTCCACATAGATGAACCATATAAATAATAAAAGATTCATTTATACAAAAGTTTAGGCAGTATGGTAACTGAAGACCTACGGAAATACATTACCAACACGAACAGAACTTAGCTATTTATGGGGCAACGTTTCATCCGTATCCTGAAAGATATTCGCAAAAATTTCGGTTTTTCTGGAAGGAATGAAAACTTGGTGTTCCAGCAATCAAGGATCTGGCGATGCAGTACGTGGTTCGCTTTCTTTCTTCAGACCAACAATGGAATTTTCGAAACGGGATCAGTTATGTGTTCGTCACTCACTATGAGTATTACCTGTACCAAATTTTTCGACTGAGATTACGTCTAATCTATGGTGGAGAACTAACGGGCATTGTACAGTTATTTCATCCCTGTTGAGAATCATCGGCGGTGTATACTTCACGAAACTCGGGGAAGTTTCTAACTCTGAACATCTCAGCTGCTTCGTTGAAGGTTTAACTTTGGCCACAAACGGCTGACTAGAATTTTGATCTCCTCGCATTGCATGCGTGGTAGCCCTGCCAAAGAATCAAAGTTATAGCATGATAATGAAACAACGGTAACATTATGGTATTTAATCGTAGCGAGATACGCAGATTTTGAGTTACTGCACATCGAAATGTAGTTTAATTGCGCTGACAAGAGTTGGCAGGATTAGTAGACTACCGAGGACCACTCAAAACTGGAGGCTACTCCTCAAAAGTGATCCGTTCCTTAACAGTTGGTTATAAGCATACTGCGCTTGGCGGTTCTGAGCAACTGATTCCTGTTCGTGACCGATATCTACATGGACTTTGTTTCAAAAATGAATAAAAGCTCGGGTATTGTGAAAATACAAATATGCACAAGTGCGCAGATGCTGAAGGTTGTATGCAACTTGAAGTCCCAACTATGTAGGCGTACATGGCAACGAAATGGAATTTGCTACTCCTATTTTTTGGGTCACGCTTGATTACGGTGGGTGTGACGATGCCCCGATACGTCAACTCTGGGACTTCAAGGATTTTGAGTTCAGCATCATACTTCGGATGATTCTCACTATAGAGTGCGTGAATGTGAGAAGAGTCAGTCAAATAGCTCAGAAAAGCATGAGCTGGTGGTTTGTGAGATACGAAAAACTGAGTCCAAGGTGATGGAAAACGTCACATATCAGGTTCAAGAAATGACAACCTTTCGCGATAATGTATTCCGCCCCATCTTACATTTATTCCTACTGTAAATAACAGACGAAACAATTTTACTTAAAATTAATTTTGCGGATCAAGTGCCATTAACTTGAAATAGTGATGTCGGGAGTTAACTTATTCTCCTAACGAACAATGTCTCCTTCGCAGAGGGGATAATTATATATATAACAAGGGGATTTGAAAGATATCAAGAGCATATGAAGACTGTTGGTTTGGTCGATATTTTGAGTAATTTCTCTTCACATAACATACATGTGGACGACCGAAAAACTAACCTGCGCTTAAATGACCAAAAAAGTGGCTTATGTCCGCAACTAATAGTTCATCGTTCAGACTCCTGAGAATTTCAGGACGACTTTCAAACGATTTACCAAAACTGTCAAACTGAAAAGGCTGATCTTTTCCGAAAACCATCAATCCACCGAAGGAAACTGTATCTTCGAACCGCACCATCCAACTTAAAACCTCCCTAACGGACCATCGAATAATACATTAAGGTTCCGCACTAATGCAATCGAAGAGCTCGTATCCTCTCTGAGAAGGGTTCACACCTTCTTCGGGGGTCATTTATGAGTTTTACAAAAGATAATTCGATCAAACATATTATGCGCCCAAGTATAATAAGCTGTTGAGCCTCGCTGGTTTTCATTTGACAGGAATGATTGCATTACGTGGGGTATTTTCAGCGCTTTGTATATTGTAGCTATTTGTTCCGCAGTTCTTTCAGCATTCGCAACGATCCAACCCGTGAAACATTTCAAAGCTGAATATGGTGAGATCGCAGGCAAAACGTAAGGACAAGATGCTTCATAAGAGTCTACTTGTTGATCACTTCTTGGTAATTGGTCTATTAACAATTTGATTTCCTATAACGGAGAAAGACCATGTAAATTCCTCTTCTATTTGTGACTGTGTTCGGTTGTCGATCCAAAGTCTGTGGCCTACTTCTAATAGGTGTTTTCAAGCTGTCAGAGCTAATTCTGTAATGAGTGAACATTTGTAAACCACACTTGCCGTACAAGAAAATATCCCAGAGATTATTGCTGTCAGATACGCAGTCAGACGTAAAGGTTGAAATAAGCTCGTGTAGTTGGTGCTAAAGTGTGTGCTGCTTGACCACATTCGACCAAATGATGCATATCAGAAGAGTACATCTTCTCAAACTGACAGTTTACCTTTGGAAGCAACAAAATGACACTCCCAAACCGACAAACGTCGTTCCAATCTTTGAGTGGGGAGAATTGAGCGAGAATTGCCTCTTTTTCCGATCAGTCAAGAGAAGAAAATGACTTATATATCCCTGGATGCAAATTGTATGGTTGTCAGAGCTGTTCAACTATAGTCATCTCCTGCCACACTTTTACTCGGAATTACCTACACCTGTATGCATCAGATAAGTACTCCTGCACACCAAAATTCACTTTTCAACCAAATATATGGATACTTTTCTAACAGAATGAGATTGGAACGAATAGTCCACCTCTCCAATTAGCGCTTGAAATTGGTCTGAAGATAAAAAAATGTTGAACTAGTTGAAATTTGTTCCGGGTTATTTTTTATCGCGCATAACCATTTTGTCTGAGACAGTTAGCTTCCAGCGCCTTAAGATCACCGTTTTAAACATTTGAGAAGTGTACGTCCAACACCTTTGTAAAAAACACCAGCCAGTTTAAATACACCGTTTTGTATTTGACCCAAGTCGTGGACTTTCACCTCAAAAATAAAAAATAATTGGGCGAAATTTACCAAACCACTGGACCGCTATCCAGAAGGCAGTCAGTCACTACCCGGTTGAATTCAAACTTGAGTCGGTTTAACTAACGAGGAAGCCAAATGCACCACCATAGAACGTTTGTTGTAGCAGCCAAGGGAAGACCCTGACTAACTGGAAAACCTATACTAACAGTATGGTACTTTGGAAGCGAATTACATTGCTCCGGAGTGAGCATTTCAAATGACGATAAAAATCGACTCATCGGTATGGGAAATCCTTATGAGATAGAGGCTGATAAGGAAAAAATTAGCGTAACTAACTCTGCTCAACCGAACATTTGATTGTACATGGGGAAAAAGGCCCGGTGCTTGTACAACGCTTACAGATTGTAGATCAGTGATGTGACGGAAAATTCTCAATTGCTCATTTTTACAACGACCATTTTTGCTCAACCATTACTAGCCCAAGCAACTACTTCAAGCCTCTTCTAACTTATAACTTTCGAGTCTTTGCCATACCCTCAGAATTAATTGCTGGAATGTTCCTGCCGGCGTTTTTTTTTGGCTACCATATTATGTCAGTATTCGTCAAATCTCCTAGATTTGTCGCTTCTCGAAAACCTGCTTGATGTGTGAACCATTTGGTTTGCTTCTCAAAAGTGTACACTGTAGATTCTGGAGAGATTAAGTCATTCTTATAACCTTCTGAAAAGCTAACTAGACTTATGTGCAATCGATTCTGTGTGTGGCTGATTCGGCAGCAGAATGTTGGGCAGGTGACATTGAGTTGACGATTTGCCCACACATGAAGAGGCAGCAAACTAATATAAGACAATCTCAAACATTCAAACTAAAGAAGCACACATCTACTGTGGAGAAAGATGGGTAAATTACAGCCGTACCGAGGAAACCCAGGATGCATGGAACGCCCGTTCAAAAGAAGTAACATCCACATTGTGGTTTCGTACAGTAAGACGGCCGACCAAGTCAGTTAGATCAATCACCAAAGATATCGCCGCTGTGTCCCCTAGGATAGTACATGTTCAGTGGATTGATTGTACTGAGAAAAAAGCTCTGTGCTACGTGAATAGTTTCTTTCCTTCCAAAGGGTTGACTCTTGCCGTTTTATGTCGGTTAGGCCGGGCGTTCTGGTTATTTTTTCGAGGAAACGTCTTGTACTTCCCTGGGGTTGTGAAATACGCATGGCGACCTGGCGGTTATCAATGTGCGAAGCTCATAAGTCACAAACTGTGTAGGAAGTTAGACCTTCTACATACTGAGAGGGGTAAAACTACCGTTGTCACATGTCAGAACTATTTACCTTAAGGTGAAAAATATTCTGGCGGGGGTGGGGGTTGGTTTTGAGACCATACCCGTTAGTCTGCTGAGCATATAATGTGGGTTACGACATCAACACATCCAGCTACACAGTGATTTGGTGTGTGGAGGAGTTGTTCACCAGCTGAGGCTACATTTCAATGTTCGTAACCTAGAACAGTAACTCTTGTCGAGTGTTACCATCAAAGTCCCATCATTTCCCAATTTCCTTTGCAAGTTTTAGTTCGACAGTGTTCAACAAAATCTTGGCAAAAAAACCACGAATTCATACTTGTTGTCTTCACTTTAACCTTACTGTATCCATCTACCTCCGTTTTCAATCATTCTAGTATAATGTGCTTTATTCATGCGAGTCCGCGTAGTCTTCATATGCAGTGACTGCAGGTGAGCCTTCAAAAACATCTGTCCTTCTTACTTTTTCTTCCCCGGAGAGGTGACGGACTTGGTTTTTCTAGTATACAGAATAACACAACATAATTCCACTGTTCATCGCTTGTTTGGAACTGCGCGGTCAAAAGCAAATTAGTACGCTATCCTCCAAGTTAAAGGGAACGAGTTTAATGCCAGAGTGAAAGCAATCAATGTGCTGTTGTTTTCCCATTATCTGAAGTGACGAATGGTCAGTCCAGCTGCATATTCCCATAAACGTGAAAGTTGGGATGGACAAGGATATCCCATTTTATTATCCATTAGAATTATCAGGGACAGTGAGGATGGAAGAGTATTGATCGATATTTCTAGCTCACACGTGCGGGATCATTTGTCCGATGTGCGTGTGGTATATGATTTATCACTTGCCGATTGTCCGGTCGATAGTACTGATTCAAACTGGGTTCATTTGAAGGCTGCTTTTCCAGAACATAATGGCTAATGAACAAGCTCTCAAGTGTCCTAATGATTTCCTGCTATAATTGCGCATCTTTTTTGAGCGAAATGTTGAGCCATTTCGCAAATAACAACCACAGTTCTAGCGGAGCAATTTACCAGACATGCGTATAGATATTCTCCGTGTATCCTCCCACATCAGCCGCTCGGCAAAATGCATATGTTTACTGACGACACAGAAATCATACGGGATTCTGCTGATACCGTGACCCTAGAATATCCCAAACTAGGAAAAATGTAACATTTGGATTTTCTAGACTACTTCTGCTAAGACTCAGAACGTAGCTCGAGGGGTGTGCTTCCCTTAGGCACCCTGATGTCGAGTTAGACTTTACTGAGAATCTGTCACTGCACCATTTTGTGTTGCCTATTTCAGTTACACCTTATAACCAATGATACTTGAATGTACTCTGCCGGAACAATATTGCCTAGCTGCAGAAGCGTAAGAAGCGACATTCAACTTAGGCACATCAGAAGTGATCAATTGCTGTCACCCGAATCGTCTAGAAGGTGCAGCTGAGCCTGAATTAAAAAAAACACCACACAACCTCAGTCTCAGCTTTGGTTAACCTAACCAAATACGGCTTTACAAATTCCAACATAAAAATGTCATCCAACTTTTTTGCTCATCACAATGTCCTAACTTGTTCAGGATATTCGAAATTACGAATGAAGCTAAAGCTTTCTCAACGTAATGGGAGACTTCTGTCTACGCCTGTGGCGGACGAAGTAGAACTCAGAACGATTCACAACAAAATTGTAGACAAAAAGATGTCGTCAAAGTGATATGCATACAGTTTGGCCCTGACGAGCTGCTTTTTCTTCGCGAAGTAGTATCTCTGAAATTCTGCATCCATCGAAAAGTCTATTTTGATGTTAGTATGAGATTTGGAATTTTCAATCGATATTTCGTCCTTTGAGTGAGGTTAACCTATATCGACAATGTGTGTCGCAAAAAGAATGAAAAAATATGCAGTGGTTCTCGGCTTCTCAGCACGTTGGGTTTTAGATTTATATGAAAGCATTCACAAGGAGCATCGATCTGTAGTTTACACATTACAGTAACAATTGGTGTTGTCCAGAACCTAATCCCCATCTTTCATCGATCTATTAGAAATAAATAGGGGAAGCTTAACAGCCATAATAAACGTGTAGAATGCAAAACTAAGTGAGGTAGTGTCTTGTTCAGCTTGTTCATCGTCTACAAGCGGTTTTCTTTTTCCAGTAAAATGGTCTTGATTGTCAAACGGTCATGCGCATCAACAGATCATCAGTTCATCACGCGGGTACCGGATAATTCACATAGAAGATTTGCAGTGCCATCGTGGTGTTGTTCACCACGAGTTTCGCTAGTATTCCGAAAATCTCATACTGGATGTGGGTAACTCGATCGATAAAACTTACCCAGCGCCCTAGGTAGCATGGTTTCAAACAGGAGATGCTGGATGGATGTGCTCATTACGAGTGATTATCTCATACCTCATCTAGCCGGCGGTGGTATCTCATTCCAAAATTTAGAATGAGCTATAATCATAGCCCAAGACACATTCCCAGAATCCACTGCAAACCAGTTCATCCCACAAGTTAGACTGGTCGATTTCAGGAATTTAACAAGCACCTTAAGACAGTTTTCTCCTTGTTGGAAATCATCAGCGATATAGCTTAAGAGAACATGTAAGCACAGTTCTCACAAGCAAAAAGAGTCAGCAAACAAACCCGTCAGCGTCGTAACTTTTGTGTCCCAAGCTCACGAACGAGTTGCTTGGTGCTTGCTAGGAAACAAAACAGTTCATCAGCTGGATATAAATAGCAGTCAGGATTTTCAGCTATTATTCCCGAGTTTGTGAGTGTGATTCCCTTATGGACTATGTGAACTTTGTACATGTGGCAAAAGAATTAGGGGACAGATATTTATACTTTCTGGTTCGTATGGTATAACTGACAGGTGAAACGCTTGACTGTCACATCCAACTCTCCCCCCCCACACACACACTCTAGTTTACTGGTCACATTTGGCCAAATAATTCGTAGAATAGGCTGGATGGAACATCATCCAATTTACTCCTTGATCACACAAGCTACTCAGGAGAAAGACCGTTCCGTTGTTTCAGCTTCGTGAACCTGAAAACGGAAACAGTGACCTAGGAAACTGCCACTCATGCGAGGTCCGCCAGTGAAACCTGTCCATTCTGTTGTTGACAACCAAAGTCGTAAATATTTCAGTGACAAGTCAGCTGAAAACTCTACTGTTAATGTGGGTCGTTTAAAGGGTCCAAGGGTCATATAACGCGGGTGAGTGTCACATGGCACTGGCGCCATCCAACCTGAAGATTTTGACTATCCCATGAAGCGATGATAAATCAGATGTCTAATTTTAGGTTGGGTGTGTTCCTCAATGAGACCACTTCACTCCATTAGCGTAATGCAGCCCGTGTAACAACATGGGAAGCAACTTTCTGAGTGGATGACTGTTGTACGCAACCCTATTCTAGTACTTGACGGAAAATAACACTCACAAATTTGCTGAAAACACCCTGACAACCTACGACTTATTTGGTCCTTCTTGGGGCTCATCAGGCTTCCATCATTCTTATATGCTACTTCCACGCCAAACCGTACGCAGCTGCCGAGGTACATTCATTTTCAAACATCTTTGGTGTTGACGGGAGAATCAATTGATTCAACATTCAGTAGAAGAGTATCAAAAACGATAGATTCAGCTGAGTCTCCAGCTACCACCAACTCAAATGGAAAATGAGGGTATTTTGGTCTTTTATCTAGTGCTTTTTATGCAACATGTGCTACAGCAATAAAAGAACCTTGTTTCCATTAGCTGCAAGTTCCACTGTCATGAGCATACTGTTCGAAAAGGAATGGCGAATCCGTCTCAACAAGGAATAAGCCTATCGGATAAACGCGCACAATCGGAATAGTTTTGGTTACAGCCATTTTTATTGACTTTCTACGCCATACATTTATCTTCTACAGTGTTCTCCAGTCCTAGCAAAGGGTACTTCTTCGGTAGAATTCTTTCCTACTTCACAACTTATTTGAAAGGAACAAGACAATCATAAATATCACCTTCGAACTAAAACCGTTTAGCAGTATTCCTATTGTTAAGCAGAGCCTGAAGCCTCACAAACACTTCTTGATTGTTGAAACGAAGGCAGCCCAAGACGAACTGATCGTTTTGAGAATAATATCGTACACAAGGTAATATCCCAGGTATAAGAAAACAATAGTTCATACGCAAAATCCTCAGTTCAGTGCATTCGTACGTTTTAGTAATAGTGCTTCTTGTGTAATAGTGTTTTTGAAGTGTTCATATTCACACCAATCTCGTTTGAACGGTCGTCCTCCTGTTCTGGCGCAATCATTCTGGTGAGTCCACACCAAAGGTACGAGGCACTGGACTCGAGTTTCACTCCTATTAGAGGTCATCAGCAGTGCATATCCAATGGCCGCACGGGGATTTGAACCTCGGACATCTGTGCGAAGCGAGTGTGTTACCACAACTCCACCAACTCACGTTGGACATATCTTAATTTTCACGTCTGAACAGGCGAACGTGTTCCCGCTTGAGCGATGTGATTGGTGTTTTTGAATTCCCCTCATCTCTAATGCTTAAGATAATGAGATGCTAACATGCGAATGGGTTAAAACAGATAGTCTCCAGTGTTGTCCCAAGGGGTACACAAAATGAAATCAAAACATCCTGGTTAAATGAAACAACAACCATAAAGTTTATAAATACAGTAGTGGTTATGACTGACAGCTAGAGAAGTCTCTTGGACATTCAAATCACGTGACGGGCGAAGTTCTAGCTGAAAGTGACCTGCGAATAATGGCGATTCGGTCTGTGTTTTAGGGGTATACGTACTAAACCTTGATTAGACAAAACCGAGGTGTGGTATGCAAGGTCACATACTGGCATGTACTTGCAGACTGAGCATCCACAAGACTGCTCACAAAATACGACGTTGAAGGTCATCTGTAGATTCCTCACCAACAACCAGACACACATTGAGCGACAAATGGGAAATGAACAGAAAATGCTCTAAGATGAAAACAGCACTTCTATGCGATGCCGTCAACTGACAAGCAAATATATAATAATCCCTAAGCTCACGTGTTTCCCAGGAACTACGTCAAAGTTATCTTTTCAAAGTAGAGTAGGTTTTTTTGTTCCACTGCTGGGGATGATTGAGCAATACGAGGCTCCTACTCTTTTCAACATCGAATTTACTCTGCCGATAATTCTACAATGCAGCATAAATTTCAAAATAAAATCTAGCTTGCATATACTTTGTAATTTGTCTCACGATATAACCCTCCACCCCTTTTCAAAATACGGGGGAAACCAATATGATCAAATGATACGATTTGCATGTGATCAAGTTTACACCCCACCTCACTGTCCTGAACTGAACCCACCATTTTTCAGATGAGCAATGAAGCGATTTGCATCTGAATCGCAGTTTAATCGCTCTCGAAGAAATGTGAGAATAGTTAAACTTATGAACATCACCCTGGGGCTCTGTTCGCGTGAACTGAGTCGCCTGGGTTTAGCATCACTCATGGACTCAAACCGTTAAAAATCTGTCATATAAATTGGACAAAAATTCACTCCTGTATAGCATCGTTCCTTTGGGGCAGTTGAAAGGTTGGTTCTGTATCGTGGTCGTAAATCGTGCAGAAATATTATCGTCCAGAAAACGTCCAGAAGACAATGAATCCTATACGGAAGGTGTGGTTTTTGTATGATACGGAAGTAATTTGTTGGTTTTAAGCCCTTTTAGAAAAAGGTAATTACCTTTGTTATGTTAAGTTGGTCGTACAATTACTGTCATTTCCCGCAACTACGGAATGTAAAAGATGTCTGAAATAGTCTCGATTCGGGAAACAGACATTCTCGAGAAATGGATCGATTCATCATCCTTTGTGTTAACGAAGGTGTTCCATCTAATTGCCATTGCGAAACTAATTGTTTCGCATTGTCTTTAGGCACATAAGTCACCATCCCACAGTCAACCCTAACAGATATTCGGATCAACTCATCATCATTTCAACAGATATTATTTATTTAGAGAGCTGTAAATTTCATTTCCAGGGTACTGTGCATACAAGACTTATCTCAGTCTCCTCATCTTGATCGATTGAATGGGGGCTGCTGAATGACTTCGGAAGAAGGATGTGTCCAACAACTACTGGTGCATGTTCACTCCACTATCAAGGTTCTGGCAATCGGGGGCTGATTGAATCTATCCCATGGACAACAGGAGAAGAGCATCAGCGCTCGCGAACAACGTCACTTGCTGTGAAGTTGCGCTCCCGTTTTTCCGCCAACCTCTCCCAATGAATCGAATCCCGTCGCACTTCTCGATCGTCCTATTTACCTATTCATCCTCGATCAACTATGCATGCTGTCAAACGCATATCGATCAATGAGAAATGCTACAGGTCTGCTTCTTCTATGACCACGGAGCTATCACAGTCCAGAAATGATAAACCAAATGACCATAAACTTGCTGTTTGGAAAGCTGGTACTCATACACACATCTACAGTTTACACAACATAGTGCCCTCCGATGTGATGCGAAAACTATAAAAAAATTACAAACTTTAAGAAGAGTGAGGGTTAGCGAGTATAGTTCCAAGACTTATTGTCATAAACTGCAAAAAGTAGGCACCACTTTGTCAATCCTCCTAATATCTCTATTTTCATGGTAGACGTTGTAGACCTGGGAACACCCTTCAATGACTGGACCCACTCACAGTCATCAAAACAGGCCACTAGGAACCACGGAATACGGCATCATCAGTCGCTTGTAAGGGGAAGAGTCAGTGAGGTCTCACTACGACTGGCCAGCTGGTGTTACGTTTCCATATCACAAACAGTGAAATGACATTGATTAGAGATGGTGAAAAAAATTTCTGACCCAGACAGTGAGCAATATATAAATAAGATATTTAAAGATGAGTAAACATTTATGCTCCTGGTGAATCTTCATGGGGCAACGGTGGGTGTTGTGAGAACTCTATAACCATAAGTGGTTGTCTGCTACACGATCCTGCTGTAGATGGTGCGGTCAGTAAGAGGGCCATTGCAGCGAAGAAAAATATCGATGAATAGAGGACAGGTCTTCGGAATAATGCGAGCACTACTCAGGATCGATGTATAAGGACGGGATCAATTAGTATGAACTCCTGTAAGTAAATGGATACAGCCATAAGTCTATCGTGAGATTAGGTTGACCGGCAAACACTCATTTTGTCATGTTGTCGAATTTTTACAGGTCGGCAAAGCTCACTCAAAAACCCAAATGATATTTACTGTTTACTTAGGAGGTAATAACGAAATGGGAAAGTTGAGTCAACTCTGGAAGACAGTCACGCTACTAGACAAAAGCCGTCTATTGACATGCACACCAAAATGCCTGCCTTTCGTACAATTATATCGTTTATATATATGCATATATACATATATATACTGTGTGTATATAATACCGGTATTCTCTGCAATAACGGGCACCTTCTTGAAGTGGATGCGGCGTACCATATTCAGTATTACAATCACTGGTTAATCGGATCCTTGGTACCTCACATGTGTTGCAAGCACAGACTCACTCCACAATGGAGTCGTAGTGTTAACAAGCCATGTGAGTAATCACTTGTCAGTACTGACCGAGCAGACAAGTTAATGTACCAACACTTGGACAATTTGGATTCGAAGCTGACGACCCTGGTCATGTTATTACATACCCACATGATTTTAGAAAAAACGCAAGTAAACGTTTTTGGTGTGAATGAATGAACAAAAGACGCACGGTTATGCATAGATTGAATCAGAACTTCTTATGAAAGCCAGCCGAGACAATTTCTTGACAGTGGCTTCGTACGACTACGTTCATTTCATCAGCCGTTGTTATACATGCACATTTCGGTTGTGGGCCCTCATTTAAACCCATCAGCACCAAAACCCCACTTTAACATCTGGGGACTTTGGGAACACCTTTAACAAAATGGTTAAAGAGAACGGAGATTGTGGCTTGGTCAGATGAACTATCATGAACATGCACACCCGCACGCGTAAAGACATTAGAACAGGAAATATGGTGAACAAGAGTCCGTTTGAAGTTAAGGCTGTACAAAAGTATAGAATTAATTTCAAAATGGTGACTGTTTAGTGAGTTTCTTCATCACAAACACACATTAGGACTGGAATACATATCTCGTGTTTCCATCACCAGAATCAGCATTACCAACGACGGCCCACTGAGACTATATAAAAAGACAGAGAATCACATAACAGTGTTACTTGGTTTGATTGCTTTCCGATGCTGGTTGACCTGGACTGTATTCTGAAGCCTGCACAACACAGAACTGGGTTAGGACAAATTACGTATGGGGAGTTCATTCTGCGAGTGAAGTCAAAATAAACTATAGTTCCCAGGATCGCCGTGTTAACTAACCATAAAACAGAGTTGCGATTATCGTACAAATCAACTAGGTCTTCAATATGGGGATTTGTTTTCCAAGGAGCGATTTCGCGCACATTGATGAAAAGTGATAGGTATTCACTTCTTCATAAGTTAGTCATGCTGTTAATGTGTCAATCACAGCTAAACTATAGGGGGACTAATTACAACCCATACGGTTAGCACTTTTGGCCCTCCTCCCCCAGGACTGCCACTGGAATAATTACTTCCGCTTCATTAACATTTCATATGCATAAAAAATGGATCTGCTGTACGAAGGATGGTTTTTCACCTGGAGGATATAACAAAGGAGAATAGTAGTTTCATCAAGGAATCCGAACTGCGGAACGAATAAATTGGTGTTCCTTCGACAAGCAGCTTTCGACAAATGCGTCCACCTGATTGGCACTTTCGTTTACAAAATACCAAGACTTCCAAGCCATTGCGTTGCATTTCAACGCTTGCTGTATGTACGTAAAGTACCACAGGGTTTGAGGCGAACCTGTTCCAACAGGGATACTCATGTACATAAAACTTCGCGATTTACTCACGCTCCATGTGATATCACAACTGGTTTATCAAACAAAAAATAAACCTAAACAGTCCACTAGATGTGACAAAAGTAAACAAACCATCCCTCTGTTTAACTTTTATTCTACGCGCAGATGCCCAAGGGCTGTTGTGGGTTTGGTGTTCCGAAACACGCCTGGCAATATTTTGCGCAGCACAAAAGACCATGTCCTCAACAACCAATGTGTATGCATCGGTGCTCAGATGCCCAGGCAAATTAATATGAATACGACTCTGGGAAACTTGAAATATGACTCAATGAACGCAAGCTCAATCTGGTCCCGTGCATGCTCCGCAACTCCAACAGATTTCAATTCTGGGTTACTGCTCTTCACGTCCTCAAGGGTGATTGTGTTGACCTTAGAAGTGTTTCTTCGTCTCAGCGAGGGTTCATTTCTTACAAGCGCTGCAAACAACCCCTCAGTAAGCCAAACGGACTGAAGACAAATTGTCATTAATCTAGCGAACACACAATTGTAATAAGCCATGAAAACGCGTTCTACGAGTAGCCTCCAGTTTTGTACCACAAAACTATGCTGGTTACATAGATTTCAGTAAGCACCCAATCATGAACCATGGCCCAAATGAGAGTTGGAAACCTTTGGTCTGCGTGAGTAAGCATCAGTTGTTTTGTTTGTCACATTTATCAGTTTTCAGCTACTTATCCTTGAAAACGAAGAACCCTGATAACCGTGAAATCGGATTCACACTGAATAAATGTGCCTGTGTTATCCCTGGTATGTTCGACCGATATTGTCGACATACTACCACAGCTGTCTCAACCCATCCAAATGGTTTGTGTTGCGGACTTTTGCAAGTACCATCCCCATCTAACCTTCACTATGTGGGACTGTTCTGGTGGAGTAGAAAATGTTTCCGAGAACTGGGATGCCATTTGGGAAGCATGATTTTATGATCCTATAACAACATGGACCATCAAGGTCGTCAATAAGCATAAAAATAGAGTGACATGTGGACCAACATCAGCCATGTGTGTGGTAAGGATTACGGGAATGCGGGTAAAAATGGGCTAACCACGAAACTGACTTGCCGCCCCAGAGAAAAAAGACGGAAATTCAGTTAATAGGTGACCGTTAGACAAAGAGCGTCCAAAGCACAACTAATCGACAACATGATTGATGAATGGCGTGTTACCAGACAGACACGGATGGCGCGTAAATGGACACGCCTCAGGCTGGACAATCGTAGGACTCTTTTCTCACTATTTTCAAAAGTTTTAGCTGATGCTTGTTCAAACAGGAGGCTTATTATTGTCAATCGTAGTCTAGAAACTAGCGTGTTTCTCGGGGGTGACCTATTTCCAAATACTGCCTAAACTCGGCCTTGTGAGAGTGCACAGCCACGGAGCCACTTCAGACGTTCGGACTGGAATCTCGTGCTATCCTATAGTACAGGGGGAGTGAGCATAGTCATTCCCCCTCTAGAATGATACTCAGGGTTCCACGCTTCTGGACTAATGAATTGTACTCATGTGCGGTTGCATCCTCATCATCCACACTTCAATGAGCTACTGGTGAACTAAACCATGAAAAATATTTCGCACGTACTCGCTCCTATCTAGGCATATTGAAAATTTGTCGGCATTATGGATTACTTACGTGGCTATTGTTGTGTATAGGATCACAGTTATGACTGCGAGTAGGAAACACACGCCCAGGGTAACAAATATTATGTTCAGCACTTTTCTCAATCTTGGCAGCTGCAAGTCTTCCAGCTCTTCACCATCTTCGTCGTCTCCAACTCGCTTATCCTCCAAAATGCGTATTAACCTATCCAGCTTGCTATTCCTCCTTGGTCTTCTAAAGCGACGTCGTTTCTTTTCCTTCTCCACCACAGCTGTCTCCGCGCCGTCTGTAGGTGTCAGTTTGGACTCGTGAGTGATTCCATCTGGCTGGTCTTGGTTTGCCAAGCCATGGCTGTTTGACTGCCCATTGTGTTTTCCTGCCGATTTTTCGGTCACCGGAACATAGTTGTATAGGGATAAATCTAGAACACCACTTGGCGACGCCAGCAAGTAACTACCAGGCTTCCCTGGTACTGACCTTGCTGAGTCTGTGGAAGCAACTTTTCCGATTGTCCCCAGTGGGGTTCCAACTCTTGAGCCTGGTCCCACGTTATTTCCAAGTTGTTGACCTGACTCGGCAATACCCAGAGTCGGGCTGGTTTTGGCAGAAATAGGTGGAATGACTTGATTTCCCTTATAAGAGGCAGGGATGAAGAAAGCAGGAGGTTTCTTGTCTGCGACCTGATTAGGTTTGCTGGCCATTGTAAAATGTGCTGAAATATTTAACGTCACAGTTGGGAACGTGGAGTCCCATAGCTGGAACGAATTCGGGCTTCTTGCATTTCCTGCTTGCTATTCTGAATCGATTCTGTCGATAAAGTGCTCAACATGGACAGTAAACGGGAGTGGGAATAAGTCCCGCTGGGTTTGACGACCCTAATTCACGTGAACGGTACACCTGTCCTGGAAGGAGTGAGGTTCCGATTGGCCCATGGCCCACCAACCAATCACCACGTTGCTCGCTCTGTCCTATGTAGACAAACGGTCATGGGAACGTTGATCGATTGTTTGCCCTCTGGCCGGACAATCATGCATTTGCCATCCATTATCTTGTTATTTACTTGGTCGACTCACCTTACAAGGACAGCTTGAAAAATAAATAGCAGTTATTTTCCGCTGAGGAGTGTCGGTTGGAAAGTATCTCAGACATACCTACAACTAGATAATGAAAGCGGAGCAGATGATTGGAAAGCAGCTGAGAGGTGACTCTATAGCAGTTTGCTGAAACACGTTTTCGTCTTGCGCCCCACTAGTCTGAGTAAACAATATTCCCGTATTAACATGAGAAGCACGTTTTGGTCATCAGTAACCCCAAAGTAAATACTGATCCAGCAGACAGTGCATACAACACATTCCATTAGTTCTGAAACCAAGTATCGAAAAAACTTTGATCATCTCATCCTGAGCACTGGTTTATCTTCAGAATTATTGTCATTGCACGAGCTTTGGTGTCGACTTAACATCTCCTTGTGGCGCCTTCTTTTTCGCTAGAATATTCCCACTTTAGTACCACGAAACTGTGTTAATCCTCTTCAGTTTGACACGATGAATTTACCGTAAACTCACAAATGTTTCTAGTGACATACCCCCGGGCAATTCAACCAGCAGGCTGACCATTTGAAGGTGACGCTATCTTTTCCTGACGGAAATGTGTGTTGCACAAAAACTGTATGCTAGCTATTCAAAAAGTATTTTAAAAAACATTATTCCTTGAAAGATACAAAATATACAGGGAACAATTCTTTTGCCTCACCTAGTTTGCTTGCTGGTGAGCAGAGAGCCGCATCTTTGTATTCTTACCCGGAAGAAACTGACAAGTACACAATTTCCGTAGATTGACTCGTGACTGTCTGAACGAATAGATTTTATTATGAAGACGTCTTCGCAGCAAGACACTAGGATGAACAACTCACAAACAACTTTCATTTTCTTCGTGACGAACTATGAAAACAAATCCATATTTTCACCCTGGGGGTGAATTTTCCGTCTCTGAAAGTGTTCCCACATGACTAAGCAGTAGATTAGTAGACTTCGGTCGGTTCGCCAAGCTTGGTATTTAGCCTGCAAACGTTCTTCACTGATGGTGGATACATCACCAGTGCATGGTTGGTGGTTTCCCATGGAAGTACATGTCTGATGACGCGTCTGACCAGCATGATGTGTAAGCTCTTCCAGTTGGTCGTATGGCCTTTCTTCTGAGGGTAAAAAACGTCCGATTGGACGAGACGGGATAAAGAAACCATTTTCTCACGTCGTTGTACATACCTAGCTTAACTGGACCATAGTGGTTTGTTGTACATAAGCCTTTAAGCTACACTTTGGCTGCTTGCCGGAGTCAACTGATTGTCGAAGTGTTTAGGGATGCTATCTTCCAGTCTGGTGTTGGTGCTGTCTTAAAATGTCTGTCTGTTTCCCGGGCAGCTCAGTGGTTGTGTTGCTGAGCTTTGGAGGACAATTCTTTCGTTTAGCACCGAACCTAAGTCTAATCTTGACCGTTACAAGCTTATATTTCCGGTGCCTCCAGAATCCACACATTACAGTGTTAATTTGGTGGGGCGAGTCGTTCGCGCACCAGAATATAAACTACCTGGATGACTTCGCATGAATACCACGTCAGTAGTATTTCCTAGGTTGCTAAAAACGTGTACTGCCAACAGCTAGATGACTAAGGAAGATGAAGTTCATGAGCTGGCATCTTTAAGACTGTGCTGGGCTAATCCAAACAGGTCATCCACTACCCAGAGCTTTCCAGTCAACTGCTACCACCAACACGTTTTGTCTCGACGTATTTTCAACCACTTTCTGTAAGCGTCCGTAGAACTCATCCTTTATAGTTGGGTCTGACAGAGAAGTAGGACTATCATAGTTCAATTTAAATGGATTTAGGAGGAAAACTGAATTCTGGTGATCGAATATCTGAGAAACTCATGCATTTGCACCCCCTTCCGCTCAAAGCCTGCAAATTTCATTATGCTGAACACCATCGGAGAATGGTGTGGTCATTTACAGTCACACAAACTGCTGTCGAATTACCCCCAATGCAATACAGTATCTAATTACTGTATGCCAATATCTGTCTAATACTACGACTGCCGTGAAAATCACACTGGTACACATTTGGTCACAGAATCAGCTGTCGGTCTTCGAAAGCCACGCCTCAGTTCCTTTGGGAGGTTTCAGAAATTAGCCGGGTAACAGTAGGTCAAAAATTGAATGCGGCTACCAAACTGGTGTGCAAATGAATGCACTCTGCGAATTCTGTACAAGCTGGGTTCATTTGGAACAGAAGATTGACGAAAACCCCTGGACCGGGCCTATTTGATGAGCCACAAGGAGGGCGAACTCCATAGTGAACAGTCGAAGACTTTTCCTTCAGGAAAACAACTACTGTGGTGTTTTGCCAGCATGGCAGTGCAAATTGTCAGTCAGAGGACTTTACAAATTCTTTATTCTCCACGTATTACCAGGATTGTAACTTAACCACACAACGAACAAACTGTTAGAGTTTGGCGTATCTATCCGATAAGGGTTAACTAGTTGGAGATTACTGTGGGAAGAAATTACTGGTACGCACACTCATGAACCTGGTTAGAACCTGGTTGAACGTGCCCGGGAATATTAGTTATGCGCGGCATGTCTTCAAACACTTGAAACAGATGATAGTTCTACTAACCCTGTGAGTGGGATGTCAGATACTGGTACCACACTTAACTACTATTCAGTCATCAGTTGGTTTTGCTAGACCTTGCTGAAGACGCATGAGCAAAGAGAAGGCAAATGCAGTTACGGTTAGACTTTTGCACATCTTCCATAGCATTTTCTAACCTTTTGTCAAATAAAGGAATTGCAAGTTTGATAACTGTTGTTGTCTGCTTCTACAGAGGGAATAAGTTTCAATTATCATCGCAATTTCATTTTTGGAGGAGTACCGAGCATTGCTTTGGGCCAGCTTCTTCACTTAATCGATCACTCGCCAATCAGTCAACCGGTTTACACTGAATTAGCGAAGTACACTCATTTGCAAACAAATTTGACTTTGCGAGAGACAGCTGGAACCCAGCTGAATCTCTCGTTTGTGCTTTTTCCAGGCAACTGAATGTGCTGCACCAGGCTGTCTTATGTTCCAGCGATATTCGAGATATCGCGATACACGTATATTCGTAATGCACTACTCATAACGTTGCTGAAAATTCTTCGACAGCCCACGACCGGTTTTGCCCTTTTTGGGACTCATCAGGTAGGCGCAGTCTCCGAGTTTCCGTCAACCTTATGTTCCACTTGAACCCAAATTGCACTGTTTTCGAGAAATACACTCATTTGCATATCAATTTGGTTTTTGCGAGAGACTCACCTGGAACCCAGCTGAATCTCCCGTTTGCGATGTTTTCAGGCAACTGAATGTGCTGCACCAGGCCGCCTCACCTTCCAGCTGCTACGATATTCAGGATATCGCGATACATGTGTATTCGTAATGCACTACTCATAAGGTTGACGGAAACTCGGGGACTGCGCCTATCTGATGAGCCCCAAGAAGGGCGAAACCGGTCGTGGGCTGTCGAAGAATTTTCAGCAGCATTATGAGTAGTGCATTACGAACCCTGAATCTTTTGAATGATCAATCGCAACCCAGGTTGAATACGTTAGGCTTCATATTATATCAGTTCCCTAAGAAGTTTGGGTTTGGATCACATGGAGTAGCGTGACGGTGCAAACGATAAAAAGGCAAAAACGAACTAATCAAGTTCATATTTCTTTCTTCTAGCCTTTCGGAATGTGTTAGAAATAGTTAGCAAGTCGTGTTGGCAATCGTTGAATGGTGCTACACCTAATGCATTCGTACACATTTTACTGTCTTGCGTGACTTTTGTCGGTCGAGGTGATAGGCCGAAGTAACTATGTTTATTTGAACACGAAACGAGCTTGTCAGTTTTCATCATGGTCTCATTTCTGACGTTTACCCCGGAAGTAACGGAAGCGACGGTACGGCCCAGTGGAAATATTCGCAATCAAATCCATTCGCACACACCGTTTTTATTATCGTGCTTGAAGTTGCGCAGTCCCAATAAACTCCCGGTCGGATGGGAGTATATTTTGCGTCAGACAATGCGGGCTGACTGAGAATTAAAAAAATTGTGATTTTCTCCTCCGTGTATTGCGTCAACAAGTGAAAAAAATGACTTGCATGCTAGATAGTACAAAAGTCCGCCCAACACGGAAAGTTTAGTTGACTGCTCATTGAGAACAAAGCGCCTTACAACGCGAAAAGCATCCTAAGAGGTAACCTCAACCGCAACTGTGAGAATTGCAGTAAAATGCCATAAACGCGATACTAAAGGGCCAACACGACACACCGCTTGTGAAGGGAAGAAGGTCTCCGCTGCGGATTTGTTTATGAGAAAACATCAAGTGAACAGTTACAGACTATTGGACAGGAAAGCAAAACTCTCATATGCATCTTGTTTTGGGAAAATGACTATCCGTCTTCTTCTAGAACAAGTCTGTCTAGACTTTCTTGGATGTTCATTGACTATCACTAAAATGTAAACGAATGCTACAAAGCAATTCCACCATTTCCGTGATAAATCTCACTTTCCAATGGGCGTAGAGCGGAGTTACGAGAAAACATCTTACTCGCATGCCTCATCAGTAGTATCCACCGTTACACTTGTAGGGTTGCTCAAAACTCATCGAGAGCCTACGTTCAACTTCACCCTTCTTGGAGCTCATCTGGTTGGCACAGTCCCCACTCGTGAGCTTTTGGAAGGTTCTCATCAACTTTACAAGTAGTTTGTTCCATCAAGAAAATATACCATCTTATCTCGATTATCGTAGCAACCGAACACTGCGCGGCTCTTGTGCATCATATTCGGTTGAAGGGTATCACAGACCACATTCTGCTTGGTTCACTCACGAAGATTTTAGGAAATACCAAGATGGTCTGCGTAGTCTGCTTTCGGAAGTAAGGCGAGTCTTTTACTGGAGTAGGTCTTAGCTTCAAAAGGATCACTTCGGGATTCTAACTCCGGAAAACAGAAACAATCGCCCAGGCAGAGTACAAAACACACACACGTAACTCATAATTTTCTCTTGGTGTTACAAAATCGTCTGCATAACTCCGTTTTCATTCAAACCCGTCTTGTCGTCGTCGCGATGTGGTCGAGTTCACAAGGTTTCCGGCGTAATACGATTTGACACCAGTTTTACCTTTAGAGTCTAGTTTAAATCCCTCTTATCTCACCATAGTTTTCCTGCTCTACTCAAGGGTATCATAATTACCGTAGTCTCACTCCCATTTTGACACCCCAAGATTGACCGTGGGAATGAAGTAGTTCAAATCGAACGTATTTTATCGCTGCATCAACTCAAACTGTCAAGTTCATTGGACAGGAAAATGTCCTCCGGAGTTAAATCGTTCCCACTTCCTACTAATCAGTGGTAATGCAACGATGAATGTTACAAAATGCAAACAGATCTACTCGCAATTTTCTTCGTTACTGTGATCAAATATTAATACGTTTGTGTTTGCCTGTGTTCTGATGAACAACCAGAAATAATAAGCACGAAACAGAAGCGAATAGCTACTCTGAATCGTGCGGCTACAGAAAAGCACACTAGCACAAACCACCTGGGTTTTTTGGTGAACATGTTCTGTTCGTACATACGCTCATCTTCATACAAGATGATACAAAGGTAGCAGCATGTAAAAATGTGGTAGAGTGCTTGTAACGTGAGGACAAGATATAGTATGAACTGTTAGGGTTGATATTCATCACATCATGCATGCAGTCCACATAGTACGGAGCGCTTGCACCAAAATCCACTGCCAGGAAAGCAGATGGGGCAATTAGTGATCCAGGATAGGGTAGTGCTGGGTTCTTGGCATTGAGGACCTTGAAGTTTTTCACGTCTTCGTTTGTTTGCAAAATTTTGGCATGAACTATATTGGTACTTTCTTTGAAAGTGGCGAAGTGAACGACTGGCGTCTGTGCTCCTGTAATTTCCAACCCCAAGTCACTGGAATGCGATTTGAAAGAAATATCAGGACCCAACAGAATTTTGATCACATTACTGCAGCCCGTGTAAGTCTTACAAAACTCAGTCAAACATCTACGTCCATCGCAATAACATTAGATTGGCTGATCAGTGCCAAAAAACAATACTACTTTCAAGTTCTCAGCTTCGGGTCAAAAAACATCTAGAGAACCAAATAACGGTGATGTTTGAAAATGGCAGTTAGGTGGATAAAAAAGGCGGCAATATGGATTATTACTCCGTAAGAATGTAAAGTCTCATCTAACTGTAGAGAGAATTGTCTAAATGTCTGCTGAGTGAATAGATCTGGCAGCGTGGGTGAAATGACCAGGGAAGAGTAAAGGATCGACGACGCTACTTTTGTCAGCTTAGTACCGAGTCGAAAAGCTATCGTAGTTCGACTGCTCCACATGTTGCCAGGTCGCGTCTTTGGCTCGATATTGGTTATTCACACGGTACCCTCTAGCAAGACTTGCCTGGGTTGATCACGTGATCAGTGTAAACGATACATGAGGCGACAGGAATTTTCCCTGTGCCACTGGGTCTGCTGTCATTCTGGCATAAACGGTATTCAAGCTTCTGTTTGGTGTGCTGGGCTTATTGATGCTATTGGGATCGTTAGTTGTATGGCAGATGCGATAGTCGACTGTTTCTGCGATCAGACCGTCTTTTGCGATATATACAAGTGCCGTGATATTTTGAGGAAGTCGCATCAATGACTGTGTCCATAGGGACTTGAGCAGATTTTCTTTGGGAGGGAGGGAGGAGGGGTCGGCCATCCAAGCGCATCGTGATGCGGTCCAGTACGGTAGCACAACAGATGGAAAATGTCGGGAGCATTCGAACGAATATGCACACGCTGCAACCAAAAAATCAAATAATACCACACACTCAGGATGCCGGAACCACAGAACAGAAATGGCACACAACCTCCGCCGAAATTCTGAATCATTGTTGCATGTTTGACTGGTCATGAGAACCGGCTGACCTAGCCAGCAGTCTTTTCGTTACTGATGTATATGCTGATGTGTGGCTGGACTCTTAGGCTGATCAGTGTGTTGTTGAATACCTAACCTACCAGGAAAGTGAGAACTATGACTGAACCGGACGGAAGCCGCATTTACGGACAAGTGGTAAACGTTGACAGGAAGTGCATCGTATGAGCCAAACAACGCTAGAATCAATAGTGCACATTAGAGAAGGTTACCTGTAAACAGCTGATCCGAGGCAGCCTTTAGGTATCAACAAATTTGAATACACAGATGCTAGTGTTTGCAGGAGAAATGTGCTTAGACAACCATTACAGTTATAAAGTATATCACCTAAGCAAATCTGTCTAACCCAGTCCGTTAAAGTGTACGTCAGAGTTGCTTTCTGTCTCAATGATACAAAACTGTTTAAGTTAGTGTACTGTCTTGTCATGTGGATTTTTGTGCACAGACCCAAGTTACTATCCACAGAGGTCATCGAATTAGATCCATACTTCTCTTGAGATAGATCAGCTGTTGATGCACGAGATTACTGCCCAGCGGGTCCGTGTTTCGAACGCAACCTCCGTATCTCGACTGTTCCGGTCCAGGCTTGGGCAACCTGACAGTAACTCATCCCTCCTGCTTCCTTCGAATGGCAAAGCAGTTACGCACCGAAGGGTGCCACAGTTGAAGGATTAATAATGTTATTATAAGTAAGTCACCTTCGAACGAACGTCAGCTGAAGGATTAATAATGTTATTATAAGTAAGCCACCTTCGAACGAACGTCAGCATACGACCTACCAGCAGTTGAACCGATGGTTATAGACCGATAAAGGGAGACAGCACACTACATCTTGCAGCCTGTGTTTCTGTTCCTGAGTGACATAATCTTACTGCTCATAAAGTGCTGTACCACGGCTCCGGCATTTCAGTTTACACTAAGTAAACTGAAGAGTCTCCGTAATCCACAGCATGCACCTGGATTTCACAGCAGACATAACTTTATAGGAACTCTCTGAGGAAGTACAATAAGAACGAACACATTCAGGCGCAAAGTGATAAGAGATCAGTTCTAAGATTCAAATAACCTATCTGAAACCTAACTGAGACCTCTCGAAACCACAAAAGGTTCATCATTTATCACCTCGCTATATTTTCTAATTTCGCGCCAATTTCAACTTGAAATATTTTGTGTATTACGCTGGCAATTTATCCAATAACAAACGTCATTCATGGAGACCACGCAAGTCTGCAATCACCTTAACCCAATATCACTTTGCTTTTCTCCCGAAAACTTAGTGCCACTAAACGTCATCCAGATGAAGTGATCAAACTTGTGTAAATGCCTGTCTTGTTACAATCTGACTACCTACTGGGAAGGGTTTATTTTCTCCGGCCGAGCTTTTCTCCTGAAACAAGAATCCTAAGAAATAAATATCTCAAGCTTCGAAGTATCATACTTATTCCGGCTATGAATTCACCGGTAATTACAAAGTAACTTTCATAAAATTGAAACCGATTTTCAGTTAGCAGCTGGTATTTGAATTTAGTTGAAAAGGGAAAACCTTTCTGCTCCGTAACTTTCATAAAATTGAAACCGATTTTCAATTAGCAGCTGGTATTTGAATTTACTTGAAAAGGGAAAACCTTTCTGCTCCAAGCACACCCTCAGAAAGTAGCGAAACCTTTTCTAACTTGTGTTGAGTGTTATGCATTATATATATATACCTCATATATATTTATTACAGTAGCTCCAAATTATGAGTACTGTGCCTCTAAGTCTAGTTTTTCTCGTTGCTAGACATTTGCCAATTTGCATTTAACAAAATTCCATATTTGATCTTCTTATTGTTTAATACTAGATTCTTTCAATTAAAGCTGTCACCACTAGTGACAGGATTGGAGAGGCTGCTGAATAAATTTCAGTCTCCGGATGAGTGGAGTCGAAAAATTGGCCACAATTCATAAACCAATTTTAGCACTGTCGGTTCCCACCTCCCTCGGAATTTTTGTGAATCTCAAGAAAGTGACGAAAATTTTCCAGTGGTGAAGCTACTAACCAATTTCACATTGAGCTACAAACCAGTGCTCCATACTGTTAGAAAAGTTATCGTATTTTTCCTAGATTACATTGAAGCTTTTTTGTGAACCCCTGTCTTGTATTCCTCTAAAACTTCATGCCACAGGAAATATTGTGATCTCAGAAACAAACCCATTTCTACATCCGAATAACCGGTAAACTTTCCGGAGAAATGAAAATATTAACACTGTAAGATACCCCCAAAAAGCGTCACAGATTGCGACAAGAAATATCTTACGGATAGCACTTGTATACCCGCTAACAAAAGTTTCCTTCACTGAAATTCAAATCAGTCACACGTTTTGATGACCTCCACGTGGGCGTTCATCATATCGCACCTGCCACCCTTCAAGTGCAACAGAAACACGGGAGGGTGCAACCAGTTGAGGATAATTAACCAGGTAAGATCAGTATGGCTGTTCGCGATCAGACACGGGGTCAGTCAACGCTGCATGGGAAACAAAGACATGGTCCTTGAAGGAAACTACTGACCAGGTTGCTAAAAACTCTTTGAAAGCCCACAACAAGTTTAACCTTTCTTTGGGACCGTCCGTTTGGTGCATTCCTCGAGTTTTCGTCAATCTTATGTTCTACTTGAATGCCAAATTCGCAAACCGTACTCATTTGCACACCAATTCAGTTTCAACGGGGGACCAAATTAATTCCTGCTGAAGAATATCACAAACGATAAATTCAGCTGAGTCCTCTGCTAAAACAAAAACAACCACCACCGCCATCGCAAACCCTGATTTGTCATGTGCAGTACACAAGTATCTCGATCAGACACGTGAGACGATTGACATCTGGTTGATGATGAACTTTAATAAGAGCGAACCTCGAGTCCAGTGCTTCCCCCTTTGATGTGGACTCACCAGAATGATTGCGCCAGGGTGGGTGGATGGTTGTTCAAACGAGGGTCGTGTGAATGTGCACTCTACAGATCCAGAAACCACCAAAAACTGAGTAGAAGTATTTTTCCTCATGCTTGCATGTGCACAGACGTGTGCACACACCGTCCTCCGGCTCTGATCGTTTGCGAGGTTGAAACCCCCTGATGCATTTGGAAGGGTGGCGTTGACCGATTGGACTTGTAAACACTCAGAAGCGAATGCACGAGCAAAACAGCACTGTGAAGTTAGTCGGTAACATACGAGACACAACAGATTAGTTGACATTGTGATGAAGAACAGTCGGCCGTGCTAGCCAAGTGGTGATTGACATAAAAATCAGACTATATACTATCATTTTCATAGCTACTATTATTGCTAACAAAAACCATGAGACCACTTTGCCTTAACGGGCACACTAGTGACCTCCTTCCCAAAAGCCCACTTCAAAACAGTGCGCTTGAGGTTCTGCTCCTTTAAGTCTCACAGTTCAAGATTAACTGCGCCCCGGAATGAAAGGACCCCATGGAACAAGTGGATAGAATTCGCAAATGCCCAGTACTACGTCCCATTTGACTGCACCTAATCAAAAAAGTGAATGGTGCTGGAGACTTCAATTTTCTCCAGCTTAATTTCAAGCTATCAAACTGCAGCGAGATTAGATTGGCAGAGTTCTGCTTCATGGTGAGGTAATGTCCTCGAATGCAGGTTGGTAGCAATCATTTCTGCATGTTCATCGAACCATAATAAGGCCATTGCAGTTGACGTCCCATACTGACATACAACTTAGGTCGATTAGCTTGAATTTTAGACTGGAGTTGCTATTTCCGATAGACCATCTATATGTTAGAGTAAGAAACCTGTCTACCCCATCCGGTTGGATGTTGTCCTATTTCGTCCAACACTAGACATTCTAAGAAAGAAATCGTACTTCCGGCCTAAGTAACAATATCTGTCTTGGATGCTTACGTAGACACCCACAGAACTTAGCATTCCTTTTCTCTGAACTGCAGTCAGTAAGGTGTAGGCATCACTGCCGACCAACGTACAACTTCAGGATCGCGCTGTAAATAATTAACACTGACTATCTACTCTAACAATGTAGAATCGACCATCTCTGAGAATTCATTCCATTAGGACGACCTCAGGTCTACCACTCAGACCACTCAACATTTCCGCCCGCTGGACATGTCGCTCTGATGGAGTGATCCCCATAACAACACAGGTGGAGTTCCGTCTCAGGGGTGGACGTTGAAACCGCGTAATGAGCTGTTTTTTCAAGTGTAGAAAATAGTAGTAACTCACGGCATACTGACGGCCGCTGATTGGTTCTCTTAGCTGTGCGACGTGGTTGCAAAGTCTCAGCACCAGTCGGGATGACGTCATTGCGTTCGTAGTGGATGCGCGTTGTGGGCGAATCTGTGGTTATTTTGCGTGATGGAGTTTATACCTTACCGACTTTAAAGCTGACTTATCACTAATAGATGGAGTGAGTATTCCAACTGCCATGTTGTCCTGACCTCTCTCTTTAATGATGGTTTTGAGTTTTTGTCTAGTTAACTTCGCTGCAGTGACCGTTGTTCGTTTGCCTTCACAGTCAGTCTAGCTTCTGGGTTTGTATATTTGGTGGTCGGTTTTCGTCAGACGAGTTGGAGGTTTTTGGCTCGTATAAGAATGTGAAGGGGTCGGTTTCAGTGTACCGATCGGACGCAATGTACATGCTTCAAAAAAATTCACTATGATTTTTTGTATCCCCAAGATCTTAATGTTTTCCTGATCCATTTCGATTTTTGTGTATGAAAGCAAGGGACAGCGTATCGCATCTTTTGATAACCGAGATATGTCCCTTTACCTGTGTAGAAAGTTCCTTTCCAGTCTGTCTAACGCGGTACTCATTGCAATCAGTGCAGTTTTTTCATGTCCACGGAGTTGATTCTAGAACGTTTGTCCGTCTTGTCCTCTCTCTTGAGACCAATTCAGTAAATGCATTATCAGCTTTGTGAGCACCGAAATCTTTTTTGATTGTTTCCATGATGTACAGAAAACTATTTTTTTAATCTAAACTAACACACTACTCATGTGGTCACTGTAAACACTTCTACGTCCGCTTGGGATTGCTTTTGTTCCTGTCACTAAATCTATTTATTGAAGTCGCTGATGAAGTTTTTCAAGGTGTATGACATTCTAAACTACACGGTATAGATTGTTTTGTTCTCTCTGTCTGGGTTATGCTGTAGTGCAGTGCATTTCCACCCTCTTGAGCAGGATTTAAATGTAACATTTTTCGCTTCACAGGATCGTTGCTGTGGTAACTTAGTATTTGATTAGTATGTGCCTACTCCTGATACATACACGTTTGAATATTTCTGTACGTGGCCCTGTGTCCAGAAATGGTGTTTGGCCAATGTCCTTAATTTCGACAGTAAAGTTGATGCATTCAAATTTCGTATTCAAATATTCGTGTATTTTCTAAACTACGCTCCGTTTTATACTCACGACAGCTTGAGTTTGATTACTGGCATTATAGTATGTCCCGGTTTCCCGTGCGCTGATTTGAAGAAGGAATCCAGAAATAGTTGGTCATACTGGAGTTCCTTGGAACGATTTATAGATTTGCCCTTCAAGTGTCAATTGCAAATCCATGGAAATTTTTGGAAGGTTGCATATACCTTCGGGCTTTCATTTCCCTGATTTGTTTGGATTCCTTTGGAGTGATTCAACCACGGTCTGTTTGACGGGGTTGTAGTTGATGTACATGAATACAATGGTGGCGTCAAACAAAATCCTCCCCTATCTTGACGTCGTGCGATTCGTTTAGAAACTGTCCAGTATTATCCATTGCTTGTATCAATTCGGCACTCGGATCCATCAGTCGCCTACATAAAGGGTTCTACCAAGCAGTCTGCTGTGCAAACTGTAGTTTCACCAAGAGCAGTCGACCCTTCTACGCACCCAAACAAACGAAGAACTACCAACTCATCTGGACAGAACCAACCGTCAGGTAAAACGGACTCAGAATCGGGATTGACTGTAAAGTCAAGCGAACAACAATCACACCAGCTGGGTCAGACAGACAAAGTCTTAGGGCCACCCAGACGTTATCCAATCAGGATACAGATCGGGCAACAATCCCGTAGGAATATTTACTCTATCACTGAAAAGTCAAGGTTATTCTAGGTAAACAGACCTTCTATAAACCCATGAAAGCATAGATCCAGACAGTTTCACCACTCCGAGCGCTCTTCTTTAGTAGTTACGTAACGTTTGGGACCGACTGGAATGACTAGGAGAATGAACCGTCGGTCACCTGTCAATGCGTCAAGTAGGTTTTCTTACAGGATCGTGCTAAGACACTATCCAAGCGCTAATTCACTTAGATAAACGTGAGATTTTCGGCTGTTGAAACTAGTATGGCTGAGGGTCACACCTAAACAACAGGCCTGGCACAATGGAAACCAGTGGTAGATGTGAATTTTGATCGCAGGGCAAGAATGTTCGCTTATTTGTCATGAGAAAGGGAAATAAGCCGGTGAGTGCTATACTGTTTTGGTTTAGAATGACCTGTAGGCACGAGCCGACTAACACTTCATTTACCACCTGGGTCGTTCGTCTAGAATGATTCGATGGCAGTGTACAGGAATATACTCCCTTGATAAAAAAACAACCGGTTCTAAGATAAGTCTGACACTGTGAGAATGTTTTTCCGCCCCTCTCAAACCTTACACCCCGGGATCAATAACTTTATCCGGAGGCCCATCAAGCTAACCTAATCATGGTACTTCTAATAAGATTCCATAGTTTTTTGTTGAGATCCAGCTGACCGTGCCAGAACCTGACACAACTTGATAGTCCAGTCATAGCGTTGAACCACTTATCTACTGAAACAAGCTCACTTCATCAGATGGACGTCCATGTGTCCAGGACCAGAGGAGCTCCCGGAGTCGCGCGGCTTTTCGGAGTGAATTAAGTGGAAACCAGAGTGATACATTTTATTGAATTGAAACTCGTTTTAGCTTGTTGTACTCTGATACAAACTCCATAAACACCACTGTTATTATCAGTTTTGAAAAGTTTTGAAATGATTAAGGTTGATGTAATGATGATGTGTGCATTAGTTTCTCGTAGTGCCTTATTAGTCGGCAAACTAACGAGCCATTTTGCTGCAATCGGAAATGTAAACGCTCTCACAGGGATGCCAACAATGGCCACCGGTGCTAATCGGCTAATCGAACTGGGTGAGTTTGCATGTTTTGCAGAACCCTATGTAAAAATCGGCCAGCAACTTGGAGTTTTCCATTAGAAGGGTGCTTTGGGTTCTCGCAGGAAGACACTTGATGCTTATGGTCGACTGCAACTACAACAATCCGAGCGCTGGTACCTGACTGTAACTGGTACGTGTGACTGTAACACTTCGTTTCTGAAGAAATTCTTTGACAAGACCCAGTTTTCGTGCTTTACTCTGATGAGGCTCCAGGATGGGCTGTCTCGACCTATGAGAGGCAGTTGTTTTAGGCACGATGTATCTAGGAATTTCTCAGCTCCTATACAATTCCTCCTCCTATAACTAGAATTCATGAGGAATGCAAAAGTATGCAGTTGGCAATCGATCTTTCACTGAAGAGCTTTATAAGAGGGAAGGCCACCACTGTAGATAACTAGTTTCAGTATTTTATCGTGTAATAACAAAAAAAAGTGATGATAAAATTCGCAAGAGTTGTCCGTTGGCTTGGTGCCTCAAAGGAGGGAGCATCCTATGGACACAACTAGCTACTTCATTCTTGGTGAGTAAATTTTGGGGAGAGTATCAGCGCGTGTACCTTCACGTATGCGTCCTCACGTATTGGAGACCCTCATAAAGGCAGGCAATTTATCCAAAAGGGCCAAAAAGTTCTTATACTTTGGCAGTTACAGGGATTTCTTGCATATGAAGGGAGTAAGAGCTCCATTTCTGGATGGTGCGTTGCATAAGGGGATTAATGTAGAAGTTTATGATATGCACAACATTATAGCGGCTACTTTTGGCTCGTATAGATACGTTTGTTGTCTGTCAACTGAAGATCCACAAACTTGAATAATAAATGAACAGATACCGAATGTATAGTAAACGCTGATAGTAAGTGAATGAACCTTTGGGATAAGTATCCGCCATGCTTAAGGTATGCGAAAGGCTCCACGGCGAAAATAAGTTAAAACGATTTTATTACAGAGTCGTATGGGTGGTGAGCAAACATGTCTCTGCTCTAAACTACGGGTTTCAGTTTCCGGGGTTTTGCTCCCTTTGTTGTCAAATATGAGCAATTTTCACTAGCTGGATGTACTCTCCATAGCTGAGCGATAGCTAGCTCTCAACTGAATGAGTTAGAAAGTGCTACGCGTTTCAGCATTCTTGAAGACTGAGCAAGGACTAGCAGTGGCGCACGAACTTAAGATAGTGAGAAGGAGACGGAGTGTGGTCTACTTATACGGGCGAAATACTTCAAACTATCTCCCACCCAATTCAGGTCAGCACAAAGCAGATTCCATGACCCAACGTAATCCACATACAGGACAGAGAATCACATTGTGAAATGGGAAACTATTCATAGGGTTGCAGTAAACTCCTCGATAACCCACGACTGGTTTCGCTCTTCTTGGGCTCATCAGGTAGTCCTAGGGTTCTCTCAAAATTGTTTCACGTATACCTAAATTGCACGAAATCATGGAAATACACTGATTTGCATGCCAATTTGGTTTTCATGGTAAAATTCCTTGATCCCATGAAAATCAGATTGTTATCTAACTGAGTGTAATAATGAGCCCCAGTCAAGATATCCTTCTGTAAATCGAGCGAATCCACCACAGGAAACTGAGGATTACTTCCTAGTCTTACGGGGAAGCATCATTAGTGCACATCTCATGCACCTCGTGGGAACTGAAGCCTTCCTGAGCACAGTGACTGTTGGTCGGAACTTTTTATCAGTATTTCACAGTAACTTTGTAGTGCAACGGTGTGAATGACGAGCTCACAGGAAAAACTATTGAGTGGCACTTTCCACTTTGCCTTATTCAGCAGTTTGACGCAGGCGCGGTGAATCTTTGATGTTTCTGTTTACCGGAGTTTTCAGGCTGCGGATATGGCGCATTATAATACCGACACAATGTTGTATTTAGAGGTGAGTGAAGTGAACGTAAGCTGTCTGAAGGTGAGTCCACAAGGGGTAATTTATGCGCTGTCGAATTCGCACCGGTATCGGACCGAGACGCGTAGGGGATGAATAAGTCAGGAAGTTGAGGTTGCCTATTCGCTCTTCACACCTAATTAGCAATGCGCTCAGACACAAAATAACTCAGCAGGAAAATTTGCTGTTTTTCTGTCAGTTCTAAACGCAAACAATTCTGCCGTAAGGAAACGTCAGTAATAGGCTGGCATCCACAGTGTTGGGACATTCAAACGGCAGACTTATATTTCTCAAAACGCTTCATCAATCGTGTGTCTAACCTGAATTGTTGATGCGTAAAAGCCCAACCGTCATGCCTATGCCAAAAAACTGCTGATTGGTTCTGCATTTTACCGTCAGAACACACACGCAGACATACCCACACAGTCTTTAAGGCAATCAAGTCCTGAGTCCAAATGATGTCTAAATGAGCAAGAATTTATCAGAAGAGATATATCAGAAATAGGTAGACCATACTCCTGCTAACGAGCAAGACTTCATGAGATTGATCGACTAAATATAGAACGGAACCGCTCTTATTCATGAGCAGTTTCGGAAAACTCCTTTCAAAATTAAAGGCTAATGCGTTGAACAATAACGCATAAGCCTGACAAATAAAACGTGCTGTAGCCATCATCCCTTGAAATATCATCGGCGAAAAACTTGGTTCTGGCAAATTAGTTAAGTGCTACTGGCAGGCTGAGTTTGTCACTTATGATATAGGTCAACCAAATAGGTTACTCAAAGACCGCCACATATTTCCGTTGGCTCGATAATCAAGACAATGAGATACACATCCTTCAAATAGTACTGTTTAAACAGGCTATTGAAAACAATTCGATAGCCTGGTAGCTATTTCACCTTTCTTGGGACTGATCACGTGGGTGATTCCCATACCAAACAGAGCTTCCAGCATACTCATTTTCAACCCGAGCTTACTTCGTTATCTTGAACGTCGTACAAATTGAAACATGAGCAGCGCATTTGGTTGAAGATTATCACAAACTAGTATTCAGGTGGGTTTCGTTAATAACGATTTAATCTGCAAATGTAGGCACTTCACCAACAGCGCACAGCTTTGTGTTCAAGCAGAACACAAGGTTGATGAAGACTACGCGCATCTGATGAGCCCAAAGAAGAGCGGAACTGGTCGTTGGCTGCCAAATGGTTTCCAGCATCCCTATGGTGAGTAAGTTGTACCGGGGGAAAACTCAATGTGTTCTTTATCCCATATTCCTTAGCTGTGACTAGAAAAAGCGTCTTTGAAAAGCGAAACTTCGAACTTTTCTGATATGTGCCACGTTGTGCCCATGAAGTGCCGTTTACCCATGTGGCCACAGTTAGATAAGTAGTGTGTCAGCTATTTACATTTAACTTCATCTACTCGGGGTACAGTTGGGAGTGTCTTGTTTTTAAAAGGATCACGTCTTCCTAGAGATGCCTTCAAAATATCCTCTGATTGGTAAGATGATTCAACCAACAGTTCATTCCTCAGTGAAGGAACCTGATGCGTTTCAGTCTGCTAACTGGAAAGGTATAGAAAGTAACCGAGCATCTCCTTAGGACAGCGGTGGCATTTGAGAGGTTTTTGCCATCAGATAAGTGGAGAAAAGAGAAATTTGTAAAAGTCCTGAAAATAGTTATTATAAGAGGGTCTAAAGTGGATACGTGACCTCGTGGCTACAGATTTAAAGGAAGCCCATCTACGTTTGGCTTCCACACAGAAGTCGCTGAGCTTCTGAAAAGTTAGAGCTTGGTAAGCGATTGTACCAACTTACCACTGATAGCAACGTACCAAAGCCCTTCAAAATAGAGGGATGCGAACCAGAGCTCATTCATGTTCAAGAACTATATTTTCATGTACATTGTGTGTAGTAGTCCACTTAAGAATTTTTGAAGTCCCTCTGTCTCCTTCACTGCCTTAATTCCAATGCTAGCTGGAGGATATCAACATCGGAACCATTGTGGAAGTCACACAAGTGGTTTACTAACGGCACTGATGATATATTGGGCAGATCGATGAGGCGAGTCAACATGACCTCAAGTGCGCATGTGGAGCGTGAGGCAGATTCCGTGGTAGATAAATCGGCAGACCAAATGTATGGCAGGTCTGTAGTTGCAAGTTCGATTTCTGCTTAGCAATGCGCCTAAATATTGGCAGTTCGGGTGAGCTTACTGGCTGATGATCAGTTGGTAGTTGATCTGCTTACCGAGTTTGGAAACTGGCTTACAAGCCAATATTCGGAATCCTGTTATAAGTTTGTCGCAACATGAGACATTCTGCACGGAGCCTCTCCAAAATTTCTGCTCAGTCCGCGTTATCTTGTTGGAGATTGTACAAAAACTTGAATCTTGAAGGCGACTTACTTGATCAATACAAATCACTAAGTGCGTCTGATTGGATCTTTTATTGTGGTTTATCAAGTTTGACCGAAGTAGGTTCGCAACCACCGGAGCTTTGAGAGGAAATTTTTAAAGTTAAGGAGAATACCAATTTGCAGTTGTGGGGTTTTGCGGGATAGGTATTTTGATCATATTCACACCACTCTCGTTTGAACGGTCGTCCTCTTGTTCTGGCGCAATCATTCTGATGAGTCAATACCAAAGGTAGGAAGCACTGGACTCGAGTTTTGCTCCTGTTAGAGCACATAAGCAGTTCATATCCAATGGCCGCGCCGGGATTTGAACCCCGGACATCTGACCTGCGAGGCGAGCGTGTAACCACCACTCCACCAACGCACGCTGGATGCATCTGAATTTTCACGTCTGAACAGGCGAACGTGTTCACGTGTCGTAATTTTTCGACTCTACTGGAGAGCTTTTCTGAGCGAACGGAGACCGGCTGCAATGTAAAAAAAATTTAGCTATGAAGGTAAGAAATATGAGTGTAACTTGGATGAATAGTTCGGCCTGTTACTGGTAGCGATATGTTATGGCACTGCTCAGGTAAACAGTTTGTCTAAGGTCATTAATTTGAATCAGAGGTTTTGTTTGGATTAGTATACGTGATGGTGTACGTAGATGTACGAAGTGAATTTCCGTGACCAGATCAAGTAATGTCTGGTCATTAAACGTCCTAGGGTGTGGTATGGACTTGACGTCTCAGGAACCGCAACTCATTGGTTCATCTGTTTCAACCCTCTGGATGTCTCGTCGTGGGTCTTTGAACAGCATGCATAAACAATAGGAACATGCAAACCTGTGAAACCGTCAGACTCACGGATCTCATTCCCTTTTCCTCCTCCTCATCTGTGAGCAAAGCGTTATCAGCTGGGACCACCGCATTTCAGTGAAGGGTTATTGAGCTGGCTGACTGACTGAACGAAATTGGAGTCAAGCGATTACTGTTTTCGATATGGAATCATAAGAACAATTGCATTAAAACCGATGAACTGTTCAACCAACTACACTTGGGTTTACTGTTTTAAATAGGGAGAGAAATATACTGTTTCGCTGAATAAGAGTGAAAAAATGAAAAATTTCTCGTAGTCATCTTCAACTTTGCTATTGATATGCTGCTTGAAATTTTTCCGTCTGCCTCTGAAATCTCAGGAGTCGAAATGCTCCCGGGACTTTTCCCCACAGACAACGAGAATGCAGACGATATCGCTCTCCGTGGTTAAGATCCTTCAAAAATGAAAATAATTTTAAGTAACCCAAGTAACTTGCGCACGGTTTGGCATGCGCCTGATACCTGCGAAGTGTAGTGCTGCTACAAGGCTGAGTGTGATCAGACCAAAACCTGACGCTTGCAGACAAGCCAGTTGATGTGGTAGATAAATTCGCTTACCTGGGCAGCTGTATCATTTCTTGTGAACGGGATGGAGATGAGAGTAGCTCTCGAATCTGAAAAGCCAGAGCAGCTTTTGTCAACCTTCAGCAACTATGGCGCTAACCTGACGTGAGTTTGTCTGTCAAGGGCAGTGCGGTGCGATCCATACTGCTTTATGGATCAGAAACGTGGCCTCCACATGCACAAGACATGCGAAGGATGTCCGTGTTTGACCATCGGTGTCTTTGAAGCATTGGTCAGGCCTGGTGGGAACATCGGACTAGTAATTCTGAAGTATGCCAGATGGTCTTAGAAAGGTGGAACTCTACCGTGATAGATGAATTACTCACGCTTCTTAGATCACGCTGCTTAGGATATGTGCTCCGCATGCCAGAACACAGTCCCATTAAGTACGCAGCACTTGAAAGACTTTTGTCTGAATTCTATATGTTCCGCATCTGTATGATGAGTGCGACCGATATTCCCCTAATTATGTGCCACATTAATGCAGTGCTGTCTTAATATTTCAACTTATCTTCCTATAAGATTTCAAATGAAGTCGCATTCGCTTGTCTAGAAATATGCTTTCAACAGCTGACGACAAATGTACCCAAATTTAAATTCTGTTCTATTCGGAAGTAGATTTTGTTAGCCGTTCTAGCGTTACGCTCAATCCATCGGCCACATGGGTTTGACACCCTATGCTCCTGCTTGTGTTCACAGCGAATCCACTGTGTCAGACGGGTTAGGAGTGTGAGCAGTCTGATCGGCTGACAATATTTGCCGTGTTGTCGATGTGTCAGATTTCCTTGTGACGTCAAGCCTAGGTTTGGAGCCCACATTGAGAAATGGTGGATCCAGGAACTGCGCGTACCGCTTGCTCAGTATGATACTTGCCACAAACGCCGAACCGTGCTATACTTCTCCGTTTACTAGATCTCTAGAATGCACTGAGGCGCATTTTGTGATCTCCTTTGCGTACAACTATTTGCCGCGTTGTTTGATCAGTATAGCACGCTTTGCAATCGTCACAGTGCAGTCCGTACAAAGCAAGGCCGAGGATCCTTTAGACTCACAAGGATTTCGGTGGCGCTGTTAGCCCGGAAAACATCATAATACTCTTCCGGTTGAAAATTAGTCTTCAAACATATTCCTTCCTCAGGTATAACCACAGCGGATATGAAGTGAACTTCGTGGTAACTACTGTGCCATCGTGAATTCCTATTGAAAATGCAATTTGCATTACTAGTTGGTGTGAGAGACTTTGTTGAAGTGCAGGTACAAGAACTTACCTTTGAGCGCAATTGAACATTTGGGCAAATCCAATGACAACATTTTACTTTTGGCCTGAATTCGTCTCCTTTTTTCTCCAAACACCAACCAGAATGACGTTTCCGCACCCTTTACTGTTGCCATCACATGCAGCAATTTTCGAAGCTTTGAGGGTTCTGCTATGGAGGCCAGGCGTTTGTTCATAGAAAGACCTGAAGCAGACTTTGCGGCCGCCTTGGTCTAAGTGACTTTCTGCCTTTCCCTCAACATCTGAATTTTGAATTTCTACTATTGATCAGTCGTTCGTTTATTCGTTACTTCTGTGACGCGTGTTGTGGTTGGTAAAAGTGTTCAAAAGTTTATCATCCTGTACAAACTGTCTCCGTCTATAATTATTCGAATTTATTTCCATCGTTTAGTGCGCTAGTCAGTGAAACTTTAGGAGTAGATTAATTGGCAATGACTGCTACACAGCGCTGCTGCCCAGGCGTGCAGTCATATTTGGCCACAATCAGCACAGTGGGGTAGGCTACTTCCGGTAGTTAACATGCTAACATGAAAAGGATCACTTGCCAATCAATCATGAACTAACATGACAATTTATGTCAAGCTGGTGGAGAATTTTGGGAGTTTTTTTCTTTCCTAGCATATTTCCGCATTCAGTTTGATAATGTTAGTTTGACAACATGGTTAGAATTCTGGTAATGCTTGCAGTTTCGCGTGCTGAATGATAGATCCCAAATCAGACATTAGTGAAGCTTGGTTTTAACCACTATGTGTCAAACAATCTTTTCAGCATCCTTCAGCGTCTTAGTTCCCCAACTAATTCGTTATCCACAGTTCTCAAGAATCAATTCCGGAAAGAGGTTGTTGGGAGTCCCACCCTTATTTTAATTTATTGCGACCAAATCCTGCGTGAGGTAAGTCGGCCCTGGCTTTCTGTCATCCAAATAGACGGTGCTTCGGAAAAATCGCTACTTCACTGTAATGTTATGGGATATGAGGACATCTGAGATTACCTATCGTAACCTAATGTGATTTGCTCTAGGTTGTTGGAGTTGGTGAGCACATATAGGACAGTAGAAATACGTCCATGAGACAGTCAAGTCATCGTTATTAAGTCACTGAGACAGTGGGGAGTATTGACTGCCTTCATGAGCAGGGAAAACTCCGGGTAGCCACTTTTACTTGGCAAATAGAGTCCCTTTGTTTTCACACAACATTACGTCCGTATAAACAAGTCAGTAGTATTGAGACTGAATTTCAGAACGTGGATGAAACTATAGACCAAATCTACACAGATTAATTTACATGGAGTACTGATGCTCACGTGATCATCTCGAGGACGAAGACCTGTGTACTAGTCTCACATTAGGACTAAACATCTGTGGACTATGTTCAACGTGGGGTCCCAAATACCTCTGATAAGGATCGCTTTCTGTGGCTGACAGTGAGCATGTCATCATCCGAATAAAACTATGGCGAACAAACATGTAAGTATGCAACCGTCTTCCAAGCATGATAAGATTGATCAGTGTATAGCACTACCGTCATGAAAATACTGAACCTGATCATGGCGTGATGGTTTGTACGCCTGCCGTCGTACTGTATTGACAAGAGGCCCATGAGAAACTCGAACATTCTTTACTATCACAATGATCAGCGGTTAGTGGTCTGACCAGCACAGTTTCCTGATATTACTGGTTGAGGACTGGAACAAGTGTGGTGGGTTGTTGTTTAAACACCACATAGAGCTGTTCGCAGTTAGGCGTTTGAACCAAAGTCTTTGGGCTTGGCCTTAATCATCTTCATGTCTAAGTTTAGGCGCTCTGACAGTATTTTGGTTTTTGTAAAACCATCTTTCCTACAACCAGAAATAATAATAATGACCGTAAACGACAGATGTAGCTGAGATTCAGTTGTTTGCTATGCAAAACAACTAAGTGTACAAATGAGCGTATTTCGCGAATTTCGTGCAATGTGCTTTCAAGTAGCACGGCGGAAAGTGGGTGATTGTGCCTACCTGATGAGCCTCAAGCAGGGCTTAAACTGGTCGTGGGCTCTCAAGGAGTTTTTAGCAACCTTGTGAGTAGTTTTCTTCAAGAACTTATATGGCAATATCTTGAAGATGACGACAGCTTAACCCTGAGGTGCTCACTGTACAGAAAATTCGATTGGAGAATATCTTAAACGGGAGATTCAACCGGCATTCAGTTGAGTCTCTCGTTAAAACCAAACTGGTGTGCAAATTAGTATTCTGTGAAGTTTAGTTTCCCCAGCATAAGAAGAGCACTAACGCGGGAGAACGATTAGCCTAAAATTTACTTGCGAAAATGGTGTATATTTTGGTTTGCTTCGTTTAAACATACAACACATTATCGATTGAGTACATCCTGGCGGCTATAATTTTCGGCTGGAGGCACAATCACGACAGTATCCTCAAGACATAGGCTTCACGCTGCAACGAACGCAGACTGAAGAGAAATCAGTGTTAGGTCTCATTCTGTTGCGCTGAGCCAACGAGTTGCACCCAGAAACAGGCAATCATACGTGGTTCGTCTAGTTGAGTTTTGTTCATCCAGACGTGCGAGGACCCAAATCAAACTCGTGCACTGGTAGTAAACAGTGGAAGACTGACCCAGAGACTGATTTATAACAGTGAATCTGGTATGTTCTTTAGCTTATTCGTCAGTAAGTTTTGACACCTGAAGACACACTGAATGTGCAATTACTTTGTTTGTGCAACAAGACCTTTGGGTGTCCTATAAAGAACACGATAGAAAACGATGTATGAGCATCCGCACTTCTCCCACTGTGTATAAACAACACAAGCTGTCCCCAATCTTCTGACCAGACCCCATCATGAACGGGTTACCAACTATTGACACGAAACCCCAGGACACTTGTAAATCCATCGTATTATTAGTCTTCTTGCTCAACTTACTCATTCTTGTCCAACAACTACCGCATTCCCGTTCCTGTATTGTTGACTTTTTGTATTAAGTTGTTGTTTGGCATTCTTGTTGGTTGCACAATTCCACAAACGGATTCCTGCACTGCAATCCAGATTGATTTCAGCAATAGGCCACTGTCGGTTCCGCTCTATTTAGCGTCAAAGCTGGAATCATAAAAAAAACCGAAATGTCGACCAGCAGTGGTAAATTGAAAGATGCTGTAATACTCACTACCATTCGGTATGCGTGAATGTTCCAATTTTTTCGGCTCAACAAACCATTCCAAAGATATGGGGAATCCAACCGGGGATGACAAGGTTGGAAGATTTCGACAAATTCTGTCATATTACATACTGATTTGGTTTGGGCGGCAGACCCAAATTAATCCAACTGCTGAACCCTAGGAAGAACGAAAACAGTTGTGGGCTACCAAAGGGCTTTCATCAACTTTTTGAATGGTGGGTTATCGTTCGGCTGTGACACCCTTTCGGAGCCTAACTGCCATGTCACCCGAAGGCTGCACGACGGCTGGGATATTGCCAGGTTGCCCAAGCCTAGACAGGGAAAGTCAAGAGGCAGAGGTCGGGTTCGAGCCACGGACCTTCCGGTCAGTAAATTCGCTCCCTAACCACTTGGACCATTTCGCGCATTACATCAAAACAAGATTGAAAAATGGTCACATGTAGAGAATCTGACATTGAAAATGGTTCTGACGCACAAAGTGATAGCAGGTGTTTCGTTTCAAACAAAATACCGAATAAATTAAGAGGCAGTCGTGGGAGGACGATTTCGGCCGGTTTACAGACATTTTCCAATAGGAATAATGGTGTTTTATTAGTTGATTTATAGTTCAGTTACCGGAAAGTTGTCTGTCTGTTGGCATAGCAAAATGAAATTTTTCGGGAAACACCAACGTTTCTTTTGTATTTTAACCTCCATAGAAAGACAGCATCTCTAATTCGACCGCGTAAACCTACATGTTACCTTAAGATATGGGTCTAAATCCCTTGTAAAATGTGAATAACCTAGTTATGCGACCGGTCATTTCAACCGCTATGTGAATGTAATCATAAGAGAGAGATTATCGCTTTCGGATACGCTATATCTTTAGACATTTTATTTTTGGGTGAGGTAATACAAATGCGGTGAGTCAAAGATTCCACTATTTAGACTGTAACCAGCGCAAAGTGAAACTGAAATTAGAACATGTACAGTGGTACTTTGGGGATTTAAAAAATTATTGAAGTAGGGACGCATAAAATGGGGCATTTATGCAACGACAATACTGGTGGGATCGGTAAGCCACTCGCATCCAACTGTCAGGTGGTCGTCATCCAACACAATGTGAAAAATTATAAACTAATGTAGGAACAGTGGAAGCGAGAAATCGTCAGTTCCGAGCGGCTTTCGAAATACCTGCTCAGTTAAGGGTTGCAATGCTGCTGGGGTTGGACGAACTTCGTGTGGTTTCACGTGGACTGCCCGGCAGACTGAGGCTATCTCATGTGGACTGTACTGTCCTAGGTATTCCAGCTGCCTTTGGCCAAAGAGTTAGCGGATTTACAAAGCAGATTACTCACTCCATAGAACACCTGATTTTCTGTTCCGTGTTTGGATCCAGGGTAGAGTTATTTTGCCATACTTGTGTGACAGCGAAAACAGAATACTGAGTAACAAAGGCAAGAAAATTCCTTTTTTAACTTGACTATACGGAACACGGATGTGCTTCCCATCCGATTGTCGACAATTTGAAATTCATATTTCTTTCATTCATGCCACATGGACATGACTTGGTCAACAGTACAAGACAAACAAAACGGTTTAGAAACTCATTCAGGTTTGGACCGAGCTAATGAGCTAGTGGGTTGAAAATTTGAACTTCGTGAACAGAAGTCACATGTCTGTCAAATAGACATGTTTTTTTCTTTTCATGACGAATTTCCATCCACTGAGATGGTGGATCGGGCATTCAGAATTCGAATCTTTCCACCAGTTGTCCGAGCCATCACTCAGTCGCTTCTAAAACTCCGTTTTGTTGCAGTCCGTTGCGGTAGGTGAACACCATGACATTGGTACACCAATCAATTTGGACCCTCCAGTGTGAACATCTCAGTAACAGTGAATGGCTTGGATTTGTTACATCAGTTGATGCGCTATCCGGCCTATTACGTCAATTCACCATGGAGTTGAGCGTTTTGGCCAATGGCATTCTGTCCGCCCCATTGAGCATTATACACTTTCATCAACCAGTTTTCTAAACACAAAGACTTTGAGCAATAGAATGACCGTAAAAACTTAAAGCCCTTTTGAATCAGCTTGTTCAGCAAGTTGACAGTTACGCATTCAATATTTTGATCCATCTTAATTTAACACCTGAAAAAAGTTGATGTGACGTGCGACGTTTTTCCAATCATTTTTTGGATTAATTAGCCTAATGGTTCAAACCCAAAAACTCAAAAATCTTGATTTCTCCTGCTTAGGTCTGACAAGCCCTCTGGTGACGTAGCAGTTATACAACGACAGGGTGTTACGGCTGAACGCTTTTTGCTTTTTGGTACAAACGGAAACAATGAGGAAAAAGGTGACACAGCCGGTTCAGTAGAGACGTCAACAATTCAAATGATATGACCAATTTTAATGTGTCACTCTTTTCTGATAGCTGGTCCAAATTTAAACATTAACCCCAGAAGGTACTTTCTATGTAGGCTGTATGCAGTTTGACAATCAGTTGGACCAATCATTTCTGACGTTTAGCCACGTCAATAGATAAATCAAAAGCAGTCTCCCCACAGCATTTAATCGACTGCCTTTGTACTAAATCGTCATGTTTTTTAATCACAGAATATGTTGCTGAGATGCATCTATAGTCAGCCTATCAGTGGTATGATATCACTGCTCTTGTTGCTTCGCTTGGGCGAGTGTATGTTGGAGCATTGATCTCCATACTTCGTCAGCTCGCAGTCAGCTTATTTGCTGCTATCATCTAGATACCTTGAGGATTTCAATGTGTATCTTCAGTCATGTTACGTGTACTCGGATCTCTCATTATAAAATCCACAAAATCGCCTTCGAATTTCTAGTAATATGCAAAAATAGTTATTTCGTCACAGCAGCTGTTTACAATTTACCGTATTACCATGGTAGTGACGTCCTCGTAATATGACAATGGAGTTGGTGTGGTGGGTGGACAGTGTTGAAAGGACTTTGGAATGAATTCCTGGGCCAGAAGTACGCTCGGTGACATGACAAAACCAGCGCTGCTTCCTGATAACGACCGTAACTCATGCGTGGCGATAGTAAAAGATCGCCAACACAAATAGTCGGTAAAAAACACGGCTTTACGATGTATGTTTGATCGCCAAAACACTCAAAAAATGACCACAAAATGGCCTATTTCACTGGCCATCTGTGAGTTTCAGATAAGCATACCATTACAGTCACAGTTCCCTACGCGTCTTATAAAATCACCCAGCTATACAAAGATTAAGTACAGGGTAACTGAATTTTCGCAATCAGACTAACGTGTTCACGATCAGAATCTCAGTGTCTACTGCTTCCATTCACACAGTGCGTACTGTTCACGTATCAAATAAACTTTGCACTGGAGAGGGCAAAGTACGGTCCAGTGAGGATTTGGTTCGGGTGAAATTAGAGTAGTAAAATTTCTTTTACTAGGTGGTGATTTGGAAACAAATCTTGCGGGATAATTCCAAACAGATGGGAACGCCCATGAAATAAATATGTGTAACTACTGATGTCTAAAACCTTCGCGAGTTGCCAGTAACCATGCTGCGATCTTGTCGATGTGATTGGATATCACACCACCTGGCTCACGAACCTCACTCGTTTGTCGCAGATCGACTGTGTATGCCTTATCGCAGTAGATGTAGACCAGTTAACAACCAAAATCGTGCATGTAATCATTCCTATACGCGTTATAGTAAAATTATAGTAAAATTAAAAATTAACCGGTAACACCAAATGAAGAAAATTTCTAATCTTGTACTCTCTCAAATTATGACCATTTGAAGCGAAACTGATAGTCGATAAAGGCAGCTAAATTTTATAAGTATTTTGGGTTACATCTGAAACTTTAGTCCTTTAAAAGTTGGGTTAGGAACAGGCTGACTTTGGCCTCGGACGTCAAGAGGTTCGCAAGTGTCACAGGAAACCAGGTTTGTCAGCGGGACACACTACCAGTAAAACACTTCGACAGCCCCAGAGCAGTTTTGCTCCTCATTGGCCTAGAGGTGAGATCAGTTAGCGAATCCCCTTAAATTTGGACTCAAGCTGAATAGAAGTTTGACTTAAAGTTGGGAACTTCACCCACATGATGAGCTCCCATAAGAGCTAAATTTTTTCAGGGCGAGCGAAAAGTGACCTAATGGATAGTATGTTCCGTCAGGGAAATGTACTTCAATATCTCGGATGTCGTGTCAATCGAAAGGCTAGGCGGCCTTCTGCAGCACATCCAGCTGAAAAAGAAGGGCACAAATGAGAGATTTATCTGGTGTCAGTTGGGACTCACGTTAGAACCAAGCCAGTGTATGCTGGAGGTTTAAAGTTTTGATAGTTAACGTGGTCTTGTGTCATGTTGATATCAGTCATACTATGACAGGATGAATAAGGTACGGTAGATGCGAAAGTAAGGCCCAAGGGTTGTCTTCCAACAAAAATTGACCGACGACCTTTATCTATGGAACGCATATTTGCTTGCTTCTATTGATTCTACGCATCTGAAAACTTGCGCTCTGGATGGGAAAGACTTAGACTAGGGCTAGACAAGAAAATAACACTTTAACAGTACCTAAATAGTCTCATGCCCAGAGGAAAAATTGTTCTTGAGCACAGAATGTCGTCTCTAAACAGGCACTTTCATAAAGAGACAACTACTCAGGTGAGTCAGAAGCGCTTTTCCGGTGGACCACAATTTATTTTACGACCTCCCTTCTTCACACGGAGGCCATATACACCTTTCATCAGTGGTGACCTTTGAAGCGCTTGGTGCATCGCGGAAAGCATAAACAAAAATTCTCAAAATATTTTGCTATACGCAGACTTTACAAGTGAGTCTGAAATAGATGTGGCATAATTTTCGGCTTCATAAACGATCATTGCAACTGATGTTTCTTCTCCTGAGTGCGATCTTGTGTGTCTGCCAATCAAATGCCAGAGAGTAAAGAGGAAGTCTTTGCATCGGACGAATAAAAAGTAAGTAAACCTCATGTATATATGTAATACTCATAAGGTTGCTGAAAATTCTTCGACAGCCCACGACCGGTTTCGCCCTCTTGGGGCACATCATGAGGCGGCCTGGTGCAGCACACTCAGTTGCCTGAAATATCACAAACGGGAGATTCAGCTGGGTTCCAGGCGCAAAACCAAATTTGTTTGCAAATGAGTGTATTTATCGAAATCAGTTCAATTTGGGTTCAAGTAGAACATAAGGTTGACGGAAACTCGGGGACTGCGCCTACCTGATGAGCTCCAAGAAGGGCGAAACCGGTCGTGGGCTGTCAAAGAATCTTTTGCAACCTCATGAGTAGTGCAATACGTATATACATGTATCGCGATATCTCGAATGTCGTAGCAACTGGAACATGAGGCGGCCTGGTGCAGCACATTCAGTTGCCTGAAAAGCATCTAAGTAAACCTCAGTTTGAATAATACCCGAACCGTCGAAACCCTATTCAGTTACCTTATATTCTATTAATACACCGACTGTTATCTATCTATAGAATCTATTTTGGCAAAGGGGAACTTTCCGCCGTACAACCTGTAGGAAACCTTTATCCGTCAACTAACACGGTCGTAATGTCAAAGAGGATTAGTCCAAAATGTTATCCCTCGAGAAGTGTGCTCTCAAAGGTGGCAGACCGAACTATAAGATCAATAGTTGGATTGTGAAGAAAAAAGGATGGGATATATACCACCCTTCAAAGGGATTAATTGAAAACTTGAACAGAACAGGATTGTGCAGCAGTGAGCCCACTACTGAAACTTGCCTAAGGGGATAGTTGAAAGAAATTTCCCTCAAGACTTAGTCTGTCTGAAGACTTTTACCCCGGGAAAGGATCGTATTTAATTTTATCTCTTTTTATGGACATTAAAAGAAAAGAATTTCACACGTCTAGTCCTCCTTTATTAGTTAGGTAACATTGTATCCTATTCAGAAAATATGCTTGAATGTCAACGTCCATAAGTTTGAATTCGCTGGACAATTAGCTGCAAGTGATTAGTTGTTTGACTGCCCGTTGACTTATGGCCTTTGAGCTTGGTGCCTCTTGCTCTCATCTATTGGTCGTTGCTAGACTGACCGCCATTTTATGTGGTTTCCTACTCATGCATAACCCAACTACGATTTACCTTGAATTGTAAACTTTCAGGCAGTGGACCACATTTGTTCAGGAGTTAGGTCAATTTCTTTTCCTTACTAGAACACACTACTCATATGGTTGGCCGAAGACTCCTCGATAAGTGCTGTAGCAACCTTATGAGTAGTGTGTTCCATCACAAAACCATCATCAACATCAACACAAAAAACCATTTCCAAGAACGTAGAGGCGGTCTCTGTGAAACACATTCAATTAAGGAATGTCATAAACGAGAGCTTCAGCTGTGGTTCATTCGAGTCTTCCGTTAACGCCAACTTAATTTGCAAATGAGTGTTGTTCACCTGTTATGTCAATGCTTCTTAGGTGCATAAAACTGTTAGTGGCACTACAAAAGGACGTCGAAAAAACATCTTTCCAGCTAAATTGCCTGTTATTATTCACGTAAATAGTATGATACAGAATAAGTGTGCTTTCAAAGAATTATCGCCTATTTGAGAAATCGATCGGATCATTCAAACAGTGTAATATTGATCTGACCAGGCTGCAACTTTGACGTTTAAGTACCCTGGAAGAGAGGACAATCTGCAAATTGCGTGAGATCTCTGGAGATCCGGCTCTCGGTAAGTTACTTGAGTAAATTTTCATCTTTCTTCCCAAGATCAAAATTTGATTTTTTCCGCGGACTAAGTTCTCTTATGGCTCATTCTATTGAGATTTTGGCAACCCCAAAATTGAAATATGTGGATATTTACTGCGCCAAATTTCCGCCAACATACAATTTTCTTTGGTAGTCGTGTAACCGAGCAGAGGAAACCCACCACCACGAAACGAAAACTGATTATTTTGTATAGCCCTCAAAAACGTTAAACGGGATGACTAACGTTATTATGGGAAATGAAGGTGTCCAGGCTATAAGAAACAGTGTTGGTGCGAAAACCGTTCCGATTATATTCATCCTTTTTTGTTCTAGACCAGAGCTATTACCTTCGCTCTACGTCCTGGACACCGGCCCAGGGATTAGTCGTAGCGAATAGCGGGGGTATATTGCGGCCTGGCATAGCAGTTGGCTGAAACCAGGCCATTATGTACTGCCCGTGCACTACGTGTTTGAGAAACAGTCCCGACAAAACCACTACGTTTATTCGGCTGCTTGACAAAAGTGCAACTCAAATCACGTGTCAGTATGGTGGGTGAAGACGGTGCAGTTGGGTGATTTTAGCTGGACTGCATGAACGTCTATGGTTGCATGAACAAAGTTAGTGATTGTTTGTGCGAATACTACTACTACTATTAACAATAATAATAATATTAATAATAGTAGGCGCGACTGTGAGGGATTGACAATGTGCGATCAATGCACATTCACTTGTATGACGTGGGAAAGCTGCGGGCAATATTCTGGTGGTTCCTGTAGGATTACAGGGAAAAGGTCCCGGCGCCCCACTGATCCACAGATTAGAAAGAGCTTTTTGCCAAACTTAAATGCACCAAATACCCATTGATCTCGCTAATTTTTACTGATGCCTTATATTTGCTAACTGATATCGCTTACGGGATATTCGTCCAACAAACCTGGTTGCAGTAGGCATGCCACTAGGTTATTTGCTCTATTTTGAACGTGCATCGACAGTCTAATACCAGGCGATTGCGATTATTAGCATGAAAAAATCAACCCCAGAAGGAGCCAGAATTCAGATTTTTTCTGGCGGTGCGTGATCCAAGCTCAGACAGATAGCCGTGGAAATAGACGAAAGTTCTATTTTTGCAATGTGAAAGTTAGCTTCCTATTTACTCCATCCGCGTTCAGCTGGAAAGTTTCCACTTTGATCTTTATTATGTTGGGAAATATGTGGCGTGCTTTGAATCTCCATATCGGCAGTGACTGGTTAAGAAAGGATCTTTTCTGAGGTCTGGGCTCTTCTGACAATATATTCTAAAGATTATAAATGTTTTTCCTGAGTTATATTCTCTTATATGACTTTATTAATAAACAGAGACCAACTAAATAGGTGCTCCGATCGTAAACTTGTAATTGCAAACATTAAAAGGGTATTTCCGGCTCGTGGGCATAGCTGAAGACTGTTCGGTTGCAAATATCGCTGTCTAAAGAAGAAAATACATAGTAAGAGGTTTCTAACACGGACTAAGGCATACTATTCAGCATCAAATCCAAATAACAATATTCCGACAAACTTGTGGAGTTTTCTCTCACTTTAAATCCGATGCCCAGTTTCCAGAACTTGCTGCTCGTGCTTCTCAAGCATGATCAGATCTCCTCTACTCCCCCAGTTTCCGATGACCAAAACTGTGGCAGTTGGAATCAACGTACCCTTGGTACATGGGCTATAGCTGGCAAATTGAACTGTACCGCCTAGTAGACTGGATTCCTTTGAAACAACAAAAACACCATACCCGCTCACTAGAGGAAAATTATCTAAACTATCAAAGCAGGACCGGCTGATGTCAAAACACCCTAGGCCGAACAAATCGACATGTTGCATGATTTTCCTTGGAAGCCCCACCTAATCTGATATGAGGTCTACAGTGAAATCCCATAAACATTGCAAGAAGATAGCTCGTGAAATACCTATCGGTGATATTCCGGACCTGTATACGTTTTTTCGCTGCTGTTTAACTCGAAGACAGGATAACATTTTGCTCAACTACACCTTTTCCTCCTGTGATGTTCAGTCTCCGCTTTCCGGTTCCATGAGAACCCTGCTGCTATTTATCCATTTACCCTGAGTGGTGCAGCATGTGCTTTCAAACTGCGTCGTTGTTTTTGTCCTTCTCTCGAGCTCAAAAGACAGTGGCACGACACAAATTCACAGCACTGCGCATGAACTGGTTCGTTGTTATGATAGTTGGAAGATGTTTTTAGATCAAAACCGATATTTTCACCGAATCTCATTCTAAGTGGTCGTTGACGCCAAAATTACGGACACCCTTAGTTCGTTCATTGCATGAACGGACGGGTGAATTCGGGTTGGAACGAATACAATCAGTTCGCAATCAAGTTACCGCACTCTGTGCGCCTCCGAAGGACCGAACGTCACACTGTTGAGGAGCTTTGAGTTACACGTAAGTTTGACGGTTCCGAATATCACAAGAAAGAATTTGGTTCGAAAGTCTACGGTGCTGTTCACACAAACGTGAGTTCAACTGCTCGACAAACCTCAGTTTTACACGTTCGCGACGTCCACACGTGCCCAATTTTGTCACTGACCGATACATTGCAGTGTCAAGGGCTGCACAACAAACAACGGCTAGCGGAATTTGGATCTGTAACTTGGGTTTCGGTAGTTCCTTCCTAGGCCAGTCTCGTGGCGGTGCGATCGTGTGGAAATCACTACAGAACCGGACAGAACAGGCTCAGCAGTCGAGGCACAAACGCGCATGTGCAAGTAGGTTTGCACATTCACAAGCATGGACAAATGGTAACGAACCGGTGTCGGACGGAGTAGCTTTTGAGGCAAAGTGAATGGCAGATACGGATAAGCAAAACGAGTGGAGATCAAAATTACATGGGAGAAGTAAAATGAACGGGTGAATTAATATGATGTCAAGTTCGATTCAGTACACACCACATATGAATATGTTCACCTGTTCAAACGTAAAAATTCATATGCGTCCAGCGTGCGCTGGTGGAGCAGCAGTAACATGCTTGCCTCACATGTCAGATGTGCGGAGTTCAAATCTCGGCACGGCGAAGGATATGCATTGCTGATGAGCTCAAAAGGAGCAAAACTCGAGCCCAGTGCTTCCCACCTTTGGTGTGGACTCACCAGAATGACTGCGCCAGGAGAGGACGACGACTGTTCAAACGAGAGTCACGTAGGTGCGCCTTCTACAAAACCCCGCAAACACCAACACCAAAAACCCTAGATGTTTCGCCGAAAACATGATATATATTGTATTTGTATAGATAGGAACTTTTCAGGCCGTCGGAACAGCTCACCTGTGGTCTACTAACTTCAAAGAATGATTGGCACTTATCGGTAAAATAGGCAGAATATAAGCTTTTGACTGAAGTTCGGCAAGTTCGTTTCGCTGACAAAGGAGAGGACCTTCGCGATAGACCTTGATAGGTAATGCAAAATGTGAGAAGTCTAGCGACAATAAGGTTGTTGACACATGTCCCTCTACGTCTTCAGCCTACGGATAAAGTTTTATGGTGCCAGCAAGCCCAAAACAAGGCCATTTTCTTGACACAAGACATCAGGTGAGTACCGTGGCAGCTTTTGCACCCACCTAGGAATTATCGGGATACGTACCGGTGTCTCAGATGAAGATCCTAGCCACTGCAAAAGCCATTGGCATCAGGATTTACCAGCCTCAACTTGTATCCAAAAGTGATTTGTGCAGGCGCTAGGGTCGGTTAACCAAATGATTAGGGTCAGATGACTCTCATGACCGTGCCAGATTTTAACCAGCCAAGAGATGACCAAGAGAGGACCACTGAATTTTATTAGGAACGAGAGTGCCTTACATTCTATTTCCTAATGATCCTATGACTCTTATATACATATATATCTATATATATGCAATACCGAAAAGATATTTTTTGATCTATGTTGTTCTAAGCAATAAAATCCGAAGTTTCGCTCTCGACTGACAGTACCGGTCATTTTCGTCCAACTCAGTGGCGAGGATCTGCACTTTTACGGGACCAACTCTTCTATTTGTTCCCATAATATGAACAAATAGGTCTTGTTAAGGGATGACACCAGGGTCACCGGAATAAATAAAAACACCGAAACATGCGAGAGAAGGTTGTAACACTTGGCCCTGTTTGCAGTTGATATGAACATAAATTCCCTCAGCATGCCTATCCCCTAGGGTGAAAATAATCTCAAAAGTTGGTGCTGGCCACCAGGTGAAACTGAAACAAGATACGGTTAACAGTTGTTTTCTCCGCAAATGGTCACTCACAAGCTTAATGTAGTTTGAGTGGTTACCCTCTCCGCAAACCAGAGTTTTACACGTCCTCACATACACTTCCGTACGAAACTGGTGTGAAAGTTCTCCGGGACAACTATAATCAACAGTAGCAGAAGCCAGTTGGTTTTGCCTGCTCGTCCATCTTTCTTTTGCCTCTACCTTCCTTACTTCCACCCTTCTTTCGCACAAGAGAATAAGCAAATGACGTTCACCACGCCTAATAAGACAAGACGAATCCAAATCACTTATGTAGACACAACAAACCAGTTTACTGTCAAGGCACAATGAAACGGCTTTTCCATGACGAAACTGGTATTGCAGTTTGCTGCATTCTAGGTGCGAGTTTTGCCGGTGCTCAGATGATCGTACTGTGTCAAACACAGGGTGGGTAGATCGGTGATAAGGCCCTCCGACGCGCTTGTTATAACCTGGTACTGTGTTTGCATTGTCTCGGTACCGTGATGCAAGGTGGCCTAGCTGCGTCAGGCTCATTGTGGCGAGCGCCTGCATGGACTCGGCCGCTGGATACCGCGCCCCTGGGATCACGTGATAACTGATGCTGATTTTGAGGCCTGAGAAAAGCCCGGATTTCGGGACCTCTCATTCGGCCGACTAAGCACAATTTAACAGGATTGACGTATCTCTGAGGTGACCCAGCCAAAACAGATGCAGGCCCATCCAGAACTGGGGCCGGTGACACCGTAGTGACACAGGCAATGACTCTTGCAGCAGCATCGAACCCTTAAGATGGACCATTTGACGCCGGATATTCTCGCATACAAATTTGGTCTAAACGGGAGGCAACTGAATTCAGCCTGATCTCTCGTTTATGGCGGTTGGGTTGGCCTGGAATTCAGCAACTGAGAGGAGGTAGTGCTACTATGTAGGTAGTGCGGTAGCACTGGTGATGAGGCTGGGCGTCGGTTCCACACAGGGTAGTAACGGTGGCGTATGTCGTGAAATTTGTGCCGAAATGTCGGGGTATTCATACGAGCAGGCTTTTTTCTTGAGTTTCCCGCGGAAAAGACAAGCTATTCAACTGGATTGTGAAGAAATTGACGGGCAGTAAGACAGCCAACAAAATGCACCACAGAATTATACAGGAACGTTGAATCTGATCACGTCAAATGCAGTGTTACAACTCGGAAAGCTGTCAGGAAGGTCAGAGTCCTAAAAATAACTCCTGAATGCCCGGAACCTTCTGAGACCCCAAAACTTCACGAAGATCTCAATAGGGAAGCCGGCAAGCATCCAGGTCAATCAATCACTCGGCGAAAGCCGATGGCTGTTCAGACACGCCACAGAACCACGACCGACTGTGGTAATTGTTCAGGCATTTCATAGAAGCCCCACCGATGTTGATGGGTGTTCACTAAACGCGGATCAGACAGCCTGGATCAATGTTAAAAAGCGTCCTTTACATAGCGCGAGGCCGTTATAACTTTGGCACTCGCACACACTCGCCTGTTGCACTAAAGCTGTTGTGTTCCTTGTCGGCAAGTCTTTTTTTCCGACACTAGGCACTGCAGCGAGGACAGCAGTCAGACATAACGAAAGTTGACGCATTTTCTGACCTGCTTTTGGACACAAGAGACGCATTTTCCGCTCTGCTAGCCGTGTTACATATTTAAGATTTGCACAACTGCCTCGTGAAACAAATGCCAGCCACTTCGTCATACGTCTTCTTACACACAAAATGAGGCGAATTAAGCATGGATCCTGGTGTCCGAAACTATTCAAGCCTTTTTCTTTGGGATTATATAAACTGTAGATCTATTTTCGGTGTCCAGATGCTATTCCTGACGGCCTTTTCATACAGATATCTGATGCAACAACAAACATTTCCAAAGCTGATAGAAATGAGTGCAACCAATGCTTTGTGATTTCAAGAGGCCGGTGATCCATCAACTTAGCTCCGAAATGAACACATCAGAACGGAGAATTACCTGGAGGGTAATATTTCTGTGACAAGGAGCAAGTCCCGTGGACCATTTCCTTTGAGATAGCTGAAGTAGAGTTCCTACAGGAATGGATCAAGGGTTATGACCTGCACCTTTTGCACGGATGTGTGAAGACCACTCAAATGACTGGAGAGGTATGTTTAATCAATGTAGAGGTGTGCTTCTATGCCGTCAGCGTTCTTCGGGAGGCGTCCAAAGAAGTAGTGTAAGAGATATCGGATCATCTTCATGAACCATCAGATCAGTGTCCAAAAAACTTGAAGACTGGATGCATGAAGGATTGTTTTAACAAGGTAGTTAGGCATTTCAGTTGTACTACTATGCGACTAGTCAATAGACCAGTTTAAAGTGTTTTTTGTTCGCTAGTTGCATGCATGATACCTAGAAGCCGGACATCGCCTCGACAACATCGGATTCACCAACGCGCTTTCTATGTACCTCCAAAATGATGGTGTTATCGCGAGAGATGACAAGCTGCCTGGTTTTCCTTCACGTCAGTCTCTAAGCTAGGCTAAATCTCCTGGATGGTAACCAAAATTATAACTAACTACGGATCCTCTAAAAATACATTGATTCTCGGCCACCTGACAGTGTAATTTTCGAAAAACAGAAAGAATCATTTTTAATTTTCCCGTCCTCGTCAAACTTGGGATTTCAAGACATCACTTAAGGTTGCAGAAAGCACAGAACTCACAAAGTCATATTGCATGCTTAAGAATTGCATTCCTGTTTGTTAATCACTAGTGATCTATGCTCCAGCTATGAGTAAAATATTACCTGACCTGTCGCTTGAGGGCAGCACCCCCCGTTCTCATTATCGTTGGCGGATAGAGATATCAATTTTGCTTACATGGATGTTGAAATAAGTACGGATTACATTGCACATTAGCGTCCCAACTCTAGGCCTGGTTCAGTTTCCTTGCAAATCAAACGGTTCTGCACAGCGACACTGGACGGTATCTGACACGAGTCTGTCTGCCAACAGTGGATGGATCACTGAATGCCTGCGTTTGTTGTGTTAGACAAGTTGTTGGAGAGGGGCCGGATGGGCTGTTGTCTGTGAATTTTTGATAAAGACCCAAAGGACTAAGGGTACCAGATAAATTGCGAAGGTTTTTTAGGATTCGTCAGTCAGCCCAAGCCTGGTCACAGTACAGCGAACATGAGGGCCGCAGTATTGATGTTATCCACCATTCTTTTGTTTTCGTGTAATGCAACACCCCTGCGTACAATCCACTGCAATCGTAAATGACGCGAGCTCCCCAAAACAAACCAGTTTGGGTGTCATGGGACAACAAACGCTATAGCTGCAGCAATTGCAGTTTCTCCTCGTTTGAAAATCTGACTAGACACCTCAACCTGATCATCGGCGCTTTGCGACTGATACAGCACGGCAGCTTTGGTATCTCACAATTCCGACTCCTTAAGTTGACACAAGATCAAGATTACACCGTGGTAATCTCAAAGTTAAAATGATCAAAATTTAAGCTTTTGGTATATGAGGTTCCATTATTTTGGTCTGCAAACGAGTTAGGCTTAATCTGTGTTAATTTAGGCTGGTCACCTTTGTCTTTTAGGTCAAGGATAATCCGAAATAATTGCGAATAACCCTCTCTTTAAGTGTGAGGCTTTTGACCACCTTTAGGGAGCAGTGTAGGTACCTCGCTGGCTACTGCACAGGAGTTGTACGTGCACTCAACTGTCAAACAATAATCACTAAATAGCCACAATGAATGACCGCATCGAAACACCAAGGAGGCACGTGATTTCGTAGCCAAAGTAGCACTCGACTTGCTCACGCAACTCGTGTAAAATTTCATCTGGTAAACTTCCAGGATAATGTTGACAGTACTCCATTCATCTTAACAGAGTTTCTTTGGAGAGATTCGCAAGTTGACTGTTTTTTTTAAAGAACCCCCTGTTGAAATGACAAACTATTAATACAACGCTTACTGTTAGTGAAGCACGTGTTCCGAATGCCCACAGGGGTGTCCTCCGAGACGACTGGCCGTCACTTTCATCAGGTTATCGTGGAGTGTCTTTTTACCCTCGTTCACGACATTCCATTGCAATTCTTGAAGGCATCTTTGTCTACTCATGTAGACTTACAAGCGGAAAAACTCAACGGGACTAAAGTCTGGCTTTCTGAGTAGCCAGTCAAACAATCCTAGTTGGCCAACCACTTGATTCCCGGAAGACTCACTCAACCTTTCGCGTACGTTCCGGCGTAGTGCGGTGAAGCGTCAAACCACATCGCTCCACTTGGGTTCCCCTGTGTAATCATTCGGTATCACAGGAGGTCCGCGCATGTTAAGTAGAAATTAGACGCTGTCAACGGTACTTAGCATCCTTGTTATCCGAAAGGGAAAGCCGTCCAATGGTATCTATACAACAACCTTGGCTTAAACCATCGGCTTGACTAACTGTTCAGCGCTGCAACGCTTGTAATGACATGAGTTGTACCTGAACCGCCAGCAGGTTTTACATACTTTCAGAAGGAAAACGGCATTATCGGTAAATAAGGTAGAAAACAAATCTAGGACTAAAAGACTGACTGTAGAAAGCCTGTGGGTCCTCCGAATAATCTCGCTGCAGTTGTTGGACCTGCAGCCGACCAAGTGCTAGAAGTCGGTGGTGACTTAGTTTCTTACACACTACATGCTTGGAAGTGTTCCAATTCTAACCAAACCTGGGTATGTTCCTTCCGGAATTTTTTGAAGAAATTTGTGCGTAGAAAGCCATCGGTGGACGCGCATAGCCTGGGTTTCATCTTCGTGACGTCTACGCTTTCAGTGCACCGGTATTTCTCACGAGCTTCCGAACATGTCTGCCCGTTATGGGTAGTACGTCAGCGGTAATTGCTTTGAGCCGAAGTGCAGGCTCATTGGTAACTACACCACCTATACATCATGGATATCTACACTTGTCGGTAGAGCTTCTGGTGAATCAGTCGATCTTGAACAGTCAACGGTGAATCAGCAGCATTTTTCATTTCCAGTGCCTTACGAGACATCGGCTGTCTTCATCATCGCATCAATAGATTTCGCGATATTGGATGACGCATCGGCCAAGCCACTTGCATCTCCCCTGCATGCAAGTAGCACAGTGTGCACAAACGCCAAGTTTTGTTCGAGAAGCCCAAGCCCGAAAGCCGTAGCCATGCTACCAAGGTAGCAAGCCCTATTGCTTGACCAAGTATCAGCAAGCCTTGTCATAATGGGTCAGTTGCAGATAGCTTACCTCGTTAATGGACTCGTGGTGGTGTGCATCGAACACCACGCTTTATAGCGCGCTACTGCTCTATGTTCAATGTTAACCGCCGACAATGCCCTAGTCCCGTGTAGTTTTGATTTATCCCATGGTGGCAATCTTGCAACCATTGAATTCAAAGAGTTTTCCTATTTGAAGATCTGCTATTATTTCGAAAGCGATATGATATGGCTCCATCCATCACAGTACCTAGAATCATATTCGGCATGAAATAAGTGTTCTGTGCGGTCCGGTTTTGAAAACTTTTTTTCCTCTGAGGGTTCGTTTCTAGTTGGTAGATCTATCTGCTATATTTAAATCTTATTGTTTGTGAAATTTCAGATGTATCAGTTTTTGCACATAATCCTAACTGTAAAATTCACAAAGTAGCTCCAGTTAAACAATATAAGTAATCAAGCTTAGCTCAGCAAACTTTCAAGTTTTTGTTAGAATTATGCCATGCGGTTAATTAGAAACCACTTAGTCTAATTACCATGCTTACCTCCAACATTGAGTACAATGATTGCTTCAGATTTGTGGGCAGCACGCAAACGGTCATGCTGTGCTCTAAACAAACTAATCCTGTTGAGCAGGCTGCATAACATTAGTAAATTGATGAAGGTCTGAGGAATCACCAGGCTTAGTTGAACCTAACCTGATCTAATGGGACTGAGACGTGACAGAATTCATTAAGACAATATTTTTTAAGTGGTTGAGTTGATAAACAGAAGAGAACATAAAGGTAAGCGAGTTACTCAAAGAACTCGACGGTTAGCCAGAGCTCAAGCCAAGCACATCGTAGAGTGCCAACAGCATTCTGTGAATGACTGTGCGTAGTGATAAGAAGGCTGAAATTCATCTCTCACAAAACTAGCCTAATGGAGCCACTTGTCCATACTTGATGGAGTTAGTAGGAAGATGTGAGTTCACAATTTTTGCAAGACGACTAAATGCTCAATCTCAGCGAGAGAATTCATGAGTTCCATTTTATCAAAAACTTTGGTAGCTCGTGTGAGTTAACTGGCTGTGGATCACGAGTCAAGTTCACATGAACAGAATCTCTCTCCTATAATCAATTTTACCAAAAAAATAATGTTCAAACTAAGAGGTACGACAACCAAGACATTGCTTCATTTACCATGCATACATACATTATGTAGCGCAAATATATTTAAGAACGAAAATTATCTGCGGCGCCTTCATTGATGGGAAATTAGTGCAACGTTTCAAGATGGGAAAGACAGCCAATTTGAAGGCTGTCCTGTGGGTATTCGAATTTGGCTCGTTAAAACAAAGTCCACTTGGTTTCTGGGCTACATTGTGTGACCTGACATTAGCTGGCTTCTAGAATAACAGCACCCCGCATAAATGTACGTACCGGGATGCTGTTCCTTCTGTATAACTTACCTTGGTTTTATTTGATAAGTACAGTTGTTTCACACCTTAAGTGACCATATAAAAGAGGCCGAACATAAGCGCTGTTTTCTTCTGAAAGGTACTTATCTATATCGATTACCTATAACTACATGTCTTGTTTACCCTGCTAAGCAATATTTTATCCAGCTGCTAGTTTTGGTATTCTAAGCCAAACTGAGATAAGTATTCGGAGAAGGAAAGAGAAGAGAGTATCTTACATTTCCCAAATAGAAGCATATTGGTCTTTATAAGAAGAGTGTCGGCTCATGATCCTTGATATGATCAATAACATTCTTGATTTGGTGAAGGCGACAAAGGTGTTTTAAACTGTGTCAATGGAATCTGAAGTCTTAATTTAAGTTTTCCTTTGCACGTGAAATTAAGAATCGGAACATAGTCCATGAATAAGTTGTTTCAGTACTTTTTAGTAGTACTTTTAGTCGTAGTTTATGACAAAACGGAGCATATTTTTCGAAAGGAATCACGATGGAAAGTAAAAAAGGCCCATTCCCTTGGTACCGTATGACTCAGACGGCTAACATAAACTGAGTAGTCCGTCAACTAGATCTTACCAAGTAATCTAGTGTTCATATTTGCACACCAAACTGATTATATATGCAGACAGATACTCACTTGCCAATCAGTTTATGTTCAAACCAGGATGTATCACAACCAGGGTATTGATTCATTTACCATGCATGCATACGTTATGCGCGATACGGCCTAAACGAGGGATTCAGCTGAGGTTATTTTGAGTCTCTATTTTACGCTACAGCAACTTGCAGATGACCGTTAATCTGTGCATATGCATACTTCCTCTTGCTTAACGGATTTCACAGAATCAATCCGCCCTAATACTAGCACGGTTTCGCCAAGCTCCATGTCGACTGTGTGCGGTGTTCTCTAAGCCGGCAGCCAACGAGCCCCTTTGGATATACCATTTCAACCGAATTTAAGGTCATAAAACTTACGCTACTCAGAAGCCATAAGTAGTTCGCAGTCGTTCATTTTGCAAAAAGCCATAAATGAGTTCTCGGCGGAGGGAGTTACAGAAGTCAAATATTGAGATTACTACAAACGCATTGCGACGGACTTATACTATACTCATATTTTTAGACTATCTTCAATAATGGTCGGTGTGCCAGAACGGTTTTCGGTTTCTGACATCCTGGTGCCGTCAAATAAAACATAAGATTTGCAGTAACAAGGACTGCTGTAGAAACAAGTACAAAATGTGCTACAACTCATAGAGCCACTCCATGTTTCCGTCCTGGCGATTTGCCATAAAATAATGAGGAACCTGTCCATTGTACTTTGAAAGTTGACTATTTGGCAGCTGCATTGATATTTCTTCATTCTCACTTAAGTGTGGATCAAATCGGCTTCAGGGCAATTATCTTTTGCGTTTGTGCACTTTGGGCTCAGCACATGTTCCAAACGGAAAACATCCCAAGAACTCAGGATGGCAGGTCTTCATTTGTCGGGGCGGAAGCGAGCCGTTTTTCGGGTAATATATGTAAAAGACTGTGTTGTGTTGAAATACGCACCCTCATGTTTACTGCAGGCTGCAATCAACAAGGCTAATTTTTACACTATATGTGGGGTCATATTGAAATATTGGGCGCCATTCAGCAATGCCGATTTTCTTGTTTAACAGGCCACAGGAACATTTAAAATAAGAACTCTGAGACTCAAACTGCTTTCTTCCCGTAAAAGATTCAACTGAGAATATCATCTTGACCTAGTTAGCCTCGCAATGACTCAGTCACTCACTTCTATGTTTGGCCTCCTGTTCTTTAGTCAAATCTTTCAGAAGAGATTGCTTCGCAGTAAAAGATTTTGAAAACAATTGTTTACACGATCACAATTCGTATGTTCCGCTCTTACCAACTGTCATGGACGATTCACTCACTTTTGACCCAACGTTTAAGGGAAAAATTAAAACATTTCCCGGCCACAGGCTGGCCAGACTGATTCGGCAGCCAAATCTGGATAATAAAACAGCGGGCGGATCGCTTAACCGTACCCTATTAGCTAGCAGACATGGAGACATTTCACAAATTATAACACTGTTATCGTTAAGCCATCAAGCATACACAAATATCCACGACTTGAACTGAATGTTCGGTTCAGGTGCACAGGTGAGGACACATGAGGTTTATTCTGCCTCGCATGAGCGAACAAAATCTATACGATATTTTCTTGAAATTCTGCGTCAAACAACTTGCCCAGATGCATGCAGGTTCACTGAGTCTCGGAGGTGTAAACGAACAGACTAATGAACAGAACTGCTTTAGAGGCAAACAAACTAAAAAACGACCATCATATCACGAATTGTCAGAAGTCAGGAATATTCACTTATTAGGAAACAGGTTCTGCATTGCGCCAAGGAGAACGTACAAATGATTTCGTTTAAAGCGCGGCTCAGCCACGTGCTCATTTAAGTGGGACCGCAATGTGGAATCTCAAAATGACCAAGAATGCGTGACTTGTGGTAGAAATTTTGCGTGTTGTGTGATAGCCCAGGTGACCAACGAGTTTGATGTGGCAAATAGAAGAAACCTATGCAATATCCTTATAGGCTAATCACTGTATGACGCCTTTAACCCCGTTGAAACGGACGAGCACCAGTCAATCTTATCGTGACTACCAAAAGGGACTTCCGTCATAAGAAACCTTTTTCAATGGGTCCGTGCTTCGCTTGGGACAAATTGCTTTGAGGGTGTCCTATCGAGGTGTTAAATTGCTGTAGTTTCCCACTCGTGACTTTCCCTGGACTGCATGCGGTCATTTGGGTCAGAACCACCTGAGATTGTGTTAAGCTCAATAGAACCCGAACAAAATTTTTTTAACCGCAGAATCCAGGAGTATTGAGGTAGGTTGCTACAAACAGTTGAGTACGATGCAGAGTAACGAGGAGCCATGATGCATGTATAAACTATGGGGCAGCTGTCGGTTCGTGTCAGCTGCATTTGCTATTTAGGTAGAACCAGTTTTCATCACAATTCTCACTGAATTAAACTCGGGGCCAAGGGCCTCGAATTTTATGACCAGAGGGAAAAAGTCAAGCAAGGCTATCAGTCACAAATGCCGTAGGACTGGCTGAAGAACTTTACTGGTTTTTCCTACATAGTATATGATGCTTTAGTAGAATGCCAGTGATGTGTGATGCTTGATTACCATTCCTCTAGGGAATGGACAGGATGCAAGTTGTTTGTATGGACCTCTTGCGTTTAAATAACCACTGGAGCTTCATCGCGTGAAAAAGTCATCATCCAGAGAAGATTGCTTCTCAGGAAAAATGTTGGACAGTTTCACCGTACTGGATTCTCGCAGTAGGTTTCATTGAGGTAGCACTCCTAGTCATCGTCGTTGACACTGACACCATATAGGAACACTGGCGCTTCACTGCCTTACATCAATAACAATCGAAAGTTTCGATTGCTGTTGGAAGGTTTTCAGCAAGCTTGTGACTAGTGTGTTACGTCTAGATAGTCAACTAAAGTAGTAGTGCAGCCTCCATTCGAAAAACAGGTAATTAGATGTCTTTCTGGGTCTTCAAGCAAATTGCTAAGTAAACAGATTAACAGCCACCTGATCTAAAACCAATGAACGCAGCCGTGTCACCAATATTTCGAAATATTGCCAGGTTCAATCCGTGTTACGGTGTGATACCAGCGCCAATGGGCTACAAATGGTGCAAGGGTATTTGCATAGGAGTTCTCGAAAACGCCGCGGGTCGGAGACAACGTAATCCACCTTTCGTGCTATTTTCCCGCCTGTTCAAAATGAAGGTCTGCGAAAACTCAATGTACTTGGCCGTTACTGATGGGGAGCAGATGAGGGAACGTTGAGTGAGTAAATGTTGTCAAGACTTTTCGACATTACAAGGGTTCAAAATATCACCCGGCTACAATGGGTTCAATGTTCGACCCCTACTGAGACATGCTGACGTCATTTAGCTCGCCAGCCAAAGAAACTTACATGGAAGGCCTGAACTTAAGGTCAATTGTGTTTTTCTTTCGTATCGGTAGTAGGTCTCCATGTGTGCAGGACTGTTACCTGACAGCCGGTTCGGTGGCGCTGCAATCTCTAATAAATAATAATAATAGTAATTTGAAAACACGTTAGTGTAGTACGTTTTGTGTAGTAGTAGCGTTGGCAGTGCCAATTTAATATAGTAGGAATAAAAGTAGAAAACCCTGTTGAGCGCTATCAGTCTTGGGTTATTGCTGAAGTCATGAGTAGTTATTTGATATGGAAACCACGATATGTCAACCCCAGAAAGACAAGCCGCGACTTTTCTTAATAAGGTTGTGCCAATCAGCGCATTAAAAATACGATTTAATGCTTGATGTCCTTGTTTTGCCACTTAATCTCTGAACACTCAATTCGTCAGCTATTACACTAAGCTGTGCAGGTTTCCTGAAGTTTATCGTTCGTTTCAAGAAAGCAGACCTGAACAGAATCTAAGGGAATCACCCGATCTTCGAGAGCGCTAGCCTTTGTGTGAACACCAATAGAAGGTCTGTCTAAAAAAGGAACTAATGATGATTGTGACATTTCTGCGTCAAATGAACCGCCCCTAAACAAACGAAGTCGAAGCTGCTGTTCTGCGTGACTACACATATCATGACTCTTGGCGACCTAAATGAACAGTATCATCCCAAGTTTTGGTTGCTGCTTACTTTCTGACACGGGGCTATCCCACAGACCATATGGAGACGCATTCACATGTTTGTTGAGCAGACATCTTGACTAATTCAAAAGGTGGAATGCATGTCGTAAGTTGAGTTAATGAGAAGATCGCGATAAACTGACCATTTTGATCGCAAAAATGTTTTGCACTGCGCTCAATCGTTCAATGAGTAAGCACCTGGAAAACCGAATGTAAAATAGCGCCATTGATAGGTGATTTATTTTGCATTTAAAAAAACAATCATAACCTTATATTCCCTCTCTGTTCCAATGATGTTTAGTACTCCTATTCCGGTATCTTGTAGACACGTCAGTGTAATTAAGCCCACAACATTCAGATTTTCCGTCGTATGTTCAGATCAAATCGATCAGTAAAATTGCTTCTGAAAATCTGAATGGTCCAGTGTTTTAGATGTCACACAACTGATCATACTTCACTATGGCCTTCATATATAACCTGTATGTTTTTCACGTTATTAGGGCTGATCGGTTTGCCCCAGCAACACATTATTAGTGCTGGCGTCTAGGGCCTATGATGAGAAGTAAACCCGTGCAGGCCACCCATAATAGTGATAACCCGACCATTGACAGCCCATGCTCACATCCTCCCGGTGGTCCCGTTCATTTGGTCATTCTGTGAATATGATGCGATGCCGTTTCCGCCATCCATGAGGCGATCAACCTGCATATCGCATCCTAGTAGAGCACTCCGTGACAGCGATGAACAAGACAAGCTATGCTGAGTGGTGTAAAACGAATGATAAAAATCTACCATAATCTCACTATCGGTTGTGTTCTGTCTGAGATTAGCTGGAAACCTTCAACTGAAATCCAGTTTGTACAAAGGTTGAATAAATGCCTCCTCTACATCCTAAGCTAGCATGTCTGGTCATGCATTGTGATGAGAGACGCAGCGTTTGATTTCCGAGCTTCCAGCGTCTCATGGGATATTTCCCAGCCGTGGCCGCAGATACCTATCTGCACACCATAGTGGTCACATGCGACCACCCATCGATAGTAAAGCTAGGTCGGATGAGATTACCCGCGAGGTTCGAACCTGCGTGACGGTCCCGGTGAGCAAGTGAACAAGTGTTCTGGATTTCGACAGATACTCTCATTTGCACACGAATCTGGCTTTGAGAGGAGGCTCACCTGAATCCCCAAGGTTTGTATCTGACTGATGAAACTCGAGAAGGGCGAAACCGGTCTGGAGTGTCGAAGAGTTTTCATCAACCTTATGAGCAGCCTGTTACTTCTGGAAAAGTGTTCTCGACGTTTTGGCAGATGTGGTAATAATAGGGTTTAAAGACCCTGAGGCTGATTTGTTCGACACCTTGCGTTTCCACTTCTATATTGCAAGTCGCGCGTGGCTGTGTAAGCAATAAGGATGCAACCTGGAATGATGCTTGAAACACTGTATGTCCTATAGAAATATCCTGGGCATCTGTTTATCAAAAAATATCGCTATCGTCTATCGAGTTTGAGTAGCTACAATCCGTAGAGCCAGCTTATCCCCTCACAGGAGATGGTCATAATAATAAGTCAAGCAAGTAAAGTCAACGTGAGAATCAAACAATTTCGATTAATCTCTGCTGTTGGAATTTTAAGCCTTAAACAAGCTTAGTATACGAAGAATGGGTTCATTTGGTACGCGCCATCCGTTCACTTATTACGCAGTGTACGCTCGTGTTGGCCAACCGATAGTCGTGAAAAAAACAGTCTCTGGAGAGACCACTTGAGCCTCTCTTCTTGGAGGGGAAATTTAAATGAAACTACTAAGGGTGGAAACCCATGATGGCTTCAGTTGTAATATATCATTATATCTATTCACGTGATACATTCCACGCAGTGAACTGACGGTAAACCGGGATACACTTACGCAGTCCACGAATATTCGCTTTTGTGGTGTCTATAGTCACACCGAAAAATTACAATAACTTTATGCCCAGAAAAGTAATCCTGTTGGAAGAATACTGTGTATGGCACTTTGCCAAGCTATACGCAGACCCTTCTGTCCAGTTGCGCCGCTAGGCAGCATTTGTCATCGGGAAACAACCGTATCGGTGGCCTGGCAGTCAACCAAACAGCTGCAGTATTCTCTGAATCAGGAAACTTATGGTTTCCAGCAGCACATCCAGGGAAAGGATTCCACTGAGACAGTACCCTCCATACGCCCGTCTGCTAGAAGACTGCTGCTGTTCAGTCAGACTGGGTAGAATGTTGGTTCGACCTGAATACGGTGAGACAGGATGTGGAATTTTTCATGTACTATGATATAATATTTTCTCCTGTCTTTCCAGAATGACCTGTCTTTATGTGGGTACAAAACAACCATCATGTCATTCGGTCGCATCCATGTTGGACATGGACAACTCAGAAGTGTGCTATAAAACGAACTTCGGGAGAGGGAAATCACGCACATTACGAACTCTGGCTAGTGCAGATGGTAGTAGTGCTATGTCTGTGAAATACGGCAAAGGATGCATATTTTTGGCCGCTTCTTGCCTACTATCAGTCACATTCGCTGCGACACAACTCACCATCGCCATAAATTACATAAGAGATGGCGAGCAAGAAACTTTGTTAGCCAACCACGTCATTATGCCCATAATGCTGTCCATATTTGCCGGTGAAATCGCGTACATCACCGCGTTCCCACAGAAACGAATGAGTTTTCCTGAGATCCTCATATGGACGACGGCCGGGATGATATTTCTAATGAACATCTGTTCACTGTTTTTGACTATTCGGTCCTTGCCGCTTGATAAAACACAAGCATACGAACGACAGACAAATCGTGCCGAATGGATATCCCTAGCAGTAAAACCTGCACAGTTCAATAAACCATCGGTCATCCTTATTCTTATCGTGTTTAATTTACTTTCCCTGAGCTTTGATCTGCTGAACTCGGTTGTTTTCTTCAAATTCTACAAGCCTATCAAACAGGATGCTGAAGCTCGGGAAGATCAGTCGGAATATGACTCAACAGCGAGTGAATGAACTCGTGCCCCTCCATTTCCTGTTATCCAAGTTCGTGCACGCGTTACTGAGTGGTTGATTTTGTTCCAAACGTTCTACAGCGGCTGGTAGATATGATAAAAATTATCCTGGCAAAAGCATTTTTGTTCCATTTGAAACAGCAACTAGAGTAAAAATGGATGTGAGCACTGCCACTGAGTTTGGGCTGGATCATGCGCTGAGTCGTGTAGGACGAACACGTTGACCGTCACACCGCATGCAGAACAATGGAACGCATAGGTAATTTCTGCATTGTCTCCGATAGCGTCGAAACTACTCCTGGCTTGATTACTAACGCTTCCCGCGCTTGCAATCCGGCTAAATTCATATCCACTGCAGTTGCAGCAATATCACCGACGTATGACTGGTATAAAGTGGCACCGTTGAATCCACACTATTGAAAAACGACATTGTGGATGCATCAGCTTCTAACTGCGAGAATGCATTCAATTCAGTCAGGTGCTGCGCATTCTACAAAGAGGAGAGGCATTTTTAAGAACCAAGGTATGGATGAACTATTATGTGTCAGATAACTATGGGTGCACTCTGCGTAATAGGGTTCGGGTAACTCTTCCTATAGTCGATTATACATAGTGGTAAACTGATGTGAATAACGTTCACACTGTCGTTTCATGTCTTAATCAGCATCACATCTGTGGGCACTTTAGTTCAATTCAGAAGAACGATGGGACTAAAACCTTACACCCTTTGCTATAGAGGAGAATGTTGGTAGCTCAGGTAGTATAGATGGTCGTTGGTTTGTTCGCTGAGCTGGGCAATTTGATTGCAAACGTTTCATCACCAATCGAGCGTAGCGTACGCTCCACCACGCTCCCTCCTACCAACGCACTGATGATGTCACCTCGATTGGTGATGAAACGTTTGCAATCAAATTGCCCAGCTCGGCGAACAAACCAACGACCACCTTACACCCTTATTGATCTGGGAGAATACTCTACAAATAGAACGAAACCGTTGTATGTCGAGTAGGCACTGGTGTGAACAAAGATCCAGAAACTACAAGAGAGTAAGGCACCGTTCCTCACCTCAGTTGAGATAGTTCAGTCGCTATAGCGCGAAGCTACTGACCCGGAGATCCGAACTAAACCCCATGCCTTTCGAAAGCTCCTGTCTAGATTTGGGCAAACCGACAATACCCCAGTCCACGTCGCATGGCAGCTATGCACCGAAGGAATATCAATGATTTAGTATTCAGTTGACGTCAAACGAATGCAGAAACAGCTGGTGTAATTTACGACGGAATAGTACAACCAAAGCGCATAGAATAGAGATTTGGCGGCAAGTTTACCTCATAACTTACGTTTTCAAACAGTCCACTAACCCATACAGTAAAACAAGACAAAGAAGAAGACAAATCCAATGTGACGCGGAGTAGCAGAATAAAGTATATGAATGTGATACATGCTGAGATAACAAATATTCAAAGTCAAACTAGGCACAGTATGGTAACGAAAGACATGGAGAGGATGTTTGGAGATGCGTACAAAAAAAGATGAACACTGATTAATACCTGTTACTAGAGATAATAGATGTAAAAAGAGGTAGTAAAATGCCATGACCACCAGCTAGTAGGTTGAAAATAGGTACACAAGAAATTCAAAATGAAGGGATGGAACAAAGGCGCTTAAAAAAAATACCGCGCATATCACAGCCTGAATGTGAAGAAGACAGAATACTTATTGGGTTATGACAGAAAAGCGATCAAACGCTATCGGAGCGTGCAATTACAGGCGGTTTCGGTGTTTCCTCTGTTGGTGGTGAACTGGCTGATGGTGCAGGGTTAAAAGAAGCTAGTGATTCGACTGTTCGCTGAGCGGACTCGGGGCTGTACAAACCCATATTCCGTCTCTCTAAAAGATGAGGAATGGCATCGGAAATCGTCTGGGAAGTTACGGCAGCTGCGAAATCATTCCCTGTTCCGAATACAGCCTCTGTGCTCTGACCGGCAGCGTGACCAATCAAACGACCAAACCTGTTAAAAACCAAACCGAACAGACATTGATTAATAGATGGCTATACTGTAAAATCAAAACTGAGTACAGAGAATTAGCGGCTACCGGGACAGATGCAACCAACTATGACCGCTACAGGAAACAGTAAGCGAAATTTTGATAGGCTGACCACAGCGAGTCTCAAACACGTTAGTTGAGCGAAAACTTGATGTTAGATAGGATCAGACCCTCTGCTCCAAAGCCTAACGTCTGACAGCTTCAAAATGCAAAGCCCGTTTAAGGCACCTATGGTGACGACATTAACTATTAGTAGGTTTCAACATCATGCAATATTGTTGGATCTGACCACTACAATCAGAACAACTGAGGCCATTTGTAAATAAATCACAACAGGGGCCTCACTACAGCTCACGTCAACTGACATGTGAACATTTAGGAACAGGGAGATCGGTCATGTATGGAAGAATTCACTGGAAAAAAATTACCCTGTATCATAGTACGTGAAGTTTTAGTCGAGTCTTCCACTGCCAAAAATTGTGGGTTTTCGCATCTAATTCGCGATGAGACAACTAAATAGCCAAAAAGAATCAGGTCGTCAGGGGAGGGCGATGGTGAGGACAAAACGTTTTGGTACTCGGTGCGATCCGTCGCACACACGACCTGTAATTTACCGCAAAGAATGGTTATCAGTAAAGTTCGGCGATTCAGCGTATTTCCGTAAGAATGAATGAACCTTACCATGGCGTGGCGGTTTTTGTGCCTCCATGACTCACAGTGAGCTGGGGGGTGTACGTGTGGTCCTCACTAAGTCCCTTGCCCATCTAATTTCGTTTTTTTCGCAATAACACTTTCAATTAAATTATGATTGTACTGCAGCGAAGATCAGTGTTGAACGCCGATGTTACGCTATCGATGATGATGACCAGCACTCATCACGGAAACAGCGCTTCACTGGAATCCAGTCGAAACCATTCCTGTTCTCCCATCTTGCCTAGTACTGGTTAAGATATTCAACTGTCCCCAAGTCCCCAAGAAACATTAGCTAGCCCGAGGTCGTTGGTTTATCACAGCTCGCTGGGTTGAGATTGAGTCAGGAGAAAGGGAGCTGGTGTATCACGCCAAATTGGCAGAACTAGATGTGACGCACAAATAATGGGAAATAACTCAGGAAACAGTGAAGGCTAGCTCACTTACATGCGCCGTAATTCGTCAGAGTTCTCTGGGTGAGGGGTCGCGGATTCATCGTCCCCATGCCAGGAGTTTGGATGAGCGAAGCCGACATCCTGAACCTCGGGTGCAAGAGTGGGGGAAAACATCGGTTCCAATTCGGAGAATATACCATATAGTCCAGAAGCAAATTCATCTGCGGCAGACTGAAGAGCAGAAATGAACTGACGTGCAAACCCCACTCTTCGTGTAGACCGACCGGGAAAATAGTGGGTTGATGAGCGGGAAGCGCTTGGAGTATTCAATCCAGCCTCGCGGTCAGCCCGCATTTGTTCCATACAACGGATGGCATCTTGTAGTTCAAGCAAACTCTCCTTATATTGGTTCCGTTCGGCAATAACCCGAGCCATCTCCCGTTTGGTGAAGCAAGCCTCACCCAATTTGGCAGTCTGCATACACTGAAACGTTGAAGAGGAAGCTGATTAGCTGTAATTAATTGGTATACACTTATCCATCGTCCCAAGGGCCGATTCAGACTACTGAAGACGATGTTATATGTACCTAGTAGCATTTACTGTGCAGTGAGAGAACAGGTCAGTTGTGTGTAACTTTTTCAAGTACAGAGGAAAGAAACGCTACAAAAAGTGAAAGTTATCCTCGTACAGCACTGACCCAAATTCGCTTGTAGTAAATCCCGAGGCTGGAATATACAAATATATATATGTATATATAAGCCACCTGGTAAATGACTTGGGCATAAACAGGACCAATCGAGAACCCAGGGCTTGACTCGTACCACGGAGCCTTTTAAGCACATTTCGCAGCCGCTCTGCTGCCATGTAGGCGGACGTTTTCTTGTCAATACTTTCAGTAAGTGTGAATCAGGAAAATATGAAGGCGGTGGAACAAGTAACTAAGGTGAAAACGGGACTACTGAAAAATCTGACAGGGTGACTCTGGATAAACTATGTAGTACTCTGAAGGCTTGTGAATTTTCAATCAGGATCTCAGGGACGGGGTAGTGTGAATGTTATCTCCTTCCGCATAATCTAAGATTGACAAGTTTAATTAAGTGGCATGAGACGATATCACCTGCATCAGGGCGATCGATCGAAACATATGGTGTACAGTTTGGTAAGCTTCAAGCTCCGTAATCCAGAAGTACAGACTGTCCGGTTCAATGAAATCACAGAAGGCATTCTCTAAGTAGTAGGATGAGTATGCGTTCATAGCCCCGTGGGAAGGTTCGACCCACTTTTCAATGTACACCAATGAGTTTAAGCGCATTTTTTGCGGCTAGCACAGGTCTCTTCGGAACAGACCTGAACTATAAACAATGATGTGAGTGCTTAGAACGAAGGGGAATGATTCATTTCGAAAAACGTTTGGGAGGTGCTTCCAAGAGAGTAGCCTATTCAATCGGATTGAACAGTATTTCTGGCGCACATGCTACCCAATTCTCAACAACATGGCCTTGCATATTCAAGGTGAATGCCAACAAGTGGTACCAAAGCACACTTAAGTTTAAATTCCAAAGTTCATGAAACCCATATTATGGGGCTTATTCGTGTATCAAATAACGATCGCGATTAGTTTGTTTCATGATACACCGTACTTTATGTACGTTTTGTTTTAAAAAATTGAAATGAACTGCATTAGACGTACCTTCATTCTCAGTCCCGATCAGCACTATATGAGTTCTTGCTGAAAAGTGCGGCTTTCTTCACGGTTATGACGCACAGTAAGCACAAATTCATCGGAAGATATGGAGGAGATTGTGCAAAGTTTAGAGAACATGAGCTTTGAATTATGAACAGAAAGCCCTATTAAGGTCTGTGTGATCATCGACCGGGCAAGCCTCGTAGAAATCACCGATGGACTAAATTATTTCGCAAAACTGCAAAGTAAAGAGTGACCTATACTAGATATCACAACCGGCCAAGTGACAGCGAACGTATGATGGGTTCCGCACTTTTGATTGTTTGTCCCCGGACGTCCTTTTATTTACAAGAGTCAAATAAAATTCTCGTAGAATCCATTGACAAGGCAGTTGATGAGGGCGACACTCGATCGTTTTCCTGTTACTCGCTCTCCGCGGCGACGATATTCAACTTTCATTCCAGAAAATCCAAGGGAAAACTCCATAACGCATGCTTCTTTTAAACTAGGTGGTTTCAACCATAGACATAGGAAAATGCTAACTAGTACGGTTCAAAGCTTGTGCAACCCACGAGAGAGCGCGATTTCGGCCTTGTTTGTCGGAGGAGCACTGCAATCTCTTTTCTGAACCCAAAGTTATGCACGACAGCCATCCTGGTCACACTGCATAAAAGCTATTCAACGTACATAGTTGAGCAGCTAGTAGGCAAATATGCTACAGTCACATAATCGCCAAATACCCAGCTGTTGTTGGTTACACCGGCAATCTTCAACCATCGTAAAAACCGACGAGCTAGCTAAAAGTTCAAGTGGATTTTCTGCAGCCTAAACAGGAAATACATGTCTGGTTGCAAATGATCCCAAATGATCCCGTCATAAACTAACTTCATCATTTCATGGACACTCCACAACTGTCAGACAGCAGCTCCTGAGAACACTTTTCGCGTTAATACCGTGGCTTACCCGATCGTATTCACTGTGTTGGAATGGAACTTCTCAAAGCCTCCAGGCTATCTTTTCCGTGGCTCTTTCGCATATTGTGTGCTCGGTCAGGTGACGAAAACGTCCAGCAGCCATGAAATTAAAAGCATCCTCCAGGCATACACCTTGTTTACATTCTACACAGCAGAAACGATCCTTTCTGTTCAACCAGATGAAGCCTGGCTGCAAGGTTTTTCACTTCTATGTATAGCAGATGTGAGATGTGAAATCAGCAACCGGAGAAGTCATATTGCTGCACGAAACTATGCAAAATTCTAGGTTAACTAGCGAACAGTTCGTTCAAAAGCTACAAAGTGACAAATGGGTAAAAAGCACAGTTACCTTCTTTGAGTCCCATTCAAATAACTGGCAAACCGTTTTTTACAACCGAATCACAACAATAAACGGGCACCCGAAGATAGACAGTAGAATGTTCGGTTCTTATTTGGAAGGTTGCCGATTCGAACCGAAGGAGGGGTTAGTGAGGAGTAGAGTGCTGATGATTCCCAAGCTGGAATGCTACTCGGCACTTCTAAAGATATCCCCACTACTGATAACACCCGATTTCAATGGCCTATGGTGCTACCACGTGGAAGCACTATTCCAACGTCAACTGAGTGCAGTTTGGTCACCAATTCGAAATAAAGTCAAAAAGGATTGTAACCGGAGTACTCAGAAGCTCGTATTCTATCAGGAAGGTCAGAATCTTGAAAGCAACCCAGAACGCTCTGAACCTACTGAGGCCCTAAAACCACCAAAATCTCAATAGGAATGCCGGCAAGCATCCAGGCCAATCAAGCATTCAATCAATTCAGCAACAGTCCGGATCGATGAGAGTAAAATTCAGATAGCGTGAGGTCCCTTGTGAGTGTTGCACTCACACACACACTCGTTTATTCGCAATAAACCTGTTGTGTTCCTTATCAGTGAGTTTTTTTCCGGCAGTAGGCACTGGAGCGGGAACAGCAGTCAGATATAATATACTCTATACATCATAACTTTAGACGTCTCTACCCAACCTATCTGGTTGGAGGTGTGGGCAACTCGAGGGTCTGTGATACTCTAGTACTAAAACCCTTAACCTCCTCTCATTTGTTCTTCTGTTCATCATACGGCGTTATTCAAACAAATAGGCATGGTAGTTGAGCACAAATGTCCATTACACTAGTTTTGCTGTCCATGACAGTGGTGCTGATGAGAAGGATTCCCATGATGGCAGACGGATAACAACAGATGGAAACCTATTCTGTAAAAGCGCACAAGCAACAAATGACGAGTGTGACGAGTAAAGAATACCAATACGAGGGAAGGCGGTGGATACAGATGAGTGCATTCACAAACACAATCTAGGACAATCTTTCGAAAGAGATTATTCTTGGGAGAATGTATGAAGGAGCTCCTCTCCCAGATTAGGAGAAGTCCTCAGTGCACGGATGGTTAGCGACAAAGTTCTCGCGCAGTGACAAAGAGATTCCTGGTCAATCATGATTTGGCAAGCGAAGATCTCAAACGGCGGCTGTCCTACTACTGGGTAGGAAAAATCCTGCTTTTCTAACGGTGGTTTTCTTTTGATGGACTACTGTAGTGGATTAGTGATTGTCAACGAATTGGTAACTTACCTCTTGTATGGAAGCAAGGGATCCGCCCGTATAGTCCATGCGAAATCCTTCAGGTTTCTGAGTAACTTTAACATCGTCTGGACGCATCCCAGCAGATACGCGATTGAACACGACGCAGTCCAATGAACCTGGCAGAGCTGCAGCTTGCCGTTCCAGGGGTGAAATCAGGCTATGATTTTCGCTCTTCGTTGTCGTCAGAGTTAGACAGGATGCTGCATGCTGTAGATTTGATTGAGACGTCATCAGGTCACCGGCAACTTCCAAAGGTAGCAGATCTTCCACGTCTTCATACTGTTTTAGACGAGTGTGTAAGTGACTGAGTTGCTTCTGATACGTGTTGATCTGCCGCGCCAAACGATTTGCTTCAGCTTTGGTCTGATCGCGACTCAAACGCAGATATTCCACTTCCTTCGCTAGCATCCTTTTTTCGCTAGGTGGAGAGGAGTATGTAAACCATACAAGTGCCCAGAGATATATGAGCTAACCGTACGATTGCTTACGCAGAAAACGGTTCTAATCAACAGCCTACAAACAACGAGTGATCTTTTCAGAAAGGAAAATATTCCACGAGTCACACAAGGACCTTTCAACTTTGAGAAGTCACCACTCAATGAGCCAGCAAACACCGGATAAAGTCATACGAACTGTGTTGTCAAAAGGATACCGGCGCTATATGCTGAGTTTAAGATAATCACACTGTCAATCAGCTGTTAATGAGCGAATGGCCCGATGATCACGAGTCCGAATCATCTCAGAACAGTGGTTCTCAAGAGAAAGAGGTCTCAGATTGGAGGAGGGGTAAAGGGATCACAGAGAATAGCAGCCCCGGATCTGAATACCAATGGTTGGTCCGACATCTACCTGACATCTCAGTTGGTTGGCATGTATGCTGGCTAATTTTGTGACATGTTTTGTACTTGTTGTGTTAAGTCCCTATTTTCGGAGCATGTGCACGGACTATTGGCCAGGAAGTCGGCTACCAATCTGAGAACTCAGATGGGGATCGAACCCGGACCGTTGAAACGACAACACGATCTCATCCACTCGGCTCCTTAAAACGTGCTTTGGCACAGCAACGAGAAGCGGAAATGAGTAGGGCTAAGCGGAGTGCAAAGTGGTCTTTTAATCGTCCTGGCTGGAAGCCTTAAAAGACGCGATACGTAAACAGTCCAACAGTCCACCGACAAACCGCACTATCCAGCCAACCTCTGTATCAATGTTTACTAGGGTCGTATTGAGCACTCAGGATGCTGAGCCAGTGATACTGATGTCTTCGTGCATATTCGAACATTGGTCTAAGAGGTGAACACCCGCCTACTGACCGTTTCTTTTAAGGTTATGGGTATTTCCGGAGTAATTTTTTTCCTTTCTATACCATGAATTTTGGCAAACGTTTTCACTTTGATTCGTAACGTGCAACTCAAGTACCCTTCCTGAGGAGGTCCAACGAATGATGTCCTTGTGGGAACGGCGTGTCGGAAAGACGGGTGATCCGTGCTCTTACTGACTAGACCACCAATCCGATGGTCTACGAATGACTACAAACTACTAAACAGTGACACTAAACAGTCACACCATTGCAGTAAATATTTTCATGTACCTCAGATTTTACGTCGCTAGTGTTGCTTCTGTGCAGGCGGCGTGCGGGGCCCACCAGCATGAGTTGGATTGTGCGCGGAGTTCTAACATCTCAGCAGTAATCCAGTTTGGTCATCTTGATCTTTATCTATACCGTTTCGATTTTCACCGAGAAAATAACTTCAAAAGGAGAGTAACCAATCTGACTTATTACTGATCGCTTCTGCTACGCGTACACTCTGCCCGCAATAGGCTTCTTTGTTGTGTTGATCGTTGTACTGTAGCACATGTGTTCAGGAGGCAACATCACTGAAACTGGGTCTTCTTCCTTAGGCTGCCTGAGTAACAGCTCTGTACAAGTGACAACGGCTATACAGGGTGAACTGGGACGCGCGTAACAGAATACGTTAATGAGTATACCTTGGACTGTGTAGAGCCATCCAATAATCGCCTCTTCTATGGCCAAACACCTTATCAAACATGACCAGCAGGTCAGCATTTATTAAATCTGCAAAGTCGTTACAACTTCAAGAACCTATTTGTTGAACCATAACGAAGTATTCTTCATTACTCGATTAAGGCCAGGCCGATGTTTACAAAAATATCTGGTCAGATGTTGTGCTTATCCTAGTCCAAGTGACCTGGTTGTAAATTTTTTGCTTTCCGGCCAGAAGTTGAATTTCCAATATTTACATTTGCGTTCCCTTATTCGTTTCTTGTATCCGCGTACTGAGGTTGACAACAGTGTTCAAAATGGTACCATCAAGCATGAACCCTCTCCTTACTCTATCACTATTTGAATATTCATAATGATTTCTGTCTCCAATCTAAGTCCACGCACTGACGTCAAAACCAAAGGTCGATTGTGACACAAGAATCGGTACACTTACATCGCACTAGGTTATAGGCTGATGTTTTAAGGGCCCACGACCAAGAAAACTCGATTACGCTTGTCCTACACTCGTCTTTGATCACCCCATTCACAAGCAATCAACTCCTCACATTAAACAAAATTCTGTGACTATTCTGTTTGTTTCACGACCAAGTGGATGGGCTTGATCAAACAACTTGTCCATGCGTTCCTATCGATGTGCGGCTATTTATCAGGACATTAAGGATTAGTGGGACTGCTTCATTGATGATAAAGCACAGTTCGCGTCCAATCCAGTGCCACCACTAATCACGCTATTCGGACAATTGAACCGAGGTTGAGCATACACGCTCGGTGTCCCCGATTCAATGAGCACCGGTACACGCTTTCCACCGACACGGAGTTGCACTCGTTGCTGTTGTGAGAGCAGCTGAGTAACACATCGATATAACGATCCGTTTTTGGCCTCATTGATTGATTTAGCGAGCATGTGCTTTCTTGTTTTGTCCTGGCTAGAATAGCCGCCTAATAAACAATCCTAATTCATAACCGACGCTATCCAGATGCAGTGAGATGCATTGAACATGCATGGCGTGATTGTATCGCTGTGTTTTGGTTTTTGAACCCACGAGCTTCTCTACTCCGATTCGAGTGTCTTGTATGTACCATGCACGGAAAGAAAACATGAACTTTCTAGTGGTATGCTTTACAGGACGGGAACCAAAAGGTGAGCCAACAGCGACGCAATTGGCTTTCCTGCTCTTGAAGTTATATTCCTTCGCTTGAAGCGAACGTCTGCATGAATTGGGATGTGTTCCGGGTGACAGAGGATCAAAAATAGCGGCGTGGATGATAAAAGATTCACGGGTGACACTGAGGTATAAATTGGTTACAACCATCTAAGTAGAACCCTGTTAGGTGAGGAGCATAGTAGAGTGCAACACACGACTAACCAAGCTTTATATAAGACAGGAAACATTAAATCCACTCACCCAGAAACAGTATCAAGTTTGGAGATTAGGTCATTTTTCACAACGTTCAGGGCGTTTCTGCGGTTTTAATGAAGAAAAGTAGGGAATACCGAGAAGAAACAATATGACATAAGATAAACATCGTCTTCAAGAATCCAGTAATCGTGCTTCAGGTAACTAGTGGTAAAACAGGAAAAATTGATCAAATAAAATAAGAACAAAGCAGGAACAACGTTGCCACGATCAGAGGATCATGGCGCTACAGTCTACATACTTGGACGTACACTGTAGAAAGCCTAAGCCGCTGGCCTCTGAGTGCCCTAATTAGGATGAGACACTTATCAACTGCGTCAGCACTAGTCGAAAAAGATCATACAGTCTCCTAAATGCTTCATTACGAGTGCTGGGATGTTATTTTGAGCTGGCGATTACCAGTTTTTCCGAAATGCTTCAAACAGACCACTTGTTCACACTATCTCTGCTGAGGATGTCGTGCGCTCTCTCTATCAGCGGCGGTATTTTCACTAAAGTGAAGGACGACGGCGGGTGTTCGACGCTTAAAGCGAATTGAAAGATCAACGGTTGCCCAGATAGGGGAGCTGGCTAAAACTTGAGTTAGATCACGTTAGATCACCGCCATTCTATCCTCAGTCTGATAGTCAAGTCGAACGCTTTGTCGACACTTTTAAAAGAGCACTTCAAAAACTTAAAGGGAAGGGAACGTCAGCGGAGATTATTGAAACCTTCTTGTTAAGCTACTGTGCGACACCTAACCCAAATGTGCCAAACAACTCACCCGCGGAAGCGTTTTGCGGGCGTAAAATCCGTTTACCTATAGATCTAGTACGCCCATCTTGCCCGCACTTACAAAAAAGGGACAAAAAGGACATACAAATGGAGTGACAGTTCAACCACTACTATCATTGTGCCGTTCAAACCACCTATAAGCCCGGTGATTCGATCTTGGCTAAGGAGTATCGCAGCGGCGGAGGGAAATGGGTTCATGGTTACATCAAGCACCACGTGGGTAACGTCATATACGAAGTTGACGTACAATCTGCTACATGTGTCCGTCAGGCGGATCAACTTCGCTCTGGACATATTGTTAGATACTTTTGAGTTACCATCCACACACATGCTCCTTGTGCAAACAGACAACCCCCCAGTCGAATCCATATGCACACCAAGACGGTGGTCCAGTCGTAATCCAAAACCATTTACACCAATGGAGGTGATTCCACATCTGAAACCCTACACACATTTCGAAAAGGGTGTTAGGAGGTCCTAACAAGCAATTCTATCCTTTGTAATATTTCACTGAGATTTCATTTTCTCTCTATTGTAGTCAACTGAGCCGCAGCGCTCTTTCTTCCATTGGTTCATCTGCAATCTAGCCGATCTTCATCTGGTGTCCTTTGTCTTCTTTTTTGAGGTTTTCCCACTCAAGTAACTGGGCTATCAACGTGAGAGAATAAATTCCCTCAAGCTCCTAAATCACCCAGCTAGCTCTCACAGAAACAATATGGTCTCTGAGAAGCATCTTGCGCATTACATATATAACAGTACAACCAAGAAGATAGTCTTTCATCCGCCTTGACAGCTCCATAAACAGCAAACAACTTCATTCCTCAAATATACAAAAACTTTACTTTAGTGGACGATAGTGTCTGAGTCCAATATCTGTAACGTTTTCAAGCACATGAAAAGCCAGCTTTGCTTCGTCCCCGTTGCCCATATGATCTTTCTTGCTCCAATTTTCATACGCTTAGCCAAACTGGACGGAGAACATGCGCTGGTTGGTACAATCATCGATATTAGTTGCTCGGCAGAAACTCGTTTGTACGATTCTAGTGATGTTCTTTTCTCGAAAACCCAGCCATTAAAGTCCAAAATTACCTACCATTTAAATTCTTCGAGGGAGGCAGAAGCCTCACCATTGGGTCCACGCATGACGACCACGAGAACGAAAGGCCAGACCGAGCTGGCTCCATGGATTTCAGTGAACAGTAGACTACGTTGTCATATGTCTCGGTTGTTTCACTGTGCACAAAGATGTTGTCCTTGCTATTTTGTAAGTACCGGTTGATGTAGTGTGGTTCGCTCAAGAACGAGTTTTACACCCTTCAACAAAAACTACAACGGGCATCTTTTCCACATACCATTGTACCGGTCGAGGTATAAACGCGCACGTGGGCCGCCCAAGCCAGCACAGGTGACCTATTGGGTTTCCTTGGGTACGACGCAGCCAGGAGCGGTAACAGCTCCAAGGTTTTGAACCTGGAATTCAGGTAGATCACATCGACATCATTCGTCGTTCACATGATTCGACGGAACTGCCGCCATATAGGTCACAGAATCTCAAGCGTTTGAGTCCTCAGAAGTTAATGTACGGACACCTTGTCTGTGAGTGGATGGCTGTTTTAATACAGTGCGGCGACAACCGAGGCCAAGTTTCATCGCATATGAACTAAGGTAAAACAGCAGTCGACTCGGATTTCCTGTTTCCTGATCATGCTAACAAAGCTAGGATGTCGGTTATCTGGAGAAACTCAGCGTACTGTACTACAGCCAATTCGTACGCAAGGCGAAAAACTTGCAAACCTACATTATCAGTCTATGGATCCCTTCACATATTTTATGAAGATACGCAGGGGAATGCGAAAGGCAGCAGATTGCCCATACTTCAAGGACAATTGAGATACGCCGATTTTAAGTACGCAACATTCTAGGATTTTGAGTATCGACAAATTTCACGAGTCAAAAAAGCCTTTGCGAAATGACCACTTTTAACAAAACAGGGCTAGTGTTTTAGATGCATTCTGTGCACACAGAGCATGGAGTTCTATAAGAGAACACCGGGTCTCGCAACCACATTGATAATGGCAGTATGACCTCAAGGGACATTGGAAGATAGCTAACTCAGACGACGTCTAACTGAGCTTCCACCCATTCACGAGATTTATTACGGGTAACCAGAATTCGTCACCATTTGTGTAGATAAGAAAACTGGCGAAAGTTGACAGTCAGTCACTACGGTACGAAACATGTATGAAGCCGATTCTTCGGCTGGTAGGAAGTGATCACGACAAAGAAAATTAAGTAAACAAGACCTCCAGAAATATGTGGTCTTATACTTATTTATAAAGTTATACTCTGACCAAACGGTCAAGTGGAGCTGGAACTGTCGTCTGCAGCCGACGGATGGATTGAGCAGAAAACACACTGGTAACCAAGGCGAACACTTCTAAAAAAATCAGAAAGCAAATATATCTATTTTTGGTGCTTACTTGGTTGCACTTAGCTCTGTATTTTCAGCAATTAATTTTTCAACTTCCCGCATTATACCTGGATAGAGAAACAAAAACAAGGTAAAAGAAAATCAGCTCGTATTGAGATGGCAAACAAAAACGACCCTTCAACACATTTCCGCATACTTCCTGAATCTGATCTCATTGTTGACACCTACGTTCAGAAGAAAGTATACCTTGACATGACTGGTTTTCTGACCGATATCAAGATAAACATGAACTTTTTGCCAATTCAGTTAGTGTTAATGAGTGTATTCCGTCAACTGTGTAAAAGTTGGTGTTCAGGCGTGACATAAGGTTGACGGGAACTCGGGGACCGTGCCTCGCTGATGAGCCTCAAGAAGGACAAAACGAAGAAATCTTATGTGTAGCGTGTTCCGTCAAGTTAAATCTGGCCCACTTAAACAACCACGTACTTATGTTTTATCATGTATGTACTTTATGGCTGTTGAGAGCGAATGTATTCCATGAAGCCCCGGTATTCAAGAGCGCCTAGAAGGACCCCTCCGATAGAGACCCAAATAAATTAAACGGGTACTTATGCCTGACCACATTCCTGATAGTCCATAAGTAGAAGCATGTAAGATAGGGTTCACTTGATTTACGCCGACGAGTCTCAGGGCACTGGACGCTCAAGAGCGAATCAAATCTACGCTTAGACATAACTTATACTGGAAAAGGAACACACCGGGAAAACCTTACTGCTTCACCATCACCGACCCTTCGAGACACCGAAGCTCAAAGGTTCCGTACTAATATCAACGATAGACCGTCTTGCACAGAATACACAGATGTGCAACGCCGAGCTACATCGACATGAAGCCGGATCCCAGCTTATCAGACCTATTGTGTAGTTGTGCACTGTACAGTAAAATAAACAACGGATGTCCTTGAGAGGTCGGACTAATCAACGCGCCTGTGATGATTGCAGACGCGATCTGTTGATCATTCTTAATCGGTGTCCGTCACGAAGAGACTGGACGTACAACCATGAACTGAACATATACAAATAAACTCATGCGACATCGGCCGTCGCGTGTTGCCATCAGTCGGGTCGCCTTACTCGCTGCATTCAGCAGGGCGGGTAAGCGAAAACAGGCTACTGCTGACGCCTCCCTTCTTTCTCTTTCACATACTTTTTTTTCGCCCGCCCCTCCCCACCCCATTAATAACTCTCCTCTTGTACGCCCAGCACTTAGGACTGATGACTCCGCTCATTTTGAATAGATTTTGCGTGCAACATCTGTTCGTCACACGGCGCCTCGATACCCAGTCTACCTGGCCGCCTGTGCACACTCTGAAGCAAGCAGGACAAGCTGCTCTTACTCTCACACTGGACTCACGTGGTATTGATGTGTTCTGTGTCTCAGAAACAAGAAATCAAGATGCAGACACAGTGATTGAGCTAACTGTCCCATCAGTCTCCACTCGCTTCCGGTTACGCACCTCTGGTGATCCAGAGGCTGCTGCAGCTGGATGTGCAGGGGTTGGTATCGTCCTAAGGCACCAGGCGGAAGTATCCCTGCTTGACTTTAGGTGTTGTTAGTCAACTCCGTGCGGTTCGTCTGACAACGTCTGTGAAGGAGTCTCATAAGCGGGATGTTGGTCGATGTCTGTTTATCGTGTCTGCCTACACCCCACTCGACTAGCTCCGACACCGTCAAAGACAGGTTTTATGACGCCCTGAATGCCCTGTTGCGGCGAGCTAAAAGCTCAGACATCGCGGTGACTGCCGGAGATTTGAATGCACAAGTGGACAGGCTTACCGTACCTGAGACCCAGTTAGGAGGTCGAAATGGATTGGACTGGCTACGTACGGACAATGGGGAACGATTGTTCAGCTATGTGCTGATCGCAGGCCGTTTTTATGCAGTACCAACTTCCGAAATAGCCGAAGTCGTCTGGCCACATCGGCATGCCGGCCACAAACTCAAGTCGATCACATTGCCATCAGTTACCGATGGCGTGGATCAATAACTGACTGCCGGTTGTTTTGGAACACATTTGTGGATTTCGACCATGCGCTCGTCCGGAGTCGCTTCTCCCTACGTTTCCGGGGCCCGCGGACAAATAGCTTGGCAACTGAGAGACTGGCAGATCCGGATGTTAGACGAACTTACCAGAATCGTCCTCTAGAGTCTCTTCCAAATGCTCCACCATCAGATGTGAACGCATACTGGGACGAGATTGCCACCTCTTTGCATAGTGCTGGGAATTTTGCCTGTGACACGCAATCACCAAGCGCACTCAAGCACTGGATATTAGACCGAACGGTGGCGCAGCTTAAATCTCGAATAAATATCCCAGCCGGCACGGAACATAACTTGGTGCGACGAATTATCAGGATACAAGTGAAGGTGAGTGTGCAAGCTGACCGCGAAGTGTGGTGGACACAGAAAGCCAAGGAAATGGAAGAGGCCCAGAAATCCGGTAATGCCCGAAGATTATTTCAGTTGATCGGTGCGACGGGTCCCGGGAACCACCTGTGAGCGAAACCATCAAGGATCGGAATGGAGTGAACATCTCCAATAAAGAAGAACGCCTCGACTGATGGGCCGAATACTTCGAGCAATTGGCACGACCACCAGCTGGCACCTGTCTGGAGCCCACAGGTGATGTAGAACCCTGGACGGTGAACGTAGAACCACCTACGGCCTCGGAGGTTTATGTTCCCTCAAGCGCCACCGAGCCTCTGGTCCGGATGACCTCCCACCCGCATTGTTCAAAGATGAAGGTGAAGTCCTCAGTCAGCGCTTGTCTGATCTGTTTGTTTGCATTTGGGAAAAGGAGTCTGTCCCAGACAACTGGGGAGAGTCGGTGATAGTGCCCATTTTCAAAAAGGGCTCGTAGTGAGTGTGGCAACAACAGGAGGATCAGCTTGACCCCGGTCGTAACGAGACTGCTGGCGTCACTGGTGCTTTGATGCCTTATGGTGGCTAGTGAAACACTGACTCGAGAGCAGCAAGCGGATTCCAGCCTGATAGGGGTTGCGTTGACCAAACTCACACTTGGTCAGGTGCTAAAAGAATGCCATACGTATAAGCGACCCACAATTCTAGTATTCCTGGATTTCCAAGGCGCATTTGACTCGGTTGACCGGTCTATTCTGCTTGACACGCTTGCCCACCAAGGAATGCCCGGAAGTTCGTGAACATGATAAGCTCTTTGTATTCCAAACTTCCGGACGTGTGAGAGTATATGGCGAGCTCTCCAAAAGCTTCCGTACACAAAGTGGTGTCCGTCAGGGATGCCCACTTCCCCATTCCTGTTTAACTTCGTGATCGACGAACGCTGGAAGGTCTCCAAACCGGTGTTCAAATAGCCTCTGACGAAAACCTTGTCGATCTGGAATATGCAGATGACATCGTTCTTATCTTTGAAGAGGAGGAGAAGGCGCAGTGTTTTTGGATGAACTGACCAAAGTCATCCCGTCCTTTGGTATGCACTTTGCACCCAAGTGTAAGGTCATGCTCCTGGACACGCCACCACAATCCAGGGAGAGGCACTGGAACTTGTGGAGCGTTTTACGTATCTTGAAAGTATTAGTTCTGATTGTAGTGTGACAGATGAGGTAAATGCACGAATCTGCAAGGCTCGGGTCGCGTTTGCTAATTTGAGACACCTATGGCGTCAAAGTGGTGTGTCCCTGAATCTCAAGGGACGTGTGTATCAAGCTACAGTGCGGGCTGTTTTGTTGTATGGCTGTGAGACTTGGCCTGTTCGAGCAGCGGAACTGAGACGTCTTCAGGTGTTCGACAATCGTTGTCTCAGAACCATAGCTCGTGTGGGATGGTGTCGGCGAATCCGTAACGAGGCAGTTAGAAAGCGAGTTTTGGGTTGTGCAACGGGTACTTCCATTGAAGAATGTGTCCAGCACCAGAAGCTGCGTTGGTTGGGACATGTGTTGCGCATGCCTAATCATCGTTTGCCGAAGAGAGTGCTATTTTCCATGCCCAATTCAGAGTGGCGTAAGCAGAGAGGCCAACCCTTGACCTGGCAGAAGGGTATGAAAGAAATCACGAAACGCTTGGGTGCTGTCGGTGCTACTCGCCTTCCAGGATGGGGACCGCGTGATCCCCAGTGCGCCTGGTTGGAGAGCTGCAAGATATGGCTGCCAACCGATGTCAGTGGCGATCTTGTTGTCAGTTTCTATCCAGATTGCCTGAATGAGTGTTTGGAGGTGTAGGCACCTCGGAATGATTGTAGTAAGGCAGCAATAAGTCCCCTCCCCGTCCATCTTTATTCTTTTTCTTCACAATAAGGCTTTCAAATAAATCATGGTTGTACGGCGGCGAAGCATCAGTGTTCAACACCGATGTCATGCTGTCGATGGTGATGATGATGTTACTCGGTGTTAATGGACCTGGGCAAAAGAACGCAAAGGTATGGCAGGAAAATGATATTTAAATGGGTAATGAAATAGACTTCTATCAGTTATCGGAGAATATGCACTGCGGCAGGAAGACGATGTTGTATGCATTTTTTATCAACTGCCTTGTATAAAATGACAGCGAAGACATGTAAATGTAGTTCAGCTGTAGCATCATTTCGGTTCCTAGCTGCCATGCAACGCGAGGGAGGCACGATGACCGAGATACTTTCAGGTTGCCCAAGTCTAGACAGGAGCAGTCGAGATGCGTAGGTCGGGTTCGAGCCATGAACCTACCGGTCAGTGAGTTCGCGTGTTAACCACTGAGCCATCTCGAGGTTGATGACATGTAAAGTGAATGTGTGGTAGAAACAGTGACGGACAACACACACGACCACGAGGAATTAAAAACAACTAAATCTTGCAGCTGAAACTAATATAAGAGCTGGTAAACAAATTGAACAGACAGACTGTGAACACTGACACCGTAGTTTGTCTGTAGTGGGAGTGCACTGAAAAATGAACCCACGTTACGTGGGAGTGCCAAGCCAAAAACAGAGGAAGAGCTCGAGATCAACAAACATTCTCAACAAGGACAAATACTGGGGATCCAGAAGAAGCATACACAAAAGATGGCGAACACCTACTTTGAGGTTGCAAAATGTGGGATATTTGGGGGTTAACTATCAGCCATGGTAAATGAGTAGAATGGAGACAAGTACTCAACCGAGTAACCTACACAACCGTCCAACTATCGAATAGAATCTACCGAACTGACATTGACTGTGAGAAGTGATATCAACTTTCTACCATATCCCAATGACCAACATGTAGCTATCGGATACCTATACGGAAAAGAAATTGGCCTGCACTTAGTAGGAATGCTTTTGGGCTCACTGTTCAAAATGGACATGCGTGCCTGAACGGAAACAATAAGTTGTGACGAAGATCGACTATACAGCGAACACGTGAAGGATGAACGATGTCGCATACCATCAACACGTGAGCTAAGACAGCTGGTCAGGTGCTGCGTTCCGTTGAATCGATAAGTGTCTGTGGGCTGATCAACCTTATCATATGGAGTCATCATCAATAGCGACATCTAAGCAAACAGCCTTGACGGTTTCTCACAGAAAACTCACACAGATTCCCCTCCCAGAAACCTGTGGAACAGTTCCGGTGAGACCTCAAACTATGTACCATAACGAAAGGTAGCTTGCTAATTTGGAAAGGGTGCAAAACTGGCGGTTTCATCCCACGGTTGTGTCGAAGCATTTGTTCCACTGAAAAACAAGTGTATTAATTCACTGGGGCAAGTCGCTCAACTGGCGAAACTTTTGCGGATTTTGACATTGCGACCAAATTTCTATGGTAAATACTCGCTTTACGGAGACTCTACTGTGTGAAAAGGGAGTAACTTGGAAACAGACGATGTAAACCTGGTTTCCGCATAAGATGGAATGGGGAAAGGACGAAATTTCGAAATGAAAATGGCTGGGATTACTGCCCATTGTCACGTGCTTCCAAATATCGCACTTCTCAACACAGTCGACAAAGAACAGAACAACGCTGGTAATTGGAACGGCGAGATTTCTGGATGAAAATGGATTACCAACAGGAATAACTGGAGAAAGCTATGAAGGTTGGTGAAATGCAGACCCATGGTTTGTTGCGTGTGTAGTGTGAGAAGTTGATGAAAACGCTCTCAGACAAATACGCAGATTTGAATCAACAATCCGTGGTTGTATGAATGTATCCCGAACAGGTATCCACACGTGTGGATTATGACGTAGCGAATATATTGCGAGCTACCGTATCTAACAACGAAAAGAAGACCTGACTAGCATACTACAAAGTTATACGATTCCATGCGTCCCCTTCCGTAAAGAAGTGCCAAATATTCTGCGTGATCCAAGTCAGTGCTTACAGTGACCACTCACACCCGCACGTTTAATGGCTGTTGTCGAGCTCAACAACGTAATTTACATAATCTTGGTGACAAGCGCCAATTAACGGAGAAACGAAAGGGCCATAGTGCCGGTAGTACAGGACAACACGATGCTAAGCGGACGTCAATGTAACATTTCACGTTCTGCCAAATGAGGCAATTTTGTGATCTGCAGCAACAACGGAAGCACGCAGAACAGCGATGACGAGAAACCGCAACACACGAGCAAGCATTCAGATAATCAGGCCTATAAGCAGGAAAACGAGGGTGAGCGGTGCACATACAACAATCGCACAAATCAACGAACCGTAAGTTTCAACGCATTCAGTTGGCTCTGCATTACGAACTGAAATGAACGGAACAGAGAAGCCGTTGGGCAAGTGAAATGGGACACCACACTGAGAAAGTTAACCTAATTCAACAGAGATACATATATGGTCGAAATACGGGTATGTAAACGGCATAGTAATACGTGCTGACTAGGAAAAATCGATAACGGGTAGTCGATCGATTAGTGCACATGTGCGACAAGAATGCATTGCTTATGGCTTCCCCCGGGAAGTTACAAAGGTGAAGTGCCTCGCAGCCTTTTCGATTTATCAACCGACAGAAAAAAAACGTGGTATGTGAACAGAGAAGAATTCAACGGATGGGGGCACCAGGATCAGTAAATACCTGGAACTTTCATATGGACCGGTAAGCAACAGAGGATTGTTCCAAATAAGTATTTTGTCGTGTCATTCTTTCACATGCATGTAAGGCGAACTGGAACTATGAGGTGAGATCGATTGGATCGATTTTCCGTTAAATATCAGTTCGGAACAATATTTTGTTGCGCGGTATGAAACTTGCTGCTTTCAATAGCGATTTATATTTGTAAATTGTCATTTGTCGAATACCTTCATTTACCGGAACACCAAAGCAGATTTATACAACAATTCGGGATTTTGCACGTTTGTGTGGATCGCACGACGGGAACAGTGAAAAGCCTGAGGGTGAAAGATCCCGAAGTGTTAGTGTCATGTCATCTTTATCCACACGAGATTATCCTCGTGATCATGTGAGAGGTCGCTGTGGCTTGTAACAAGGCAAGAAGCGAAACAATGCCACGGTCCACCTGGTTAACAATCCACGTTCAGAGGGGTCACGCCAAATGCGATCGCCTGAACCCAGAGAAAGTGGCGATGGTAGTCCTATCAGTAGAATACACTGAAATACGCAATACTGTAGGCAGTGAAATATACCTATTGAATATTTCAATAACAAACACCGAATTGAATATGATTGGAAGGTCCATCTGAAAGCCATCTAAAACATCACCATGCACCGATTGGAGTCACACTTACCAGCGTCTTCTTCATCCTCCGTATCTTGACCGGCAACGGAATTCGGAGCGATGGTAGACTCGTATTCCATTCTGAATGTGAAAGGGACAAGATGGAACTCTGTAAACGGTGGAGAAGAATTAGTTTCCGGGTCGAACGAAAGAAGTAAACGAGGCGAAGAGCTGTATGAACAAATTCGCCGAGAACAGCAGCTGAACAGTACAGAATTTTTTGCAGACTGCTCGGGGAAACCATAGCCAAGAAGCAGAAGTTTGCAATGCCACCCGTTTCTTCAGTTCAACCTATATGATCAAGATCAAACCATCGGCATCCTTTCATACGACCCGGAGGAAGCACGACAGTTCACACAATGCACCGTCACCCGAGCCAGGAGGGGCTCCATAAATAAGGGATAGACCCAATCCACCGACTTTTCTGATTCTTCCAGTGTCATACTTCGAATGCCAGAAAGGATTTGCTAGTCATGACCTAAAACTTTCCAAGGGAATTGCAGAAATTCCATTTGATGCATAACGACGATCCACCCGACCGCATAGCTCCCCGTCTTTACTATGGATTTCGAATAGCAATAAGCTTAGCTGCGGCAACCTCACTATATACAGCTACCATGCAACCCGAGGGATACTTGCAAGTTACCCAAGCGAAGAAACGATTCATCACAAAGCCAGCGTACGGTCAGTCTACTCATTAGGTGTTCATTGCAAACTATTCCCAGCATGGATAAACCACAGACAACCGTGCACTCAGAACAAGTGGTGATCAGTTCTCGGTGGCGATCGTGTTCAGGACTGTCGCTCCCTTTGAAACGCTTGCACGGATTCCGATTATGATTTGGTACGACCTAGCTTATCCCGTTTATTTTCCGATAATAAAGCAAATAGCTGCTCCTCAACTCGAACCGAATTGTCTGCAAGAGCCGTCAATAAGGGAAGTGTGGGAACTAGTTATCTCTACTGCTTTCAGCCGCAGTCCAAACAGAAAGGCCGAAAAAATCTCATGATTGCAACTTTTAAATCCCTCTGTCCGAAAACCCAATCGTGGAAGGAGGAACTGGAGAAGGCTTTGAGCACTGAAAATAAATATGTTCTATTTCACCGCACTCAGAAGACTGACACAAAAGGCCCACAGTAAGCGAATTCATCGACAAAGGTCATGGTGCACACTCAAAGCCGCTGTTTACAATAATGATAAATGTCATATAGGCCTTACGCTTCAACAAAACTACTGACAATACCGACTTGTGTGTAACAGAGCTCTGCCTTGTGGCCCCGAAAGCATTAATACACGTATTCAATCCTACATCCGTGGATACGTAAGGGTCTACGGATAGCTTTCCCTCACTAAAAGTGATGTCCGACCGGGTAGTTTTCTATCATCCTTTCTTTCTAATTCGTATATTTGGGATTTTTATTGAGGTGTTAAACTGTCTACTGCCTCATAAGTTGAGTTGCTTCGGGGAGAAAACCCCCAACAAATTAAACAGTGCGGATGATGCCGTGCTACTTTGTTCGGGCCACATCAAAAACTCAAATAACTCAGTTCACCTAACAGCTGCTTTCGAAATGTGATTTTACCATTCAGATGGAAAGTTCCAGCTCAACGGTGGACGAATAAATTACCTAATGTCATAGCTGTACTTCACGACTGAAACTTGTTACTAAACTGTAGCATTTTTTATGATGGTGTTTCAAAATCTGAAAAACCTGTTCGGTGTAATCTAAGCCGGGATTGAAGGGAAGTGTAACCAGTGTAACCGGTGTTGTTGCGAAACATTCCCACTATGCGAGGAACAGAAGCGACCATTGATCACATGCTGCTGATGTTGGGAGCAATGCAATTCCAATATTGAAATACGCCACATAGTATTTGAAAAGTCACCTGGGAAATGCTCGAATGACAGTTTGGCACTGCTAAGCCAGTTGTGCTGACTTGACTCCACGCTGCAAACTACAAAAGGCTCGTTGTCTTGAGGTATCAAAGGTCTTGGCCAGGTTGACGTGTGTCGTCTGCTAGCGCGGGGAGCTAAAGCCTCACCCGACTTTTAGTAGGGAATCTTTTGGACAGCCGTCTGCAAACCTTAATAAGCCGAAAGATTTGAAAAACTGGGTCTGTAGCCTTTGTCTTCTTGCTGTATTAATCAAGCCAAGAAATGTATGAATTTGAGGACCAAAGTATGTTCACGAACTTCCGCGACTCTCCTGTGAAACAAGTGAGTGTTGTTTGAAGAAATGACCCGTTGACGGAGATGAACACACCCTAGAAGTCAAAGAACACCAAGATTACGAATTATTTATACATATTGTGTTACGCTACCACCTAACGGAGTGTAAGCGCGTTATCAGTGCAGCCTCTCTGGTCGGTATTCCACCTGATGTCCAATGGGTCAGGGTTTCGCGGGCCTTTGTAAGGCAACGAAAAATCAGTGACGCTGGAAGCCTCGTTGCAAGTGGATTCTGTGGTGATTATATTCGATGAAGCGCTATTATCGACCCAACAGCAGCCAACAAGTGTTAGAGAAACGAATACTCACGTCTCATCCATTCGATCCATGAATGATGCAACCCGATCGGCTGGTTTCATTTCTTCCATAACGCCTATCGTTGGCAAGGAATTCAGTTTCAGAAAGCCATCTTCATCCAATTGGTCTGTATGCGAGAAGAAGGGAGCGAATTTGCGATATCACATGAGGCAGGTTTTTTTACCGTTGTATGCTGTTTGTATGGATTGTCAGTGTGCGAACGCACTGGTGCGTATTCATCAGTCCCATTGAGATGGGCGTTCTAACTAAACCTAAGCGACGAAATTGTAAATATCCTTGCTCATCTTCGTAAATAGCGTAACGATCGACAGAGAGGAGAAAAGAATGAGCTGAATGTTACCACTGTTTCGTGCAACGTAAACACTCAAGTCCATTGTGTAAACATAATCTGCGTTGAGGAAATGTGTCCGGATTGGTTCGTCATTCTGCCATAGTTTTCCCATACTACGACTGGGGTTGAACCGGATGACTGAAAACGATTGGACCAATTTCAGGTCAATGTCACTCACTCGCAAGTCCAGCAGCTTATTAGAAATTAATGTTTGTGCGTGTATGCGAAGCACCTGATTATTCGAGTGTGAAGAGGCGCGAGCGGTCACCTGAACACTAGAACTGAACCAGAACCGTATTTTGCTTGGTTGTATGAAGTTTAAAAAAAGCCGTCCTGAGAGTTTACAATGAGGGTAAGAAAATGCTCCATATGTACTAGGTCGACCTTCAACGCTGGCTTATGTGCGTGAAGAGAACAGCAGATGATTGGACAAGGGAGTGATGAACAAAAATCAATCAGCGACGTTCATAGGGATGAATGCATGAGAACCTGCCGAACTAAGTGTTCCGTTTTATCAATGTTGGGACGATCATCATACGATATGGCTGGATGGCTAAGAAAACGGTTAATAGCCGCAAGAGAATAGGTGTGTTAGCATGTCGAACATTTAAGGAAACTGACCAACAACCAGAAGAACACGAAGCTGAATATTTTAGAACAGTTTGGAAAGAACCTCGTCTGAATTCCGAAATTTCGCTCAAACAGATCTGTCCCATAAAGAACAACCATCAATAAGGTGTTCAGCACAGTTCAACCCAATCCACAAGGCTGGTTCAAATCAGCACACTCCATTGGAAGTCCTGGGGCTAGCATCGCAGCGTTTCAGAGTCAAACAAGTTCAATTTCAGTGGCGGAAAGGCTCGAACAAACAAAATGACAGCTTCCTGCAAACTGCAGATGATTGGTAAGGACCTGTTGTTTAATTTTATGTTTATCTAGCTCAATCATCCCAACTGAGTGCTAACAGCAGCTAAGCAGCTACGGCCTTTGGACACAGAAGTTAAAGACAAAATGCGGGGAAGCCATGAACTGACATGTAAACCGTTAGTTGGTATGGCTGCCACAAAACACTACTGGCAAAAACACGAGTTAAGGATGTGGCCTGATACAAGCTGACAATTGCATAGAAGTCTGTTCTATCTTAAAGTCGGTTACTTTCGTCTGTTGGGTCGCAAATCTTCCGCCAGTGGTCCAAAGCACGGAAACTCGAGAAACCAGATACGGCGTAGAGTTAAATCAACAAGTTGGACTGAAATGTATTCGGAAAACATCATAGCATTGTTCCATAATACAGGAAAGACGCCGTCAGCGAACTAAATTTGATTGTGCCTATTTTTGAGCTAATATGCATGATGAAACAGTCGTAACCTGATACTCAGTAGACTCCCTCGTAAGCAACGGCATACGGAAATTTCTCCGGATAAGATGCAGCACGCATGATGCCCCGAGATTCCATCGCTAAGAGTTTCAATAAAATCCCTTTTGCTTGATATAGAAGGTACGAGACGATTGCTCAAAAACTATGAACAACCTATTACCGATTTCGCTCCGATTGAGGCTTATTAGGTAGGCATAATCTCAGGAAGTTGAGAAAAACAATTCTTGACATAAATAGCTATTTTGGTGGATGTAAGCTTACGGGCACACATGCATGATAAAACTGCCAGAACTGATGGAAGTGCTGAAACTTTATTGAACATCGTCGAAACGGAAACTCGGGATAACCTGCGTGCCGCACATTGTATGGACGAACATCAACATGCTATTGACTGCGAGCGACAGCATTGAATCCCTGGTCCCATCAGTGTCATCATGCATTCGAGTTCAAAAATGAACAGCCTACCGAACAGCTGTTCAAGTCAGAGAATAATTGTCTCGGCTTCTGGGAAATGCATCCATGTGATTGGACCCGAAAATGGCGGATTTTCAACAATCGTCCTATAGGAATGTGCCTGTTTCCAATTCCAACGTAAGTGTCGTCATAGTTTCTTTCGAGAAAAAAGCTGAACTACATTGGAAATAGCCATAAGAGATCTATTGTAAAGGCACGAACTGGGTTCGAACCGCTCTTTTTTCATTACATCTTGGAAGAGAACACTATAAAACACCAGTTGACTACAGACTGTTTGTCTTTCACCCCACTCGCCTGTTTCAGTTCCAAGGTTTCGAGGAGCACTATATCACTAACCACCGTCCACATCGGAAGCCAATCTGAACGTCAAAAAAAGCTTCGTATTGGGCTCGAAACGCTTGAAATTGCCTGAAAGTATTGGATTATTTCATGGTCTGTACTCGAAGTGAAACTGGTGCAATCTGGAGCTGCTACAAATATATATTTACATACATGTGTGTGGGGCACGTGTGTAGTGAATATCTTCGAAACACTTACCAGGGGAATCACTCCTCTGATGAACAGGTGTCTAGTAAAAATCAAGGATAGAGGATTAAAAGGTAGTCGGTCGAAGAGAAGCTCGGGAGAGAGCCGGTGGATGATGGATTAAAAGTTAGAATACATGCTACTATTTGGGCCAATGCTTGTAAACTGAGAGCAATAAAACGGAAATCGCCTGGTAAACTGATGTCGTTACAATGGATAATACATTTGGACGCAGAAAGCGATATGGAATACAGGCAATAAACCTAAGGAATGCGATGAAACTTGTAACTGACTACACTTTCGGGTTGAGCAGGAACTTTCCTTAAACAAGTGCCTAAGAAGAAAGAGATCCACAGGATTTCCAAGTCTTTCGGAGTCATTCAAACGTAACCAATACGTGTTTGTTTTAAATAAAACCTAATTCAGAACTGTGGAAAAGCGTATTGTATTGGAGTTGACCATTTCAAGTGTAAATTGTGAAAACTGCGCTGTCCTTCTATGAATCCGTCGATGTAAGGTATTCGGTTGTGTTTAACCTCAGCCTAGGAAGCAGCGGGTGCCTACATCACAGTGTACGTTCGCACACTTGGTCGGCCTGAACGACGATCACCTTTGGTTCCGTAAACCTCCGTTGACGTTTAGTTGCAAATCGAAAGAGACCACATTCACAATTGCCGCTAAAAGGTATGGTCACGAGGTTTCATTCTGAGATCAGACAACGGAGACTCTCGGACAACAAATGTTCCAAATTGTAGCCATGGATACTATTCAATTACACAAACGGATGAGATGCTATGGGATTTATTCGAAAACTTCTGAAGAACCATGAATCCAATGCAGTCGAACAGCATGTGCACTGCACGCTGATAACTCATTCGCTGGGCAGTAACCTGCTCCTTAATTTGATTCAACAAGATGAGTCCTGACTTGAATATACATTAGCTTCACACGTTTGAGAGTCGTCTAGAAAGTAACCGTACATTCGAATTGGGGCGGGAACAGCTATAGCTAGTTACTAACATCGGTACTAATCTCAAAACAAAAGGGGTTATGAAGACAAACCATGCCGAATAAAAAATATTAAATAAATTAAAATACCTTTGGTTCACCAGAATTTGTTTTGGCAGTTTCCCCACAGATTTTCCAGTCCCAGTCTGACTGTGGTGCATGCACTGGAGCCTTTGAACTTCTGATAGTCAACTGTGATACACTGTCCGCATCAGTAAGGCGAATACGTTCCGTTTGATCTACATAAGCTCGCAATAGCTCTGTATAGCGATCTTGTGCGGTGGAAAGCTCCGATTGTAACTGTGCTGCACGTTCTTCCAGTCTGAATGCTTTAGAGCAATAACAGAAGAGGTGTGTATTGATCATGATGCGTGATAATGTGACAACAAGAATTGCACCACTTTACAATAATCGTGAAGGGTATTATCCAAGTTAACATAGAAACAGAGAGTACTTTTTATGGGGCAGCATACAGAGGAGTATATAGACCTGCCCGAAAGCGAATTTCCAAGTAGCGAATCCCCATTCCAAAGGAGAACTGTATTCAGATACACGAGAAGACAAAGGCCTAAAAGGTGAACGATTCTATCAGCTGCATTGTTTGTTCCTGTGAGAGACTGTCTAATATACGGCTGAGATCTGAAAAGGATCACTAACCAGCAGCAACGAAATCCTTGAACGTTTGTTTGTAGGAATTTCATCCCGTTCTAAGAGGGATCAAACGGAAACGGATTCCTTCCCGAGGATACAAACTAGGTCGTGTGGCTCTTGTGGCTCCCCAAACCAATAATTTCCGCTCAGAGAGGTCACTCAGAAAATGGATATATCTTTTCGGGGTAGGTGCGGCAGTTTTCGACATGTCGCTGCAGCTGGATATGCTGGGGTGGGTATTGTACTGAGTGAGCGAGCGGAAGCGTCTCTGCTTGATTGGATACCCGTTGATAGCCGCCTCTGTGCGGTTCGTTTGGCAACATCTGTGAGAGAATCTAGAGGAAGTGAGGTCCATCGCACCTTGTTTATTGTGTCTGCTTACGCCCCAACTGACTGTAGCTCTGAATCTGCCAAGGACAGTTTCTATGACGCTCTAGGTGCCCTTATACAGCAGGATAGAACCTCAGATATCGTTGTGGTTGCTGGTGATATGAACGCCCAGGTAGGTAGACTGAGCGCTGCTGAGGCCCGATTGGGTGGTCGTCTTGCTTTGGACACGAGACGCACGGACAACGGAGACCGCTTACTTCAGATATGTGCCGATCACAGACTGCTCCTTTGCAGTACTCCGGAACAGCGGAAATCGCTTGACAACGTGGTGCCCACCAACAAACCAGCGACGAACCCAAATAGACCACATCGCCGTGAGTTATCGGTGGCGAGGGTCGATCACCGCTTGCCGCTCCTTCTGGAACACCAGCGTGGACTCCGACCATGCACTTGTACGCTGCTGCTTTTCATTGCGCTTTTCAGGTGTACGCAAAACGCGCACACCTCGCTTAGCCATTGAGAAGCTAGTGGATCCAGAAGTCAAACGAAACTATCAAAACCAGCTCGTCGAATGCCTGCCGGACGGTACGGTGTCGGATATAAACGGCCACTGGGAAAAGATATCCAAAGCGCTACTCAAGGTTGGAACGTCTGTTTGCGGTACAACCCAGCCAACCTCATTCAAACACTGGATCTCTGATAGGACCGTGTCTTTGCTGGAGACCCGGCGACAGATTCCCCTGGCCGCCACCACAACTCCACCCGACGCATCATCCGACGCCAAGTGAAACTGAGTGTCCGTGCAGACCGAGAAGCTTGGTGGACCCGAAAGGCCGAAGAAATGGAAGATGCAAAGAATGCTGGAAATGTGCGCAGGCTGTTCCATTTGATTCGTTCGACTGGTCCTCGAAAACCTCTTGTCAGCGAAATAATCAGAGACCAAAATGGCTCCCTGATATGCATAAAGCAGAACGTCTGGATCTGGGCACAGTACTTTGAACAGCAATTCAGCTGGCCACCTGCTCCTACCCTGGTCAACAGAAAGCTGGACCGTAAATATGGAGTCGCCTTCGGTCTCAGAAGTGTCCGAGTGTATTTCCCTACTCAAGCGTCATCGTGCTGCTGGTCCTGACGACCTTCCACCTGCTCTTTCAAGGATGGCGGTGGGCTCCTCAGCCAGTGCCTGTCTAGACTATTTGGGTCTATCTGGGAGAAAGAGACCGTCCCAGACAACTGGGGTGAATCGATAGTAGTGCCCATTTTCAAAAGGGTACTCGCAGTGAATGTAGCAACCACAGAGGTGTTAGTTTGACTCCTGTTGTGACAAGGCTTCTGGCGTCATTGATTCTTCGTCGTCTTACGATGGCACGCGAAACCTTGACTCGTGAGAATCAAGCGGGATTTCGACCGGGTAGAGGCTGCATTGACCACATCTTCACACTCCGTCAGGTGTTAGAGCAACGCCACATGTACAGACGACCCACAATCTTGGTGTTCCTTGACTTCAAGGGTGCGTTTGATTCTGTCGATCGGTCAGTGCTGTTAAATATACTTGCTCAACAGGGTATGCCCCAGAAGTTTGTAAACATAATCCGATCCCTATATTCACATACTTCTGGGCGGGTGAGAGTGTATGGCGAGCTCTCCAAAAGCTTCCCTACAAAAGTGGTGTCAGACAAGGATGTCCACTCTCCATTCTTGTTCAACTTCGTCATTGATGAAATAATGAGGCGAACGCTGGAAGGTCTTCAAAACCCCGGTGTTCAAATTGTTGCTGGTGAGAGCCTTGTCGATCTGGAGTACGCAGATGATATCGCCCTCATCTTTGAAGACGAAAGTGAAGCACAAGCCCTGTTGAACAGACTGACCACCATCATACCATCTTTTGGCATGCGCCTTGCACCTTCAAAGTGCAAAGTCATGCTTCAGAACGTGCAGTCTCCGGACATATCCCTTAAAATTCAAGGAGAATCACTGGAGATTGTGGAAAACTTTACATACCTCGGTAGTTGTATTAGCTCTGACGGAAGTGTGTCTGATGAAGTCAGTGCAAGAATCTCAAAGGCTCGAATCACGTTTGCTAATTTGCGTCACTTGTGGCGTCAAAAAGGCATCTCACTAGATCTTAAGGGTCGTGTGTACCAGGCTACAGTAAGGGCTGTATTGTTGTATGGGTGCGAGACATGGCCTCTACGGACAGATGATGTGAGGCGTCTCCAGGTTTTCGACATGGCGTCAGCATGTTAGTCACGAGGTGATTAGAAAACGGGTATTTGGTTGTGCTGCAGGTACATCAATTGGGGAAATCATCCAGCACCACCGCCTACGATGGCTCGGTCATGTACTACGCATGCCGTAGTACCAGTACTACTACAATCCCGTCTACCGAGACGAGTGTTGTTCTCCGTGCCCTCTTCAGCATGGCGCATACCGCGAGGTGGACAGCGCATGACTTGGCAGAAAGGCGTGAAAGATATCACGAAGAGTTTGGGTGTTGTTGGTGCTGTACGCCTTCCAGGCTGGGGTCCCCGTGACCCCGCCTGTGCTTGGCTGGAGACGTTGCAAGAAATGGTGGCTAATCGATGTCAGTGGCGTTCATGCTGTCCGTTTCTTTCCAGATTGTCTGATTGAGCGGTTGGAGGTGTAGGCACCTCAGAATGCTTGACATAGGCCAGCACTAGGTCCCCTCCCTCATCCACTCTTTTTCTCTTCTTTTCACTCTAGGGCTTTTTATATATAATTATATATATATATATATGCATATGAAACTAGACGAACTTCATGGTTGTACGGCAGTGAAGCATCAGTGTCAACACTGATGTTGCTGTCTTTGATGATGACAATACTTTGTCATACGAATTCCGTCGTCCGTAAAGCCAAGGAAGAACCGGAAAATGGAAACAATTGCATACTGAACGGTTGCTATCGTAAGACCTGGAGGGTCTCAAACTTGCAGGCCTGCAAGTCGAGGTGGCCCAAAAATTCATCAAACGTGGTGACGCAAGTCAAAGTTTTGACGAGTAAGGAAAACGCTATTAAAAGTTGCCGTTTTTAGCAGGCTTTTGGGCCTACAGAGCTAGAGTGACGAGAATAATTCTCTTTTCACATTCCGGATCGAAGAGGTTTCCTTCAGCACCAGGGTTTTGAGGACCTTCAAGTATTCATTTTACTAGCTCGTCAGTTATTAAATTAGATGAGAATCAAGCCGGAATTCATGAGGGACAGCAAGTTATAGGAAGGCTTCTGGAGAAAACCCTGTCAACTCGCACGTCCGCAAGTCTGAGAATAAGCAATATATCGGGACTTTCATTTCTCAGAGAGCATTTTATGGAGGACAGATCGGTCAACAATTAAATGCATTTAAGAACTCGAACGACATCAAGATCGTGGGTCACTTGTCTATTGTTCTAGCCCCCGATAAAGTGCGGAAATCTGGCCAATTAATCAATCAATCAATTTGTCGGCTGCAAACCATGTACCATAGGCACACTGGTTCCAGCTGCTACAGTTTCGATCACCGGGAAGTGGGACAATGCGGCAGATACGACCAAGCCTTGGAAGCGATGGCATGCTCAGTTACTTCGGAAGTTGGGTAGGTACGCATTGAAGGCGATAGATTTGACATAAGAGCTCTACTGACCGCGTGATTGGGCCATTTCTGTGAGTGTCATTAATCATTGGTGAGTTGAGTGCTCATCCATGGAGGTGATAGTTGTCGATCTGACTAAGTTTACTGGCTAGTGTTTTCATACTCCGTTTCCAGGTCAGACACTGTCGACCTCTCGGTTGCCTCCACTCAGCGCAGGGGTGAGTGAAATGAGCCCTGTGAGGCATACAATCTTCTGGCATGCGGAACACATGTCCTAACCAACGTAACCTAAGAAGTGTGAGTAATTCATCTATAGCGGTAGAGTTCCACCTTTCTAAGACCATCTAGCATACTTCAGCATTACTAGTCCGATATTCCCACCAGGCTTATCCAATGCTTCAAAGACACCGATGGTCAAACACTGACATCCTTCGCATGTCCTGTGCACGTAGAGGCCACTTTTCTGATCCATAAAGCAGTATGGATCGCACTGCGCTTGACAGATAAACTCAGGTCACGTCAGCGCCATAGGTGTTGGAGGTTGGCAAAAGCTGCCCTGGCCTTTCCGATTCGAGAAGTAATCTCATATCCAGCCAGTCCACCAGAAACGATACAGCTGCGCAAGTAAGCGAAGTTATCTACCACATCGACTGGTTTATCTTCAAGCGTTAGGTTTTGGTTTGATCTCACCCAGTCTTGTAGCAGCACTTTACAATTTGCAGGTATGAAGCGCATCGTGCGACGGTTACTTAGGTTACTTAAAATGGTTTGCATTTTTGGAGGATCTGAACCACGGAGAGCAATATCGTCTTCATTCTCGGTGCCTGTGAGGGAACGTCCCGGAAGCATTTCGACTCCCGAGCTTTCAGAGGCAGGCAGAGAAGTTTGAAGTAGCATATCAATAACAAAGTTGAAGAGAAAAAGTGAAAGAGGATAGCTTTGTCTTACACTAATGGAAGTGGTGAACCCATGCGAAAACTTCCCGTATACTCGCCCACAGGAGTTCTCATACAGTGTTCTCATAAGGGATAGAAATTTGGAAGGGACACCTTTGATCGCCAGACACTGCCAAAGTTGCTGACGATCGACAGAATCAAAGGCAGCTTTCAAATCGAAAAAACAACCAACGTGGGACGTCTGAACGAGTGGCGCTCTTCAAGAATTCATCTCAAGGTAAAGATACGGTCGATGCATCATCGACCAGGGTGGAACCCAGCTTGATTCTCACGAAATTGTCTCTCCCAATAATCCATCAACCAGCGCAAAGTAATGCCAGAGAGTACCCTAGATGCGACGGATACCAGGCTGATATCATGATGGTTTTCACATGACGTTATGACGCCCTTTTTGAAAACTGAGATGACGGTCGAGGAGCTCCATTCGGCTGGCATTCTGTTTTCATTCCAAACCTGCAGTATGTTGTCAGACTGCTCACCAAGACCTCGCCACCTTCTTTGAAGAGCGCGGGGTGTATACCATCCAGGCCAGGTGCCTTGTCGCGCTTCAGGATTGAAATCTCACGCTGGATTTCGGTTGCTGATGGTGGGTTGGTGTCAATGTTCTATTCGGGCCCGCTTGGTTCTTCCAGCGGCTGTGTGGAAAGAGAGCGGATGAACTGCTTTTTGAAGTGCTCACTCATCGCTCAAAACAGTGATTGAAGGAGTGAATTGCTGTTCCATCTTTCTCGTGTGTTGTCTCACTGACACCTGCCTTCTTTTGATCGGTTGAAAATCGAATCAGTTGAAACAGAGCGCGGCTGTTGCCTGGATCGAAAGCCCTCCCCATCTACTGAGCCTTCGAAATCCACCAGCGTTCTCTGTCATTCTTCAAGCCGCTGATTATCCAGTGTTTGAGGGATCTGCGTGCGCCATCATAGTCGCTAGTTGCTGGTATGGTCTTTCTGGCAGCAATAAATCTGCTAACCTCGAAGATATTCAGTGTTCATTGAGTTGAGTCAGATGGCCCAAACCAGTCTGAAAGCTGAGAGTATAGCTTCTTTAACTCGCCTCCATTCAACCTCCAAACAATCTTCATTCGCATGACTGTGCGTTTCCAGTAGTTTTCTAGTCAGATCAGCTCAATACTCTTCAGCTGCTGAAACTTATCGAAGCTGACGAACGGAGCTGCGCTCTTCTGACATAGATTTTGCTGACGGAGAGCGATGGGCTCGCACGATGTCTTGATCAAAGTTATGTTGCGTACACCAGAAAGAACGACAGTTATTAACTGAGGTTCTCCAACGGTAGCTGATAGCCACACGGTCCAAATGAGTCCACGAATGTCTAGTTGTAGGTGGCCTCTAAATAACTCGATGTGAGCGTTTGTGTTAGAAGTTCGTACTGGCCAGGAACAGATGATGATCTGCACATAACTGAAGAAGCTTCTCTCCATTATTCGTACGCTCAGCATCGACTCCAAATCTACCACCAAACTGTGCTTCTTCCGGACCAAGTTGTCCAAATTGGACATTCATATCAGCAGCCAGGATCACTGTATCCGTCCTTCTTTCCGCTCGAAACAGTCGTGACAGATCTTGATGAAACTCGTCCTTCTCAGTCTCAGCCTGCTGGGACTTGTGCTGATACGACAAACAAACACCGTTTACCGCATCGACCTGCGTGAATCTTAAGTGAGCCCGACAACTGCACAGCGCAAAGACGACTGTTTACTGGGATCTAGTCAAGTAAGGCGCTTTCACCCCTGGGGCTGAGTGCAACTCCAAAACCGTAGGTATCACGAGCCATAGCGTCAGAATCACCGGATACCCGAAGAGCGAAATGTGGAACATCTGGGTTCGTCCTTAGCGGTTTGAGGAGCATGACCGAAGTGGGGTATTGTATGCGTGTTTCGGAGACATACATCGATAGAGATGGGAAGCAAGGTTTCAGCAAGAGATGCCTGTTGCCCGTTTCGACATAGAGTACGGACACTAAAGGCTGCAACGTGGATCAGATCTTTTGAGGTTAGCTGGTGATTATTTTGTTTTATTGTTCTTGGTGACAGTTTAGACACGGAACAGTGGCTAGGGGACTGGCAGATAAGTTGGTGGCAATGTATAATTCGACTGGTAGGGAGCGGCTGTGGGGAAAGGCCAGCGAACGAAGAGCTGCAATAGCGAGTGATACTTCCCGGTTGCCCAAGCATAAGAAGGGGGGTTTGGTTGAGGTACTCCACCTTGAGCCTTTGACTCAAAAGTCCGACCCACAAGACAGTGCGAAGATGTAGGGTTTCGTTCGAAGATCCTGCCTCTAGCCTCGACCCAAAAGTCTGAACCGCAAGACAACAGTTGTTATGGTTTTCTTGGGGGACCCTGCCCGGAGCCAATGACTCAATGGTCTGACCCAGTTGGCTGCAGGGGGCCGGCCTGGCCCGATAGCGCAGAGAGTAAGGCAGTATAGTCTCATTTCTAATGCAGTGCGCACAGCAGGTGCCTTTTGAGCAGCATCAGACGATTTGGTTTAAAAGTATTTCTACCGTGCTGAATAATGCACTGGCGGTCCCGGTCAAACGTTGGGCGATCGGAGTGTGCGGTTTTTGAGGCTGATCTTTACTGTCCCGTCCTCGGACAGCATCACTGCTTCCATATGGGCATGCTGGTCGCCTGGGGGAAACGCCTTACTGCCTGGGGAAACGCCTCCTATCGAGGAAGACAGTACGACTTGACCTCCAGAACGCCTGGCAATACGATTACTCGTAGTACGGGGACTCACTGTTCTTTGGCCAACACAGCTTTTATCACGCCGATATCCCACTCGCGTTTTTCGATTCCATACTCCACGGGCTGGCACAGGGAAACGAAAGGTTACTGACACTGAGTTTCATTAGTGCAAGAGTCAAAGTGCACACGTGTGGCTGGCGCACATTAACGGAACGCCATCTTAAAGCGGGAACTATTTTTATTCGCATCAATTATACACAAGGACCTACTTGTTTAAAACAGAAACAAAAGTCCAACAGACACAAACCAAGGACTTCAATCCGACCTGAACAATGCGCATGGGTCATTGTGACCAGGAGCTCTCTACGGAATCATAAACTCCCGAGGTAAATGAAGTTCCAGGTTCGCGGCCCGGGGTTCAAGAATGCGAACGAATGGCAGATGTTTAAAATGACCCCGCCCGGTGATCAAGGCAACCTGCATATCACTACAAATGCGAGGCGAGGACAACGATTCGAAGTTGTAAGGAAGCAGGAAGCAGAGAAGTTATTTACGCCAGCAACTGCTCTCTGCGGACGGAGCCCAGGAGAGAAGTGCTGGAAGGCATACTAAGTCGATTGTGTGTGTCTATCCAAAACACCCCATCCAGCAAGAGTGAGCGTTCAAATCATTGTACGACCGCTTATGCACTGCTACTTGGCTATACACTCAGTGGGCAGTGGTGGAAAAACAAGTAGAACGACAGGAACCATTATTTGACTAAATGCGGTTCACAACCGAAATAAATGTAAACTGGATAATGAGTGCGAGAAGGAACGACAGAAAACATGGTTACACTGATCAAGTTAAAAGGATGAGACCCAGGAGCTATCACGAGGCAAAAATCAAAATATTCTGCAGATGAGCGTTTTGGAACGATCAGAAAAAACAAACTGCAGTACAACATAGATATGAAGCACCGTGTAACAACGTCTCTAATAAAACCACATGGCTGTACATCAAAACCGCGAGACACAGTCCATGACTTGAAACTGTGCGAAATAAGAACGTTTCTAAGGGAAAACGGAACAGTATCATCTACAGTATCACGTGCTGACCAGTTGCTGACTCGCTGATCTTCGAAAAAGATTTGATCACCCATCTATGGATCTGTAACTTAATGACATGTGACAGGGCCAGCCTTCATAAGTGAAACCTGGTCTGTTTATCACGCAGACTTTCAAATGTCGAACGAAAGGTCCAGCTAACTGACGTCTTAGCGGCACCCTAATTCAAGAACCTTCCTTTCGAAACAAAGCTTTTGTAAGCAGAATAATAGAGTTATGCGGTGATGAAGCCCGCGTTCAACACTGGTATTGCTATTGAATATCACAATGAGGATAAACAACAAACACCGATCAGACAACGTGTGCCAGGTACGGATAATGACCGCGCTGCCCTGGAGCAAAGTGAAGGCCGCAGTACATTTTCATTTAGGCCTAACGGAAGAATCTGAATAAAGTCGATGGATTGGGCTTTCTGGAAACGACAAGGAATTTCTCATCAAAACACCATCTTCTATTGCTGAGCGCAGCGAGGGTTAATTTGGATCATACGAATAAACGTGAGAAATATATGAGAAATAATAGGTCGTACCATGCTCCGCTGCGTTTCGAGATAGCATTTCATGATGTCGTATTCGTGCTTCTAGCTTATCGACTTTTTCATCTGCTTCCTTTTTCGTCGCCAGCAGTTCGTCTTCTAGATAATTCACACGCTAATCCGTTAGATAATATGGAAGTGTGGAAAGAAACTTACCTTTACGGCTGTATCATGCAGTTTCTTCGCCCGTTCTAGTTGAAACACCACATCGTTCTTTTCTGCGACTTGTAACTTTAAGTCGATTTTCAACTGTCGTCGTTCATTATAGAGACTATCCATTTCTTCTAACATTTTCAAATTCAGCGGTAACAGACCACCAAGTGACGATTCGCCATGCAGACGTCGTAGAGACTCAAGCTCCTTGTAAACATGTTGTGCTAACTGATACACCCTCGGAGAAAGTGTAGCGGTATCATCCGCTCTGGATTCGCCTGAAATGAGCTCCATAGCCACGCCTATGTTGGAAGAAAGATAAGTATGTAATGAATATTAATCCACCCAAACCTATGGAGTGCCAACGCCTGTATGTGGGGAAACGCTGGTAAAATACACTGAAGGATGCCTTGGAAATAAAACGTTCAATTAAGCGATAGACACATGAAATGTGGTGCTGGTTCAGGTGTACAGAATATAACTACACTAAGCAGGATATACCTGTTGTCCAAATTCACAAAGGGCAGTTATGTGAAAGAGATTTCTTGGATGCTTTAAGGGTTTGTTCTGATTTATTTTACCGGACGGGGATTTAGCTAGAGGGCAACGGATGACTGGCAGCTGGGTGAATAAGAAAGACTTGGTGAAGCAGGTGTGGGGAAGGGTCTGTGAATGAATGGTTGTAAGGGCGAAGAATAGCTTCGGATTGCTCAGGGCGGAGAAGGGAAGAAGAGATATCCCACCTTGAGCCTTTGACTTCAAAGCTGATCTGCAAGGCCATGCTGAAATGTAGCGCTTTCTTCACAAAACCTCCATCTAACCTTTGGCTCAAAAGCTCGAACCACGATGCAGTTGTTAAGGTTTTCTTGAGGGACTTTTCCTAAAGGAAATGACTCAACAGTCCGATTCACGTGGCCGCAGGGGATGGGCCTAGTCCCAATCTGCACAGTTATGCATAGATGCCTGTCTCTTGATGATGCTGAACACAGCAGATGCGCCTAGGGTCGCATCGTGCTCATGGTAAGGTTTATCTGGAATAAATAATTCACCGATAGTCACAGTAAACCGTTGGGCAACCGGAATGTGCGGCTTTTTAGAGCCGAAATTTCTAACGCGTCCTTCATGAATGGAAGGTAGCACCACTGCTCTGATAAAACGCTGGACATTTGGCTGAAAAATCCATTGTTTTCAGACTCCTGCCGCAGCTAATAGCACGAACTCACCATAGGACCGCCTCATAGTACAATTTATCGCGGTACGGGGACTCGTTGTTCTTCATCGAACCGGCCTTCGTGGGCCTGCTTGGCATGGATGAAACTTAATGGGGTATCCCAGCCAGTGAATCCTGCGGGATCGGCCCGCACCGAAACCCACGATAAGATGACAGCCTTAGCTCGGAGGTTCGTTGCGGGAATAATACCAGTCAATGCAACCAACTAAGAAATTCAGGGTCTCTGAAAAGACCCATCGGTTAGCATTGACAAGTTCTTTCGGGCTGTTACAGTGTGCTATTGTTTGGGTGTACGGATGTGTGATGGTCACTTTGGCATAGCACACGTAAGTGGATAAAGGTCGTCGTTATGCCCAAACGATAGAGGTAAAATAATATATTCAACTGCAAGTCGTTTGCTCGTGAGGATATGCTTTAAAGGTAAAGAAAAAGTTAGCAGCCCTAAATACTGCCGGTTCAATGATATGCCTACATTAAACTACCGCATTAACAGGTTCTCAAGGCGACTGGTTCTCGTGACAGGAAATACTCCGTACAACTATTGTCCACGAGCGGCGATCACCGGCTGGATCGTGACAGACTGAGATCGAATGCCAATTCCAGAAACGAGTACAATATGCAAGGTTGAGGCCGAATCCTTCCAAACCCAACACTGCGCTGCCGATCCAGGTCCTCAGTTACTCTCCAAGATGCAGCCGCCATTCCGGGCATCAAGAAGGAGTCGGTGCAAATTTTTACAACTCGTTTTCGGGCATCTTGACTAAAGCATTGAAGCTGTTGGTTTACAGCAGCTGTCTGAGAAATGGGATGTTGAAGTAGCGTTCCCTAACTACTGAGCAGGATATCTATTCAAGCCGTCGCATGTGCAGAATACACTTTAGTTACCAGTAGGAAAAAGTCTTGTATGCGAAGCGGACAAGTTTCAAAAATGTATGTTAGGGCTGGACAGGCTGTTGTTTCGAATGCACGAACCTTATTTGCACGCTAATTTCACTTCTCCATAAGGTATTAGCAAGTTGCATAAAGGCGTATCTTGCTATACCGATACTGTAATCAATCCCCTTCATTAGCTTCCGCGTTAGCTGGAGTGACAAAACGCAGGTGTGTAAACGCAGTGATCAGTTCAACTTCGTCATATCTTGTGCATATATGTGCGGTGTTTGTGTGGAGAAGAGTTTTGTCTTACTTGTGTTGATCACAAGTCCAATAACTCGTGCAAGGTAGCTGACTAGACCAAAAATAGCTCGTAGATCTGTCTTCATCGAGTAAGACAATGTCCTATTGGATATCTATGATCCAAATGCTTCGGTTGAGTTGGACGCCAGAGTACCCCGCTAGTGTTTGTTGCACCACCCAATTAATTACGAAGTTATACAGCACTGTTGTTAAAGGGTATTCTTTCCCAACACTGGATGCCAGACCAAACTCAGAAGCCTATTCACTGCAAACTCGGACTCGAGCCTTCTTTCATAAGTAATACGTTCTGATGAGGGCAAGGAATTTGACTGGTGCAGCTGTGACACCCTTTCGGTGCCTAGTTGCCATGCCTCCAGAAGGAAGCACAAGGAATAAGATACTGTCAGGCTGAAGTTGGGTTCGAACAACGGACCTTCGGTCAGTAGGTTCACGCCTTAACAAAGTGAGCTCCATCAGCAAAGAGGATGGTCCACAATGACTGACGTTGGGTAGAGTAAAAAGCAGCATGAAAACTCATGAAGAAGATAATGGTTTACCATTGCAATCCGACTCGATTTTTTAGAATTCGACGTGCAGTGAATAACTGGTCCACACAGGCTCTCCCGGGTTGGAAGCGACACCTTCATCATGGACGGTACAACTATTCAAAACCGGTGCTTCGCTACCGAGTGGGGGAAACCACCTTGATTGGATCGTGTTTAAGCACACCGTAGTTTCGGAATTCTTTCGAATGCAGAAGCAAAAACCTTAGCGGCAAAATCTATGAGACTGGCTCTCCGATAATTCCCACGTACTGTTTTGTCATGCTGGAGACTGGAAGCAAAGTCGATATGCCCGGGTAGCCAGAGAAGACTTCACCCAACCCCCCACCCACAAGTGGAAGAGGTGTGCGTACAGAGGCAACACACACCACATTGAGAATGCCGTCCTCTCCTGGAGCTTTGCTGTTCCTGAGACGACTGGAAACCAAAAACAAATCTCCATTTAATTGGGTGGTTCACAATTAGGGCTCTGATTTCGATGCTTTTAGGTTTCTCGTCAACGAGCTCACGCCGCCCTAAGGTAGAAAGGCCGCTTATAATGGTCCTACAAGGAAGAGACTCGTAAACATAAGCCATTATGAGAACATGCGAGTGATGCACGGGAACGTCGCTGCTAAGTTCGTGTAGACGGTCTGCATAGCTGCTTAATACTGAACTTAAAGGTCCGTATACGACACAGATAACTACATTCCAACCTGCAAAAACAGAAATGAGTAGCCCTAAAAGCGAATGGGCTACTGATTATCACTCACCTCCCGTAGTAACCTATCCTTACGTTAAAATATATATTCCAGGGGAGAATTTCGCGGCGAAAATGTCGTGGGACAAGGAATCATTGATCAAGGCAACTATATCACACTAATTGGCCAAAAAATGAAACCTCCGCTTTTGTGGATTCTCTAATAGGTTGTGTACGATGGTATGCAAGCACAATATCATCTGTTGCTGGAAACTGTCCAGTCATTGCATTGTCAGAAGGGTTGCTGGGCTAAACCGGATCGAGTGTAACCTGTCGGTTGCCAGAGCGCCTACCCAGGTTTTGTGTCCAAACTCCGGGGCCCAAAGCCCTTGTAGTTCACCGAAAATCTCTTATTTCTGTGGTCAGTGTATAGTTTTCCTCAAATTCGAGCTGAACGTCTTCGACAACAGTTACGCCGTTGAGATCACTTGTTTGTCGCGATCAGCCCTTGAAAGTGGGCTTTGTTGGTGGCGTCTGTATTTTATGTTAGTAGTGGAATTAAATCCATAGTTTAGGACTGCTGACTTCGAGGGTAGTATGGAAGTAGTGGCGTTGCTCTTGCTTATTTCACGTGAGGCGTAACAACATAATCCATTTGAGTAGCACGATCAGCAGGTGAGTTCTCCTCAAGATCAGTAGGATGTAACAAATATAGGGCCAGGCGGGGACGATGGCGAAGACTGCTAGGTGGCTATGACGCATAGCCCTCCGATTTGGGTACCGATTTGTTGCTGGAGGCAGAGAAGAAACGACTCTGAAGCCAGCGGACTGGGGACGCGGCTGGCATGTTTCGCCATCCCAGCAGTGAGCCATGAACCTCATAAATGGTCCGTTTTATTAGCAGGATGTGGCAACCTGTATGTCTTTGAGAAGTGCATCCAGAAGTTTGTCTTAATCGGGTTGTCCAAATCTTTGGTCCAATCGTTTCTGGTGAGCAAGGAATTGTGAACTCTTGTTGTTTCCGTGAGTGTTTCTGTCACTTCATGCGTAACCACAAGTGGTTTACAAAGATAGGTCCCGTCAGTTTGGAGAGTAATGTGAGGGCTCGGTAGTTGCCTAGGTGGGATCGTTCACCCCTTTGCAGACCGGCCTAAGATTAGTAAAAAGAAGTGGAGCCTGATAGGAATAAGTCTTAAATTCTTAGGGATAATCAAGAAGAGGGTGTCCAGAGCTTTGAACAACGTTAAAATAAACACATCTAAGTACCATGCCAGAGTTACGCGCTATTAATGGAGCTGACTCAACGTCACCCGAAATAAGCTCCGGGGTACAGTGTCGGGCAAGATTGAGCCAGGCTAAGTTCAAGAACTCTTAGGGGCGTTAAAGTTACTCGTTAACAACAAACGTGTGTAAAGGTAAGTTGGAAGACTACAAATGTGCCTCGGTTCTTACTGCCATTATGACGGACGATCTGAGGCTAGATCAGGACAGTGCTTGCATGTTTTGGTTCCACCCTTGGAATTCATGGGCGGTGTGTAATTCCGGGCAACCTATGCCAATCTTCATGGTAAATATCTAGGTTTTCACCTGCCCTTCAGTCTGGCAGTGCCATCTTCCGCACGGTGAAATAACTAGCGACTGCTATTCTAGTGTCAGCTACGTGCTGCAACTAACCTAGATATCGTGGATAGGTGACCTGGCGGAGAGCAAGAAAGATGACGGAAAGCCTGGGTTCTACGGAGGCGACTCGCCTACCCGGATAGGTACTTCGTAATTCACACTGTACCTGAGTGAAGACGTTGTAAGATGTCTGCTAATCAATGTCAGTGGCGTTCCTGTTGTCTGTTTATACCGCCTACTGCCACCCGAAGCGGTGCCTAATCATGCAGATTCTGCTCTCGGATGTCCACGAAGTTTGCACCCCTCATTTGGTCCTACTAACTAGGTAACAAGCGATACTTCCTGACTGGTAGGCTGACCTGTGCCTGCATTCTCGGCCCTGAAAAAGTTTATGGCTTGATTGCGGATTAGTTTATCCTCATCTGTTTGAGCAGAGCCAAGTTTGGTTTTCGTGACCGTGTGCTTTTTCAGTTTGATCTTCCAGGATTCTGTTCACCAGAGGCAGTGGGGCGAAAAGGCTTAATTCTAGTTGGTCCTCAACCTGACGACTAGTGTAGACCTGTCATCTGGCTCGATCATCATAAATCAGCCTAAATAACGTGACCTCCGGCTGTCACAGCCTGTCGGCATTCGGACGATCCCGTTTACTACCATGTTGACATGATCAGATTTTCAGGCCCAGAGGGCACATTTTACTAGGTAACAACTTTTCTTATTTCGGGTAGTTAGTGCGTGGAACAACCTCCATCCGACGGTTGTTCACGCAGTATTTAGTACCCAGTTCGAAGCACTTTTACATGCTTTTTATGTGGGTCGTCGCGCTGACATGCTTACTGCCCCACGTTGAGAACTTAAAGTACAGTGCTACACCCCTTCTTACTTGTGATTTTCAGGCGAGCAAAAGCTGTTGAACGGCAAGAACACAGCCCACCATGGAAGCTTGAGCGGGAGACTCGATCCTGTGTATAGGTCCGTGAGCATAATTTAATGGGAACGCGACCAGATGTCACGGATTCACGGATTATTACACTGGGTCGAGGTTCTCGCCCAAGTTCCCCGGATCGGTTTTGTTATTGTCGCTCAGCGGCTGTCGTTCACCTGAAACAAGTGGAAAAAGGGGGGTAGCACTGCTCTTTAGCTTCTCAGCGCGGGGCAGTCTGCTTGCCAGTGCGAGGACCCGCATAAGTGTCTAATAGTGCTTTGAACTGGGTTCCAGAAGAAGCGTGGACAACCGTCGGAGGAAGGTTATTCCACGCAGCTCCTACCCGAAATGAGAAAAAATTTTGCCTGACAAAAGTGTGCGCTCTGATCTTGAAAATCTTCCTACCGTGTCCTCGCCGTGTGGTTGCTGGGTCAACGGAGAAAAACTTGTTGGCCAAGCCCTTTTCAAACAAGGCATGGCAAATGCTGAACATTTGAAGGCAGAAATGAGTTTTGGGGCCTCGGGAGGGTCGAATTTCCGAAAAGAACGGCAGCATGTTCAGAGCTTATCGGGAGACGGGAACCCGAGCGAAACCGATACCTTGCGTGAAGCTCGGCCAGAAACGCCATCGGACCACTCTAACTGTAGGGAACCAATCAGGGGCTAGCGGGGAAGCTCGACTGCCAACCAATCACTCAACAACCACCATATAACCTTGATCCAAGGTCATACTGTGTGCTGTGACGCTTTTGCAGTTTGCACTCGCAGACCGGTAGACGCAAAACCAGGGTTTCTCTGAAGCAGTGGTTTGATCGAAGGAAACATTTACATAAATCTTTTGGATTTGACGGCATTTATTGTAAAACTAAAAGCTCCCCAGGCCGACACAGCTCTGCAAAATAAATTTCAGGGCACTCAAGGTCCAATATTGGCGCGTGAACATGATGGCTAGGCGGGCCGCTCACCAGAAGCAAACTCAAATTATTTTCCCGAAACTATGGCATCTCCGAAGTGGCGATATTTTCGGGGAGCCAGTCTAATCCGTTTCCACCTTTTGGTGACAACCTGCTCGTAGCATTTTGTTAAAGTGAGCGAAATTTCAAGGCCACAGACCATTGCCATTTCGCATTTTGTTAGCGATTTACGTGAAATAAAACACGAAATTGCACTTAAGCCTATTTCGAAGTTCTTCGGTGTTCTTTAGGAATGAGATGTCTACAGAATATCCAATGTAAACTCCATGCAGGAAAATCGGTCAATGAAGTTTTTTTGGCTTTATACTCCTCAAATTTACCAAATAAGATGAGTTTGTTCCATGAACTTCAGTACGACGCATTTTCTTATGGAGCCCACCCTCCATTAGGTATAACGGTGTTAGACCACTGCATGAATTGTGCAGTGGTGATGGGAGGGTCCTCTGTGTGGATGAGCCCCGTTTCCAGATATGCCTAACTAGTATGTGAATAATTGAGACATACCAAGATAATGTCCTAGTCTACGCTGCTGATAGAGCTACTCATGATCTGCGTCTGTTGTCTGTACTAAATCAATTAGTTGAGTTCAGTGTAGTCATTCACTTTGACGAATGCACCTCTGGCGTTCCATCATTTTTATGCCTGGGCTATATTGTGGATGGCGATGGTTTTAAACTCGACACAAACCGTTTATCCCCTTTACTAAATGCGCCATAACCGACCAATCCACAAGAGCTGCGTTCGATTCTAGGAGCATTTTAGTATTATTCTCGTTTTATTCCTAATTTTGCTTGACATGCGAGTTGCTTGTTTGACGTCATGTCTGCCAATCAATTTTCTTGGTCCTCCAACCACAAAAAGACGTTGCGCGCATTGCTTGGTTAGCTTCAAATTCAGGTGCTTTGAAACCATTTCCCACCAAATATCATCAAAGATGCTTCTACCAGTGGAATAGAAACAATCCTTGAAAAGTGTGGCAGACCGGTGATCTGCATTTTCCGTCGATGTCAGATGCCGAACGTGGGTACTCTGAGACTCAAAGTGAAGTACTCGCGGTATATTGGGTCGTCCAACGGCTCCATAAGTACATTTTAGATCAAACTTGACCATTTCTACTGCTCACAAGGCTTTAAAGTTCTTGTGGCATCCTACAAAGCCTCTTGCAATGTCATGTGTTGCTATGGTGCAACGGTGGATTATTGCACTGAGTTTGTATACTTACACAATTGTACAAAAATGATTCCTCATGCCGATTTCTTGTCCAGAATTCCCTCATGAGACTCCGATTCTAACAATCCAGATTGTTTATTGATTCGACCATTACCAGCCAAGCGGAATGCGCTTTTGTCGCTGTTACTAAAAGATAGTTTTCTCCCATTTTTTCCGCACTGCGTCGTAGCTGGACACAGTAAAAGCGACGTCGATTTCCTGCATTTTACTGTCGCCGCGGAAGTTTATTCATTAAACCCGATGGTTTGTTGTGCCTTAAAGATAGATTTATCACCCTACCGACTCAGCGAGCGGCTGTCCTTGCAGATTTGCACTCCGGTCATCTGAGTATTGATAAAATGAAATCTCCCGCACGCTGGTCATGCCGAGGGCCGGCACACACTTCACTGCAAAATCCCTCGAGGCATGGTTATAAGGTCTTGGATATCGATATCCATGTACTGCCCCGCGGCATCCCCATTCGAATGGACTTGCCATTACCTCGTTCCCTCCTACTTCTTTTGTGAAATTAGACCGTGGGATTGATAATTCTCTAATGCAATGCAGGAATACCGTTTATTCCGCTACTGAGAATTGTTCCGGGATTCTCTATATATCTCGCCTAACGCGTACAGGTCTTGACTGTGCCAAAACGGCTAATGTTACGTTTTCCAGGGGCAATGATTTGCGACCTGCTACAGCAATAATACATTGATCAAATGGCAGACGGATTGTCACAATTCTCGATTTGGATGATCTCTCCAATCACCAGAGTATCATTGATCAGGTTGAGTTCAATATTAGAGGCCAGTCTGTTACCGGCACTCCTGCTGTTTCAAATACTAATGAAGCCTTTTTAGATGACGTTATGGTGTCCGAACAAAACGCTGTATCTGGAGAACATACTACCAACGGAGAAACTGAAGTTTCCAAACCGAGAAGATCTGAAAGATGACGATGAAGACCACCACTGAACTATAAACATCCACACGCTCATCCAAGGTTTGGCGGATGTGATGAACCTGACTGATGCTCTATTCATTGCCCTACCCATCATTGTCTTGTTTTAATATTCCAAGTGCTTACAAATACGCCAATTCGAATACACACGTGCTGCTTGTTACGGAGTGCCGAATTCTGAATTCCTAGTTCTTCTGGTTATATCCATATACGTGCCGAATCTAATTAATGCAATAACGCAGCATCACGAGGTAACTGAGGGTGAATTATCAACACAATGGTACCATCCCTGTTATGAATATGATGCTACATAGGTGGAATACGTCATAAAGCGCAAATATATAATTGTGGCAACTAAGGGCATCCGTTGCTGATCGCCATGATAACGGTAGCCGTCATCACTCACCTCGACTATTTACGTTACTTCTCGGCCCGTGTCTATTTCTGACGCACATTATGAGGCCGCACCTCTACATGGCAACCTAATCCGATGACCATCGAGGGCCGCTCATACTCATAACTGTACGCTTTGTCACTCACCTCGACCACATGTTATGACTGCCGGGCACGTACACATGCACGCAGGTGATTAAGAGGTCCCGACCATAAGTTATAGAGAATCCAGCAACGAGCGGCGGCTCTTCATATCACTACATGACGTCCGTCTGCCAAGCTCATGCCTGGAAACACAACCACCCTTGGCGAATTGTGCTCCCCTTTGTTGGTTGCGTCGGTACCAACGTAATTTGTATTCAATCCAACTCTCGTTTACAGGAGGCCGATTTTACTTGACAGAGTTTGTGGAGGGAAGCATATATATTCAATCACAAATGGTGTATGTCTTGTGCAATATCATTGAAAACAAATAGGTTAGCTAAGATATAGTGGCCAACTCACCAAGAGTCAAATAAATCCCGTCGACAACAGCCCCCAACCAGTGTCCATGTCGAAGCCGGAGTCTTACTGTTACAAAGGTATGCTTACTTCTTGAAAAAGAATGCATTATTGGACGCAGAAAATTTAAAGCCAAAGAGGGGTGTATACCAGCCAGTTGTAAAATCAAATGGTGCAGACTTGAGCCCTAGGATCCAAGGGCCGCGCAAACATGCACTTATGGGTGCAGTCGTGACGGATATCTAGTGAAAGAGCGGGTCCTTGTTGTCGAAGCTGCTCATATAAGCACTGAATCCTAACTTTACTTTACTTCCGAGTTCACGTCTCCTTGATACTCACCGAACAGTATGACACGACAAAACCGTACTACACATCACAGTGTCGTTCTCAGTGAATCATCTGAAAGGGAGGTGATGCTTGTCCTACGGTCGCTTTCGGTTACGACACAAAGTTAGCTTGATAAAATCCAAAGCTCTGTCGTCTTCCTCATAACGTGCAGCCATCTCGTACTCGTTCGCGGGAGCAGTTTCAACAACTGATGGCTCCATTCTGATAAACCGGTCAGCTAAAGTGCTTGCGTTTGTATACCAACATTTGTGTGATCTTAAGCATCCGGTTATAAATAAAAAGGCTCTCACCTATCAGACAAACATAACATGTTGAAAGCTGATCTCCATTTCAGGATATTCTGAGGCTCCACTCCATGTCTGTCATATAGATTCGCGTCTCATCCAACTGTTCCTCCAGGCCCTCATTCAGGCAATCTGGATAGAAACTGATGGCGAAAACGCCAGGGACATCGGTTGGCACTCATATCTTGCAGCGTCTCTAACGAGTAATGATGTCGCGGTCCTCATTCTAGAAGACGAGTGGTACCGATAACACCAAAAATTTTGTAATCTTTTTCATGCCTTTATGAAACAGGCACGGAAAAAGCACTCCTCGGAAACGATGGTCCGGCATACGCAACAGGTAACACAACCCGGGCAAATTCTGATGCTGGATACACTCCTCAACATGAATTATTCAAGGAAGTGTGCTGGGCTCCGTCCTCTTTTTACCGCACTTCAACGTCTTCGGCGCCGGATCCCATGGTAAGGTCTTCCTCTTCGCGGACGATTTCAAAATCGCGTACACATTCCCCCCTCTGCACAAGCCCTTGCCTTTCACCAGGTTAAACAAGACCTAGATTCGTTAACGCGCTGGTCATACCACTCTGGCGTAGGCTTCTCCTCTACGAATCCTGCATTAGATCCTGCCGCTGCTCCCACCCGGCTGATGCTCTCAAAAGTAATGGGAATCCTATCACCCATTTCACGGAGCTGAACGATTTTGGCCTCAGATGCTCCTGTACGTTTAGCTTTTCCCATCAGGTGCAGTTCCAGGTTGCCAGAGTACGTCGCTTCAGTTCCTTGATGCCGTGCTCCTGTCACATTTCAGACAAAATGGTTGTAATTCTTAAGCTATGCGTACGACAAATCGTGGAATTCTGTCCCTCATTCTCCTCCATTTATACCCAAAGTTGTGGACTAGCAATTGAAAGCGCGCAATGCGCATTCACAACAATGCTGTTCACTCGGTTGTATCCTCTCTCTTACCGCTCCCGCTGTCAAACACTAGTCCTCGACACACTATGGCTCAGACGGAGTAAGATAAATCTCACTCTGTAACACCGTCTGTTGCACAAAAACGCCTTTAAAGCAGAGGCTAGACCAAACGTAAACTCACGTCCTCGCTACAGACTCTGCAACTCCAGTAACCTCTAAGTGTTTCTCCTAGCTCGTACACACTTACACAACTACTTTTTTCTAGTACACTACGCTCGCATCTGGAACAGCCTTCCTGAGAAGCTGCGAAACATCACGCGTCATCATACTTTTTCTCGGTCCCTGGACAAGTTCCTTACCTGTGAAACTGCCGCCGCCCCACTTAATACCCACTTAATATCCCACGGCCTCCTTTATGAAACGGGTCCACTGCGCACTTGAGTTTAGAGACGATACAGCTAGTGGGCAAGTAAAAGATCCTCTTATCATATCACTCTGTCCTCTCTATTTGCTTCAGGCCATCGTAGGACTTAAATGCCTACTTGATCTAAGTATGTTGTGTTACTGGTCTGGCTGTTTTTCCCCAGCCAACTTATACCTCGTTCTTGTCAGGTCCGTTTCTCGGAGTATTCTATCAGCTCTCTCTAATGACGGGTACTCTCAGCGTAACTCTAACTGACGAAAGCCAAGCCAAAGCCAGCTTTTTTCTTCGTTACTAGAGCACATTATACGCCGATGAATATATGTATAGCAGATATATCTGACGAGTTCCTCCACAGCTAACTAGGCAGCCACACAATAACATCACGGTGTGCTTCAGCTTGTCGCGATAGCTCACACAAACGCCCAGTCACCGGTTAACCATAGTGCACTTGCGACGGATATCACCATTCTCATTGTCTCATTGGCGGCTATCATTTCACGTGTCTCCTCCTCGACTTGCCTTCACCGGCGTCTGTTTGCCGTTTGCTTGTTCGAACTAACTGAGCAGTTTTTACTGGCCTTGCTTCCCCTTGACCGGAAGAAACTGGTAGCTGGAGTATTTTATTGATGCGCAAACAGCATTTGAGACTGCTTGGATGGTTTTACACACTGCAGATGTAGTAGCACGCACCATTGTTGAAAATTTTGCAGGGACGTTCGCCTTGTTACGTTTTGCCACGGTGCAATTGGGGCCCGCCATCCCTCCAGTAGCACGGGTGCGTCGCTCATCGCCGGTGGTTCTAAGTCTGGCCTTTAAATTCAGGAGATTAAAAAGAACTCTGCTGCCTTCTGTTTGGCGCTGCCAGTGTTGGACCCGGCTCGTTCGAGTAATTTATCTGGAAACGCCATAAGCTACAGACACAGTGGACACATGAAACCCTCCACTACCAGCATGTGCGGCTAGCGTCGAAAGTCTTCGTCATGCACCGCTTGTGTAACGAAGCTAATAGTAGTGCTTCGGGGACATTCACCTTCCCTCCCAGATTGTCCTAATATTGTCCAACGCATCAACAACCTCCAGGAAATCTAGTTCACCCCCTCAGAAGTTCCACCCTCGCCACTCTCTACGTGTTCGGTTTTCATTACCACGCTGCCTCTCTGCCTATTTACATCGAACTTTCCTCTGTCTCAGGTAGTATAATAGCATATATCGGCAATCTTATTTTGACTTTGATGACTAGGCTACTGAGTACGGATCCATCCTTATCCCGTTTCGGTTAGCCTATTGATTTCACTACGTGACTGTGGCAAACGTTCGGCTTTTCCCTAATGAAGGACCATATCCTGTCTGATGACTCCTATGTTTCTCCAGGCCTTATTGATCTCATCCCATTTCATCTTCTTTCCAAGGTTTGGCCTGCGGTAATACGCGCTATGGACGTCCTGTGTGGCTGTTATCCACTCCACCCGATGTGTGCATTACACCTGAATGGATTCTTGACTGAAGAAAAAACAACCACTACCTGCGATGTTACACTGTTTTATCTCCCCCCGCGGAATCCCCTGACAAACCCACAACAACCCGCTGCTCACAGAAGTGCATATCCCAGCCCAACTACCTCATTCACGACGTCCGTCACGGGGCTGTCCTGAAACTGGAGTGTCTCAGTGCGGTGACGCCACGGCACTGCCATACCCAGTTTCGTGGCAGACTCGCAACTGTTCACTCCCCACTTTGACCGCGCGTTCTCGTTCCCCTACCTGCAGCCACAATAAAATTCTACAGCTGGCCCCGGGAGGCGTTCATTTCATTCTGCTGGACCTTTCATTGAATCTGAATATCTCGATGGCTTTCATTTGTACTCCCCACCATTTTTCGTACAGTTTACGTTTCTTTATGTGCGATTGCGTTAACACCTCCCCCAAGGGAAATTTTACACCTGACCCCGCTCCAGCGGCAACACCATTGAGTCTCCCCATTCTCACCGCACACGAAGTTTCCTATTACCATTTTTTCCGTACGACATAGTCCATTACTTCACCACCCCCGCTTACGCTTTTTCGTGACCCTGACCATGCGCCTAAGGGCTTAAGACCACGAAGTTTCAGTGACGGTTTTCGGCTGACGTTCAAATTGGCCGGTCAGATCGCGGCAGTTCTGCTGCCTCTGCAGATCCGTTATTCCGATTCCACAGTTTCTGCAGTTTGAATTTTTTACCACGTTCCAGGAAGGAGACCTCTTGCTATGCCATCTCTCGTATTTTTTCTGTCAGCCACTTAACGATCGTATCTTGTTTCATCTGTTACCCATATAAAGGGAATGGCTCCTGTAATTTTGGTCCCCTACCCATACCGCCTCAAGGATGACCAGGTCTATTTCGGATAATGCCCACTGTTTAGGTCACCGTCTCTTTTCTACGATATTCCCAGTACCCACAAACTCCACCAGTCATGCTCTTATTTTGACTGTAACAGTATGATCAGGCCTGAAGGTAGGCCACCGACTAGTTGAGAATAGACATTATTACTATTAAAGCGTACTCCTTAAATGTTTAGGCTGCTCTGGCGGCTGCCTTGAACTCAGGGTTTTGCGCCAAACCCTTTCGTTCAAGGACCCTAACCTTCCTACTTTCTAGGTGTGGGCCAATAAATATCACGACAGCTAGTAAAAAACATGGACATCCAAACATCATAATCATATCAGTTGCTGCATGCTGCCAGTAGACGGGTCGCCTTAATTCCTGCGTACAGCAGGGCGAGTAGGCGGAAATGTGCCACTGTTGGCGACTGGCTTGTCACATGTTCACATATTTCTTCTACGCCTATCCCACCCCGTCATCATCCCCACCATTTTCAGGAATACCAGGCGGAGACGTGAGCTCCTCAGTCACAGATATGTCGGTTTAGTTGCATAAAAACTTGCAGTGGAAAGAGGAGAAAAAATATGACATACAGGGGGGCCTAGGGCTGGCCCACAACAGAAAGTTGACGTGCAGGTACCTCCAATATTCAGTCGGGTCATATGGAAAAAGCTGATGGAACGAAAGCCACTGATATAAATAATCAGTTGTTTCGTTCAGCGTCTTCAGTCAGGCGCAGGGAGGGTCCCGTGGACTCCATCTTGCAAGGCGAACGGCACCAATGTTACCCCAATCGGCGCGGTACGTTCAAAATTGGTTTCGTTTTCCCTCGTGCAAATTTGTGAAAGAATTCTTTCGCTGTTCAATCTATTTACAGAGTTCACACGTGTCATTTGTTGAATTTTTCACACTAGCATAACATTTGCGTGATAATCTCCGTCAGTTTGGACTCAGTTTCTGCAGTGCAGCCAGTCTCAACCATGACACAACTCAATGCAAACTGTCCTCTACAGCCATCGATGGACTACAAAAGGTGTAGGCGAAGTGGTCGAATACAAGGCACGGTATGCAATGCCTCACCTGCTAGACCTGGTGGCACTTTAAATGCTCGGGTTTACAGGAGGACCAGGTAAGCCAACTGACCAACGCTCCTGGCCTGTTTGTCTGCTCCAGCTGCCACTACATCAAAGCTTTCCGCAAAAGAAGGCCATCAAAAACGAACCCAAATCCCCCCTGCTAAGTGGGTGAACGTCCCGATTTAATCAGGACAGTCGACGCAAAACTGGGGCCGGTTTCCAAAGCTCTGGAGGACACAAATTTGTGTCCTCCAGAGCTTTGTATCTTGCTCTATCCATCCATGGTCTGCTGGCTGCGAATAAGGACATCCAGCTCTCTGATGCGGCGATAGAAACCGCCACAGCGCCTCTAGTGAGCAGGCGCATAAGGGCTTGTGGGTTGATGATCTGAATGTCATTTTCCAAAAAAATCACGCCGCCAAAAAACCACAGTCGCTCCTTGGTGGTGTCCACTCAAAGCCCGATCACGAATCGTTTTACGCAGCCTGGCTACGACAGAATGGAAGCAAGCGAGCACTTGGTCTTCTGGTCACTGTTTCCTCCCCTTCTGCTGTACAGAAGATCTTGAAGCGGACTGTCAGCAGTTAGCAGGCCTACCCGACGATCAAGCGTGTATCCGAGAGTCGCCCTCTAGAGGTGTCGGAACTGGGCCACAGCTGCCCCAGGAGAGAAATACGAAACAGAATTCTGCTTGGCGCTAGTTTAGCTAACTCCAAACTTACGGAACAAACCTATGGTGATTATGACCCCTTGTGCCCCGAAAGGTACGCCGACGCAACCGGCCGCGACTCCGAATGGCAGTTTCTACTCGACCACCGCTGATTCCTCGACTACGAAAGGCAGCGATGCTCTGGAGGAGACAAGCCTCGTGTGGACGCAGCTCCGAAGGACGTAGTGCTTTCATCACTTATTTCCATAACAGGCGATAAAGGCGCAGAAGAGAACTGCACACCCAAGTCGCAAATTCTGAGCTGGACTGGGTTAGACGTGAGGAGACAGGCGTCGAATCCTACCGACTAATCAACCACCAGCGTTGACCTCGACATAGAGGAGTGTTTCGAGAACCCTACAACCACTGAGGAAGTGAAGTGCCAATCGTCAGCTTAACTCCCTCAAAAGTGATTTCTTCGATTGTGGACACAATTGACTCCCATAACCCCGACAGCCAAACCTATAAACCTGACAACATCGAACCTGAAAATTCTTGGTGCACCCAGTTAGCAACGCTGATCGCGAGCGACTCGGGAGTTCACACAAACACAAAAAAGGCAAATACAGTTAAAAAAATCTACATAAGATTCATCAAATCAGATTACTGCTGGCTAAATCCGAGATGCAATCCACTGCGAAGACCAGCCTCGTGGAAACGCCACCTAAAGAACTACGTATAAGTGGTCTTTCGTTCACTAAAACTGTGTCGGAACATCACCAGTGCGCGGTGATGAATCATACTGATGATCTCACGTCGGTTAGTGAAGAAACGTTCGTAGGCTACCTTCCAAGCTCGGCGAACAGATCAACGGCCACCTGGTCAACTATTCGACATCTAGTTCCTTAGCGAAGGCCAATTTTAGTATTACTCATTAAGTCACATCGACTCAGATGGCGAGCACATTGTAGTAACTAACCTATATCCTTAAGATCAGTCTTAAAACATCCAAGTCTCGGTGAGTGTTCAGGCATTTGTAGGCATGGGACATGGTATGCTTGAAATCCGTTTAACTGTTTCTCCAGTTAAGCGACAGCATATTATCCTTTTATCCTTTTTGGTTGGAGTTGTGAGTTATGTATGCTAGATCTGAATTATAGCATTAATTTATGTCCCAAATGTCAAACATGTGTAAAACGCCACTCAGAAATCGTTTCATTTCACAATTCGTCCTGACTAACAACTAGTGGTAATCCTTAGTAGTAATTTTAACCCACCATATTTTGTTGAGGAACGCAGAACAGTTCTGTGACAAAAGTCGTTTGTATGGGTGATAATTTGTCTATACTGAAATCAATCTATTATTTATAATTATATCGCGTTTGTTCACAAAACCCCTCTAATGCCTGATGTTCCGAACTACTTCGCCTGTATAAATTCGCAAAACCTTTGAGTAATTGCTGAGTCTCAACTTTCAGTCAGAGGATGGATATCTACAGAAACTGGAGAGTTTCTTTCAGTGTGAAAACCGTTCAGTTGTAATCAGATACCACAAGGAGAAAGCGTCAAAATATCACTCAAGAGCCGAGTTAGGTAAAATTGCTTGCAATTATATTTTGTCAAAAGCAAGGGCACAGTAGTCCACCCAAAACTCAGTAATAAGTCTACTGCTAAACGTAATAAACGAGACCAAATGGATTCTCCATCTGAAGGCGAATGGCCTTAGTAAGTAATATCTTTGTAGCACATCAGCAGTCTACAAACGACATAATCTCAACCATAAATGCAAACAGGCTGCTTCAAGGCGTGCGCCGATCCGGTGGTAGTTAACGCTCCACAGGGACGTAGTGGACAATGTGTGCTGGCTCTTGTTTTAATCTGCTACTGGGCCAGAAATCCCGAACCTCAAACGTGGATTTGAAACTTCTGCCCTGCAGACCTTTCAGGAATGCGCGTCGTTCTTCAACAAGCTAGACTGGGAACAGCTTCAGTGGGAGACTTATATAGGACCATTTTCCAGAAAGTTCACGAGGCTGGCGCGATGTTCGACCCAAAAAAACCAGCACGCAAGCGGATGAGCCTCGAGCTATCTAAAAGGATTCGGAGTCTTCTGGAAAAGAGGTCCCAAATGTTTTTCAAAAATTTGACTGCCGCAGCCACAGAAGATGAGCTTGCATTTCGTAAGTGCGAAATCTCTGCAAATCCGAACATACAAAATCATGCTACTATTCTGGACCTCTCACGGAAAAACGGAAATGTGCTGTTTAAATACATGGGCCATCCAGTAACTGCAAATACGAATAAGCTGTTCACCTGGCCCCGGTGCCTCCATGATATGTTCATTCCAAACAGCTCAACCTGTCGTTCGAATTCAGCCACTTCGGTGCTCCCCACAAAATCAATAATTTTCTATACAGTTCGCGTTCTGGCTCGTATGTTGCCACCATCTCACTTTTTCAAGGAACTGTTATGCCCGACTCCACAACAGCTACACTAGTGAGTCTCTACAGTTTCACTGTACACCCTGTTTTTGATATTCCTTTTACTATTTATCCGCTTTGCTAATCCTTCCACTTCGCCACCCACAATGGCGCTTTTTGTGACCCTGGCAGTGATCCCAAAGGTCTAAGCCTCGAGGCCTCAACGTTTGTTTTAGGTTTTAGTTCAGTTCGACCGGCTGGATGACGCCAATTCTGCTGCTTCACGAGATCTGATGCTCTGAACTTCCTTTTTGGGCAGTTTACAATTTTCTTCCCTTATGTCGGGCAAGAAGCCTCCCGTTTTGCCCACCCTCGTTTTGTTTTTGGACGCCACCTTCAAATCCTAACGATCTGATCTCGCTTTATCTTCTTTCCAAAAGAGCATAGTGAATGTGCTTGCCTGCCCGTGCCGGTTTAGTGGTGACCAGGTCTACATCGGATAAAAGATACCGTCTATGACGCTGTCCCTTCTCAAAAAATCTCTGTACCCACAATCCCCGACAATCAGTCCTTCATTCTGACGGCACTCTTATTAGCGCCTCTGACGGCATGCCACCCACAAGTTGGGAATAAACATTATTATTATTATTATGCACACAAACCTAATCTAACGACGAACGACGGACGTCATACTCACAACTGTAGCGGCTTAACAGGAGCAGAAATGACGCAGAATGGAACCCAGTGTTGTTGATATTCTTCGGTTATATTTTCTGAACCTTCAGTGTTATCACTCTTCTTTCCTCATGTGATATATTGGGTCGTCTGTTACAGGCAATCTTCTGCTTATGATGGGCGACTGGAATACATTAGGGACAAATCGTCGGTCAACTCTGGTTGGACTGCTAGTTAATATGGCAAAATCCTTGGTACAGGCCGTCCGAAAACCTTGACAACATTATCAAGCCCATATGTCATGCATCTGGCTGAGATACTGTGGTCGCGACCATTGTAAGCCTTCTTAAACTGCTTAGCCGAACAATGCGGTAGTACAAAATTCACCATGGAAGTTGAGAGAGAACAAGGAACTATGAGTTCTCTCAACCGTAGGTTATCTGCTGACATCAGCTACGGCTTCTCGGTCGAAATTCGCAGAAAACCTGAACATTCAGAGAGATGTCCACATTGAAGTCTTCGCATCCAAACTATGTCAGGCATGCAGCGAATCGTGTCAAGAAGCTATGCTCGGATGAATCCACAGGAGTGGATGAAATGAACTAGCAATGTTTTACAGCAAAATACCCTCATTGACTTACTGCGCGCAGTGATGGGTCGTCTGTAGTCCCAATAGTATGCTCGGCGAAAACAGAAACAACAACCTTTTTGTGTAGTTGTGGCAAGTCCTCCATTAGTAGAATCGACAACTTGATTAAGGTACTTGGGAAGAGGACCATGTTGACAATTTGGGTTTTTCGAAATGCGAACAGTTTGTATAACTTGGCTGTTCTTCACAGCACACATTGTCCCCAATCCGTCAGCTGCTGGACGCTAAAGTTGATGAGAACGAAACCCGTAATCTGGCAACATCTCATTTACTCCTGTGCTTAAATCATCTGCCGTTACTCTACCACGCATGCTACGCTTGAATGCCATTACTTCTGTTGCACGGAATTCGAGATTGACCCCAGAGACAAACACCGACTTTATGGTGTACCGTGCACAGTGGTAGACTCTGAGAGGGTAAGAGGTAACTATGATCCCAAAACGGGAAGCAGGACACATGCAGAGTGGTCACGGCCTGGTGCTTGCGTTACGAATACTGGGACGCCTAGTTTATGGCCAACAGATTTTTTATCGTTACCCAGCAATCACACGGCGGGGACACGGTAAGAAGATTTTCGAGCTCAGAGCGCACACCTTCATTAGGCAAACTTTTTTCTCATTTCGGGTAGTTGCTGAGCTGCGTGGAATAACCTTTCTCCGACGGTTGTTTACGCTCCTTATAGGACCCAGTTCAAAGCACTATCAGGCACTTATTTATGCGAGTCCTCGCACTGACAAACATACTAGCCCGCGCTGGGAATTCAGAGAGCAGTGCTGCACCCTTTTTTCACGTGTGCCTTTCAGATGAACGACAGCCGCTGGACGACAATAACAAAACCCACCCGGGAAGCTGGGACGGAAGCCTCGATTCAGTTTATCAATCCGTGAATCTTTGAATACTCCGTGTCGCTCATTTTCTCTGCAGTGAATTTGGCTGCTTTGTCCGTCATGCATGTTGCTTACCTGAAGCATCTGCGCGTTTGACTTTACTAGCAACCTTATGCGCCCACCACCTAACTAGCCGACCTTCACTTCCATTGGACGGATGATCCACGGACCGGGTAGGCTGCTATAGAACTGATTGGTCAAAATGTCAGCCAGTAAGAATAAGGTATTTTGCAGCTCGGCGCTTCTCGGCCTCTCTCGAGGATTATGTCCTGTCCCTGTGACCGATTGCTGGATGTCCCTACAAATACAGTCGTAATAATTTCCCTTTGTCTCCATAAGATGCCGTCTCAAGCTGCAGCGCTGTTTAGATACCACAGTTGGAGGAGCAGGAAGGCAAGTACCGACGTAGGAGTTGGAATGCATTACGCAAGTTTTCAAACTCCAAAAGCCGATGTACTTGGCGGCCTTTAATTTTAGCGTACTGAAGCAAGCAGAACAACAGGCAGCTCTTGCTTGTACGCTGGAACCCTTTGCATTGATGCATGTGTAGTGGTCTGGCTACCCAATAAGTTACTTTACCAGGAGTGTGGCAAAGAAATGAAAAATATAACGCTAGATTTAGTATACAATAATAGAGAGGTCAGATGGGACAGACTCACTGATAATTGCCCTCATTAAAATAGTTCATCGTTGGCCCAGGTCAGCCAATAAACAATAATCCAATCATGGTTGCCCAGGGGTCTTCTGACAGTTCCCACATACAATAAATTCCGAAGATAGTCTGAAATGTTTTGATACCAGAGTTAGCACATGGGACTCGCGAATGACCGCTGTAAGCGCGAGCGAAATAAGAAGAGAGAGTCGGAACACGTGACCACGTTTGTATTGCGTGGAATTGTACAAGTGCGCGTTTCTTTTATTTCTTTGCCACACACTCCTGGTAAAGTAACTTATTGGGTAGCCAGACCACTACACATGCATCAATGCAAAGGGTTCCAGCGTACAAGCAAGAGCTGCCTGTTGTTCTGCTTGCTTCAGTACGCTAAAATTAAAGGCCGCCAAGTACATCGGCTTTTGGAGTTTGAAAACTTGCGTAATGCATTCCAACTCCTACGTCGGTACTTGCCTTCCTGCTCCTCCAACTGTGGTATCTAAACAGCGCTGCAGCTTGAGACGGCATCTTATGGAGACAAAGGGAAATTATTACGACTGTATTTGTAGGGACATCCAGCAATCGGTCACAGGGACAGGACATAATCCTCGAGAGAGGCCGAGAAGCGCCGAGCTGCAAAATACCTTATTCTTACTGGCTGACATTTTGACCAATCAGTTCTATAGCAGCCTACCCGGTCCGTGGATCATCCGTCCAATGGAAGTGAAGGTCGGCTAGTTAGGTGGTGGGCGCATAAGGTTGCTAGTAAAGTCAAACGCGCAGATGCTTCAGGTAAGCAACATGCATGACGGACAAAGCAGCCAAATTCACTGCAGAGAAAATGAGCGACACGGAGTATTCAAAGATTCACGGATTGATAAACTGAATCGAGGCTTCCGTCCCAGCTTCCCGGGTGGGTTTTGTTATTGTCGTCCAGCGGCTGTCGTTCATCTGAAAGGCACACGTGAAAAAAGGGTGCAGCACTGCTCTCTGAATTCCCAGCGCGGGCTAGTATGTTTGTCAGTGCGAGGACTCGCATAAATAAGTGCCTGATAGTGCTTTGAACTGGGTCCTATAAGGAGCGTAAACAACCGTCGGAGAAAGGTTATTCCACGCAGCTCCTACCCGCAATGAGAAAAATTTTGCCTAATAACCGCCTTGTTCCTTCAAGTCGCGTTCTAACAGCCCTTAAACACTCGGCCAGTCAGTAACGGCGACGACTGTCTGTGGCCCTCCTCGCACTAGTCGTCTATTCCATATCACCGACCGTTCAAGTGGTCTACGTTTCCTCATAGATACGGGAGCTGAAGTTAGTGTGCTACCACATAAAAATCCCACTTCCCGATTCTGCTTCTTATTCGTTACAAGCCGCTAACGGTACTCGCATCGCTACATACGGCGAACGTTCCCTCACCCTTGACTTCGGATTGCGGCGTGCGTTAAGTGGATTTTCCTTTTGGCCGACGTCCAAACACCAATCATTGGCGCAGACTTCCTCACCCACTACAACTTGTCTGTCGATATTCGACACAAACGCCTCTTGACATGCTAACTTCCCTCTCAGTCAACGGAATTAGTGCCCCAACTTCATCCACAGGTATCCGAGTTATCTTACCTGATTCCCATTTTGCTGAAATACTTCAGGATTTTCCAACCCTTACACATCCATGTCAATACACTCAACCGGTCACTCATTCCATCGTTCACCATATCCAGACGAGAGGTCCCCTGTCCATACCAACCCCGTCGACTTCATCCAGATAAGCTACCAATCGCAAAACACGAGTTTGAGCACATGCTCGAACTCGGCATCATCCGCACTTCATTGAGTCACTCACCCCTACATTTGGTACCCAAGAAATCTAAAGGTGATTGGAGACCTTGCGGAGATTACCGTTCTCTCAGTAACGCCACTATCCCAGACAGGTATCCCATCCCACATATCCACGATTTCACAGGTACCTTATGCCATACAAACATTTTCTCCAAACGCGATCTTGTACGTGCATACTACCGCATACCTGTAGCCCCGGATGACATCCATAAAACAGCTATTACAACACCGTTTGGCCTTTGGTCAAACGCGTATGCCCTTTGGTCTTCAAAATGCAGCTCAAACCTGTCAGCGTTTCATAGACGAAGTTTTACGCGGTTTACCTTTTGTGTATGCCTATCTAGACGATGTTTTAATCGCTGACACCTCCCCAACTGAGCATGCGGCTCATCTCAGGGCAGTATTTGAACGTCTTTCCACTTACAACATACGTTTGGTGTTACTAGCCTAGATTCTCTTGGTCACCACATTGACCCAGCCGGTATTTCACCATTGTCCAACCGTTTTTTGTTTGAATACGAAAAACTAAAAAACGGTTATGCAACTGACAAAATACGTAATGTTATAATGGAAGCAAAATAAAGGTACAAAACACCACACATGCCGTCTGTCAGAGAAAAAGGATGCAGAATGCAAGAACTGCAACTGAATTGCCCTGTTCCCGGTTCAGGCTGTGAGTCCTCATCTTGGATATCAACGTCATCATCGACAACATGGCACCACATATCAACACCGATGCTTCGCTGCCGTACAATCATGATTTGTTTATCGTTAGACGTAGGTATCATGGTTGTTTGTGGGCTGGAATACTGTCAGGGAACCCACATCAAGACAGGAGGACACGTAGGCTCCTCAACCAAAGCCTTTGGCTCAAGAGCCTAACTGCAAGGCAGCGGTATTTGGTGGGAAATGCAAATACATTACCATTTCTACTGAACAACTCGCCACATGTCCCAACCCCAAATCTGGAGGACAAGGAGACTGTTTGTCAAACTTCCAACCATTGACCGACCTGGTATGAGAGACTCTGTGAGTGTCGCCGGTACACTCCAGTATAGCTCAATGGGTCGCATAGGTGCGCAATATATATATATATATATATATGAAATTAGACGAACTTCATGGTTGTACGGCAGTGAAGCATCAGTGTCAACACTGATGTTGCTGTCTTTGATGATGATGATGATGATACGAAAGATGTCAGTGTTTGACCATCGGTGTCTCCTAGGCATTGGTCTAGTTTGGTGGGAACATCGGACTAGCAATGCTGAGGTACGACAGATGGTCTTTGGAAGAAGGAATTCTCCCCTAATGGGTGAATTACTCACTCTTCATAGGTTGAATGGAAGTGACATATAGGTGGACAGTGTATGTCCTGGCAATTAAGTATGGAAACACTAAATAACAGATAGACAACTACCGCCTCCCTAGATGGGGACCCTGGGACTCAAATCACCACTGGTTAATGACGCTGGCAGAAGTAGCCCGCAGTCAGTGGCGTTGGTGCATCAAAGCTATCGCCTTCAAGAGTAGCTACCATGGTCCCGTAAAAACCAAACATACGATCGCCTCTAAGGCTTGGTTCTATCTTCCACACTTTCCCAATTTCCGGTGATCGAAGCTATAGCAGCTGGAACCAGTGTGCCTATGATACACGGTTTATAGCTGACAAATTGAATTGAATTGATTGAGCCAGTGACTTCATTGCGTACCTGTGCACCCCTATCTTGACATTTACATGGATTAGCGGCCATATATTGCAGCGTCCCCAACAAAGCAATGTGGATCATGCGCCCCCCCTGTGGAAAGCGGGTCGCAGGGACAGCACTCAGACTTTTCGTAATCTGTTTCATATATGTCTGTTAATTGATTGCTTTTCTGCTTACTGCACTCTTAATTAGGCACGAAAAGCTGCACTTCCCGGAAAATGATGGTTCGGTATGCGCAGTACATAGCCTAAACTACACAGCTTCCGGTGCTGGAAGTCGCTTTCAACTTGCCTGGTTACGGGTTTGCCGATACCACCCAACACGATCTGAGTCTGAGACGGCAATGGTGAAAGCCCTTGGCAGTTCTGCTGCTCAAACAGACCAAGTCTCAGCCGTACAAAAAACAGCCCCTACTGTGCCGTGGTAAAAATATCCTTTGAGATCGTCGTACGTCACTGACGCCACAGGTGTCACAAATTAGCAAACGCCACCCGAGTCCTACGGATCCGTTCATTGAAGTCATCTGTCGCAAAACTTCGAACAATAATCATTGGATTGTAAGTGGCGTGTTCAGTGACTGCATATCTTGATAGTTCAGCCGCAGCAGCCTTTCATGCCCAGCTCAGCGGTTAGAGCGCGAGCGTACTGACCGGAAGATCCGTGGTTCGAACCCTGCCTCTGCCTCTCGACTTCCCCTGTCTAGGCTTGGGCAACCTGGCAGTATCCCAGCCCTCGTGCTTCCTTCGGGTGGCATGGCAGCTAGGCACCGAAAGGGTGCTCCAGCTGAACGATTTGTTTTTATAATTTGCTGAGGTACTGCCAGTTTGCACAAACCTAGACAGGAGCAATCGGGATGCCGGGGGCTGGATTCGAACCATGAATCTTGCGGTCAGTAAATTCACGCCCTGACACTTGAGTCATTTCGAGCTCACACGTTCTGAAGCACAACCTTAAACTTTGTGGCTGCAAAGTGCGTGCCGGTGGTGACGAAGGACGCCAAGAGTCTTGTGGCGACTGGAGACAAGCTGATTCCCCCAGTTTACTGCAGTCACCACGGCCCCGTTTTTTGTAAACGGGTACTATCACATTCTCTCCAGTTGCCTGAGACGGTGTCCTCTTTCAGTGTGAGGTAAATGGGTCAAACAAGCGCTGAATGAGGGCTCCACCTACATCCGTGAGCAATGCGTGTCATCCGGATGAGGGGCGCGGTAGAGCAGGAGAGAACATACCGCAGTCACAAACCTCAGGGACCGTGGGAGCTTCCAGGTTCACAGCCCGGATTTCTACTTCAGTTGCAGGATCCAAATGAGTGGCACAGCCACTTGGACAACCACGTGAGCGGTTATTCAGTATACTAGGCCCAGCATCTTTCTCCACTGGTCGTGCGACTTCGATCCTTCGTTGTTTGGCTCACGGTCTGCGTCTGGGAACCGGTCGCACGGATCAACTGAAACAGTCTTCGGGCACTCCAGGCCTTTTGGGCCTCTCCTACCTCCTTCGCCGTATCCACATGACTTCACGGTTGGTCCACACGCTAAGTTTGACTTGACGTGTGGAAATTCGTCAGGCCAAATTATGTTAGGGACAAGTGGGAACATTCCTCCGAGATTCAAGCAGTATCAGTGTTGTCTGGTATCTAGTGCTTGAACGGTCCTGGTGAAAGGAACAAAGCCCTTCGCTGCGAATCCATTTATTAGAAAAAAACAAAAAAAAGTTACAAGTCATTAGATCATCTCTTAAAAAACTGGATATTCTCACGCGTCCTCTTGAACTGTCCTGGATACTCGTTGACTATTGCACAGTAGTAGACGAACACTGCAAAACGGTTCCACCATTTACGTAGTGTACTTCACCTTTCATCAGATGCGAGTGGGGTGGGGCGGACTTTGGACACCAAACAATGGGCCACTCGAATGCTTCGTCAGTAGTGTACACTGTTACACTGGTAGCGCCGTTTCAAGGGCAAAAACCCTGTCAGTGTAGATTTGTGACGATCTCGTTCCAGAACGAATTCACATCCGACGGTGGAGCAATTGGAAGAGTCCATAGGACTGCTATGCAAGTTCGTTTAACTTCGTTCGGCATCTGCCAATTCCTCAGTTGCGAAGTCAATTGTCCGCACCTTACACGGCCATGAAAAAGGGAGAGAGCAACGACTCTGGACAAGAGCATGGTCGAAATCTACAAATGTATTACAAAATGGGTGACAGTTATTTATCCGTGTCGTTAGTAACTGATGGTAATGTGACCAATTTGGGTTCGTGGCAGGCACGCTATTGGAGGACACCATGGAGCCAAAAGACTTCTGTTATGTCGTAACTTATTACTCCATAAAAAGTCTGATCAGAACACAGCTAAAACAATTGTTTGCGATTGTTCGTACATGCCGCTTCCAATCAATTTCGACCACCTAACTGGGTCACCCACATCTTCATACTTTACCATATGTTAGAGCAACGCCGTATGTACAGGCAACCCATAGTCTTTCTGTTCCATGACTTCAAATGCTCGTTCCATTCTGTCAGTCGGTCAATGCTCCTAACTACACTTGCTCAACAGGGGGCCCCTCAGAAGTTTTTGTACATCATCTGCTCCTAATATTTACACACTCCTGGGCATGTGAAGGTCTACAGTGAGTTCCCTAAAGGCCCCCTACAGAAATGGTATCTGGCAACGTTGTCCTCTCTTCTTTCTCGTTCAACTTCGTCATAGATGAAATAGTGAAGCGAACGCTGTAAGGTCTTTGAAACCCTGGTTTTCAACACTCTTTTAACCGATGGCCAAGCACAAACGCTGTTGAATAAATTGAACATTACCGCACCATCTTTCTGCATTCTCTGTGCACTTACAAAGTGCAAAGTCGTCCTGTAGAACATGTAGTGTACGATTCAAGGAGAAGCACTGGATTTTGTGAAGATTATTACATACCTTGGCAATTGTATTAGCTCTGACGGAATCGCATCTTACCTAGTGTACAAACCCAAAAGGCTCGAGCCACGTTTTTCAGTTTGCGTTGTTTGAGCGTAAAAAAGGAATATCACTTGTTCGCGTATACGAGGCTACAGTAAGGACTGTATTGTTGCATGGCCTCTGTGAACAGGTGATGTGAGGCGTCCTTGGGTTTTTGACAACTGGGATCTCAGAAGTGTTACTGGTACCGGGTGGCGTCAGAAGGTTCATGCTGAGTAAACTAGAAAACGTGTTTTTTGTTCTGCAGAGAGTTCCATCGTGAGAACACCCAGCATCACCAATTGGGGTGGCTAGGCCATGTGCTACGCATGGCGAAACAACGGAATAGTTCTACGAAATCGGTTGTTGTTGGCTGTGCCACCTCTGGAACAGTGTTTACTGCAAGGTGAACTCGTCAGCAGGGTGAGGAAGAGACTACGAAGGGTTTGACCATTGTTGTTATGGTCCGCTTTCCGGGATGGGGGCCCCGGGATGGTCCCTCCTGTCTTTGGCTGGAGATGTGGCAGGAAATGGTGGCTAAGCCATATCCGTTAGTTTTCTGCTGTCAGGTTCTTTCCACGTTGTCTGACTAAGCTTTTGGATAGGTAAGCACCAGATGAGCTCGAGATAGCTCAGTGGCCAAGGTGCGAACTTACCGACCGGGTGATCCGCGTTTCGAACCCGACTACCGCATCTCAACTGCTGTCTAGACTTGGGCAACCTGGTATTATCTCACCCCGTGTGCTTCCTGCGGGTGGGCACCGAAAGGATGTTACAGCTTAATGATTCTTTCACTAGCACCAGCTCATTCCCTCATCTACTCTTTTCTCTCCTTTTTACTTTATGACCTCAAATACAATTAAATAAATTTTGTGATTGTACGGCGACACTGATGGTGCTGTTTCTAATGCGGTTGATTGTTATGGTTGTTGATGGTTGAGCAGTAAACGAAGACGTTGGATCAACATTGCCAAGCAGTTGTGGAGTGCATCGGTCTGTGACTTGATACTCATAGCACGAGCTCACAATAAGCAATTGGTTTGCGTTCCTCACGACTATCTGCAACCGGCCGCACCTAACCGGTTTAGCATCCTCGTAAACTGGGGACGTCCTGCTTAGTTAGCAAATACACATACTCAAGCTTACATTTTTGCATAGGCTCTACTGTATTTTGCATTTTCGGTTGCATATCTTAGAAAAAAAAACTTCCAAAGTGTGTGAGCACCTAATACACTGAGGTCCTCTCCCTGGTCTTTTTTTCCAGTACCTCCCACACCTTGGTATCTCATTTAACTCCTCCTTCCTTTTGTTGACGTATTGCTACCGATCCTCACTTCCACAATCCCGTCTAATCTATTAGCAAACTTAGCGGCCAAGACGGGATTAGACCTCGTGATATGATCAAGCAAATAAACCTAAGTTTTTTCCTTATTGTCACAAAAAATAACCTTCACCCTCATCTCTACCAGAAGGATCTCAGGATGTCATCGACATCATCCACGTGTTGCCTAATATCAATGCGATTCTGGAATGAAAGTGATGCCGTACGTCTGTTGACATCCCAGACCTTTCTGTCATCTACACAGAATTTCCAAACCATAAAAATCAAAGTCGCTCGTCCTTGACAGCAAAGGTAGCTTACAAAAAGGCCACTACTTACATCTCAAAAGTCGGTAACCGAAAGCTACTAGAATGAACCCTCTTCCTTCCACTAACCCATACAAATCACCGCATTCGGTGCGACTGAATCTCATATTCTTCATTCGGCCAACCTCCAGTTTGTTCCGCGTTTCCAATGATGGAATAGTTGCAAGTTGCAGACGGTTGTTTCCACATGATTTTCGTCTGCAAAACCGCCTTACCAGTTCGATTGCTCAGAAAAAGCAATTCGTCCTAACAGGCCGTATGGACCTTATTCGTAGAACTCAGCACTCTAGCATCCAATCAACACAATCACTAAGTGGGGCGTATTTAATAACTGTATGAAGCAGCCGTAGCCACTGTATTCGTAGGGCAGTCTCTGATCTTTGCTCAACGTTATGTTTTTCCTGCCTTTTGCATTTAGCCGAAGTGGGTTCACTCAGCCTTGTGCACCTGTCGAGTTTGGCCGGTGGGTTAAATGCGCTGTTCAATGTGACATCCGGAGTGTTGGGGTGGATCAGTGGCTGTCGCATTGTGCCTTAAATTTTCAAACCATATGCAAAAAAACCGCTTCGTCTTTGAATACACCGGTCACCTTGATGATGATAGTTGCTGGCGAGGTAATTTTGCCAAATATTGTTCCTGAACTTCAGATAACCACCACTTTTTTACTTCACTGCAAGTGACCAATAACATTTCTGTGCATGACGGATGTGTACGTTTCCCATTTTTGTGACGTTGACTGACGCTTTAGGTCAACACTGTATGTTGGGATGAAACAGGAAACTATTTGCTGTCAGGTTCGGATGATCGACGTATCTGTATTACACCTGCTTTTCTGGAGGTGCGTCGTTAAAGTCTATTTAACATTTCTGTAGGATGCGTTTATCAAGCCTGCATACTCCCAAAAACTTCCTGCAGACAGCAATGTCTTCACCGCCAAGTTTTTACCGCAGACAAGTGGTGGGCAGGTATGATGATGGTCCATTTCTTACGTATCCACTCTGACCTTGTGATCTGTACAGGTTCTAGTTGGCTTCAAGTGCGGTTGTGTACTTCGTGTTTTCACTGACCGGCCTGCAGAGTCAATGATTGAGACGGTCTATTGCCACAGTTATGCGGTTTATGACGTAAGTTGTTTTTTGAAACTTTCGTGTGCCCTTATAAATGTTTGCACACTGGAACCAGTGACTTCTCTTGGGTTTTCTTCCTCTTCCTCACTTATTTTTCGGTTTGTTTGGGTTGGTCCATTTGTGGCATAATGAGGAAACGGGGTTTGAATGCTGACAGAATCGATCCATAGTTCAGTCACTGGTCCATAATGACATCTAGTCACAGTAACGAGAGAAGAAAGCCAGCTACTGATAGTTCAGGAGCTAATACCGGCTGGAAAAATGAGGTAAATCAGTTCGCCTGGAATCCGAAGCCAAACAATCCGGTATGTGATCTGTGAGGTCACCTAAAAGTTGTGGGGTTAAACAGGATTCTGTCAAAGAACAGTTCGACGTTTTGCAAACGAACAAGTGAATAATGCTTGATTGGGCAATCGGCTGTTGTCTGCGACGTGACTCAAAGTATCATTTGGAATACTAAGCTGCTATAAATGCGCCTTACATAGTTCGTTTTTCATCCATCCACTCACATGCAAAACTTGATTCCATGTTGTAGAGACTTGTTGTGGGTTTGCCAGTCTCAGATTGTATTTGGAACATCATTGTAAGTACACCCGTGAGGTTTACGTGATTGCGGTGAAAAATTACGAACAGGATGTATACATACACGTATGGGCACCTTTCCATCAGCGTTTGGGATGTATTTCTGATTCACAAACTTTATACAATCTTTGTACACTATTGAGGACTCACCCCGAACGCTCCTGTAGAAATTCTACGGATTAATATCTACCTTAAAGACCAACCGTGTTGTGTTGTGTGTGTGTGCTGTAAACCAAGGAATGCCACCAGTTCGTCGACTGAAAACAGAGACTCGGGGCATTCAGTTGAATTCCCAGTCTCTCCCCTTTTCTGTTGGAGCAAATCATCCTGTACGCGTTTCGCTTCTCTGTACCATGTAGTCGTCCACCGGAAGAACGACAAGCACAGTGCGCACTAATTGTCTATCTCAGGCCAATTCATTGTCCTGAGGAGCTAGTCACTGTTAAGCACCTGTGGCGAACCGACCACCTGGTCAACGAACTGTCTAGTTTGCCATCTGCCACATCATCCTTTTTCTCTTCCACCACACACCATCAAAGCAACCTCAGCGAACATCGCTACTGAAATGGTTAGCCTACTGAATTTCACAACGAGTATTTGATGAAGTCCTGCTGTGAACATGAACTTCTCATGCACATCCAGGGAGCGGTGTACACCAATCAGTCCGCGAAGATCCTTTTTTTCCGGGTTTCAAATGTATCATGACTCAGCACTTGTTTCGCACATAACTGTGGACCGTTGGTAATGCTCATGTCTTGCGATCATGATTGATCGCCTGAGGAAAAAGAACGTAATAGGTGTGTGTCGTGTTTACAGACATCCGCGGTCAAGACGTTGTTTAAATGTGTGTTTTGATACTCGAACCAGAATAGTTCCACGGTATTTTCCCCAACTCTTGTTCACTGAACAGTTGTCGCAGGACTTGATTTATTTCGTAATCCTCTGTACATTCGCTGCGCTTGCTTTTCATTTATTGCTTGTGTAAATCCGAGGCTTTTGAACATCTTTTTTCGCTTATCTTCCTTTTTGTAGGCCACTTCTGATTTGATTATTTTTACTCATTGTTTTGCCAGATTGCTAAAGCATAACAGGTTGTTCTAGCATACAGTTTGGAGTTGTTTCTCACTCTAAACGCCGTGTCTTCCTCGTAGGTTCTCACTCTTCCAGATCACCCAACATGCTTCATCACTCTGTCACACGATCAGTCTGCTGTCATCTTCGACACAAGACAGCCGGTGTCTGTGCCCACTCCCTGCAGTCAGCGGTGTTACTTCCGTGATTCCTCCGTCAGTCCACCGGGTACAAAAGGTTGTCACTCCGGACATCTACGTATGAAATTCGAATTTCCCGTGACAGCCGGGGACATTCATCCATTGGATGGAGCTCGCCGTATTGCGCTGGCTTTCGCCGATGGTTTCGTGCGTGTTTTCGATCTCCGGCGGCTCACCCAAGGTTTGTATGAAAAGTTGAGCTTTGTCGAAACTGTTTCGTCCCTTCCTTGTCAGGAACATCTGTCCTCAACTCGAAATGACCCACAAAACAATCCCATTTGGTGTATCTGGTTTATCACGGTGAATCCAATAATCCACCACCAAATTTTCAGCAACGTAACGCCACGAACTCAACTGACCACATACTTCGTGAGCTTGGTGTGTTTTGCATTAGCTCTCCTAAACGCACTCATATCTGTTTTATTAGTTTGTGCCCTCTTGGAGTTCAATTAAGTACGAACTTCCAGAATCCACTGAATTCAGTGTACACACCGAGTTTATCATTAGTTTGACCAGTAGCCTAGTTCCGAACGATACTGATAAGTACACAAATACGAAGAGGACCAAGAGTGTTGAGTCCAAATACTAGGTCGTCTGTCTCAATGTAAGAGGACACAAGAGCCAAAATGGCGGTGAATTTACTATATTATTATACTATATATACTATATATATACTATATTTATTATAAAAAAGCTAATCTAGAGTTGCGTGGAATGTCAGGATGTTTAGGGCTAATTTGTCCTTGAAATCGACTCCTCATCGAATGATTGATGTGAGGCTCTAGGGCTTGCTTGAATTTCTTATGTCATTGAGTTGCCGGGAAGTTCAGTTTGGAGGATTTTTGCTTCTGGATATGTCGTGAGAAATAGCGTGAATATCGTCATCATCATCGTCGCTGAAGTCAACACCAGGGGAGGACTTGCGCTTACGTTGAACCAGAGAGCCAAGACGGGTACAATAGTAAGACAAAATACTCGCCATTTGCATCTGAACACTCAAACGGGCAAACGGCCATTCTATATCTTTTGGGTTTGTTTTCCTTATCCAAAAATTACAACTGCAGCGTATGAGAGGAACTGTTTTTTTAACTCAATGCAGTCTTCTGCATATTTTCTTTGGATCCTAGCCTAGTAGTGTACCCGGATGGCATTTCCAGTATTGATCTTCAGTGCTTTTTGGGTTCAAACTGTCATCTTTCATGACTTCTTATAAAGGCTGACTTCTTTATCGAAATACCACGTTAATTGAACATGGCGACTTCTTATGAAGGCTGACTTCGTTATCGAAATACCACGTTAATTGAACATGGTATAATTTCCGTTTATGTCAGGAGCTTTGGTTGCTGGTGACTGAAAGCAATCAAACGTCTGTCGTAGCCAAGGAGCGGGTTTCCTTACAACGCATTGCCTCAGTTTGTTTGTTTTGGGTCTATGATTAACCAGTTGTTCAATATGCGCTTATAACTGCACGGTTGGACATTATTTGCCTGAGATCAGTTCTTGCAGTTTTTCCGATCCATTTCAACGGCAAACATTTTAGAGGATTGCGAATTCATCTCTACCTTTAACCATCTTTCTACTCGGGCGCACGGTACAGGAAGGGCGATTGCACTAAGGATCAGAGGATTCTTGCCAAAACTGCTCTTCAGGAAATTCCTAACCCACACCATCTGAATCCCATTTTTTCGATATGTTTGGTGAGCTATAGGACACCTCCACCTCATCGAGTCTGAATGGATGTTTGTCAAAAATTTGCTTCTGAAAAATTGTCTGCATCAGGGCGGATAATCGTAAACTATCGTCAGCTTGTCCATTGGTTCTAGGAGTAAGAAACTGGCTTTCCGATGACGTGTTTTTTGACACCGGATAGTAGACGATAGCTGGTGGTTGATCAGCTGATCGTTAATCTGTCCGCCGAGCTTGGCTTGCAAACTTTCGTCCCCAGTCGAAGAGACATCGCCAGTGCGCAGTTGAGGGTGTGGAGGACGAAATGTTTCCAAGCCAATTGCCAAGCTTGGGAAACAGATCAACGACCGTCTGATCAACCACCAGTAAACACACCCGAGCTACCAATAGTTAGACACGTTCACAGTAGGCAATAGCTGCTGCTTCCGTTTCTCTTAATATAATTTCACGTAGATTAACTCTATGGCCAAAAGATCAGTGAATATTCATGGTGCCGTTGTTTCTGTTTCATTAGGTATTTCCTCCATTGGCGATTCTGTGCAACCACTGCCCTATCAAATCACACGACCTTTGGGTTTACCCGCACAGGTCGAAGAAAGACGTTGTATCCGCTTGGATTACGGCCCGGGTCATATCACTTCTGTCAAGTTTGAGCCGCCTTTTCCTCGCATCTACGACGGTTTGTTTCCTGCTGGTGGCGTCGGTAGCTCCGTAGGATTTGGTGCCCGTCGCCTATTGGTCAGTCACATGTACGCCCCAGTGTTTTTGTTCGATTTAAACAAAACGGAATCCGCTGAGGAAGTTGATCCAGAGGTAACTATCCTTTCCACAGTTTCGGGAACATTTCAACTATAAAAGGCTTGGGGTTGGGTTTTTCATCAGAACGTCTTTCTTGGCACTTTGATCTGCTGTTGGAAATATATTCACTCTACCGATCTCGCCTCATCTTCCAGCCGGTGTCAGCGAATGATTTAGTCTTATTTTCAGCTTTGTGACGGAGCATACAGTGTTCAGGAAATTCAGTCCCGCCAGGCTCACAAGAGTAAGGCTCCTCCAATCACTAAGATTGACGTTATCGCTAAACTCAGTTTCATAACCCCGGATTACCTACCGACGTTGGTGTTTTTCGGGAGAGGAGGGTTGGCCTGTACGCGATGCATTTTGCACCTACAGTTACGAAACAAGCACAGGCGATTCACTTCCCTCTGTTTCGCAGAATACATCGTCCGGTGTACTCCGTTGATCCTGGTGTCCTAAGGACGGACTATCTGCGAAGCATGCTTTATAAAAGTGGATTGTGTTCATTTTCTGTGTCAACAGGCTAGTTATACGGTTTCATTTCTATATCGGTGTTCCATTCACTCGCTGGTTTTTGTGAAGCCAGCAGGTCCAGTGATCAAGCAGTTAGTGTGCAGACGGATTTGGCAAGGAAGCGGATTCAGACCCGTTAGTCAGCGTATTAAAAACTCGGAGTCTTTGGCAGCTTGACACCTCGGCGCTGGAAGCTATTTTCGAGGTTCAAACTAAAGCAATGACCAAAGTGATCAGTTGAAAACACAGTAGGAACAATAAAAGCGTTGAAATCCCTACTCGTAAATAACCTCCCAGAAGGATTAGGATTAGGCGATATTCACTTCGGGATTATCTAGCACTGTTGCGCTCAGGCATTGCCAATATCTGTTTCGCTTCTCTCTTGTAGACTTTAGACTGGCTCCCGCATACTCATGAGGACTCAGAAAGCCGTTCTCAAGAATCCGTCAACGGTGAAGCTGCCCCCCAAGGTACTCGAAGTAAGTGCACACTTGTCTGAAAGAAGGCCAGTATGAAAAAAACTCATAGTTTCACGTTACCGCAGTCTCAGCATTCAGATGGGTGATTCCCTAATGACCTATTCTGTTACCCAACTTGTAGGCAGTGCTGATTACTGTGGATGCTCCCCGTCCCAAAGAGCTCACGGTCTGGGTCGGCTAAAATTGTGCTCTTCCGGGGGGTAGTTGGAACCAATTACAACCGGACATCTACAAATTCTTATTATCAGCGCATTTGCATACCGTCATATCATATGTGAAATACGGTTTGTGGATAACATAGCTGCAAAATTTTACCGTTTATCGGCCGCAGCTGGTTTTACATAATTACTTGCCAACAGTTACCACAAAGCTACAAGTGTTTCTTCACGACAGATGTGGGTTTCTATTCGCCGTGCTAACAGAAGTGCCCTTCGTGTTCGATAACAGACAGTGCATAACTTTCTGAAACAGTCGTTGCACGTATTCGGAGGCCGATGTTTGACGGTGGCGTTCATGGAATCATGCCCGGCAACTGAATGGCAGTAAACGTTTACAGTCGTCCGCCATGTTCCGCACCTTCTTTACTGCTTACTATTTCCACATGGTCTTCAAGCTTGTCATTCACCGAAGAGCAATGAATCTTTTGGTCATCTGTGGTAGTACTGCTCTGTTCGTCTACATATTAAAGCTATTCACTGGAATATTTGACTGAGGATGCATCAGTTTCTGAGATGACTATTTCTTGACCGAAAGTGAAGCGTGCTTTTCAACTGTGTTAGACACCATTTCGGGTTTATAATAAGCGCTCAACTGTAGCAAGTGTAGGGCCGAATGTCTTTTGTAGCAAACATTTCATCAAAATCCCTAACAGGCACATTCCAATCGAGATGATGTACGACTTACAGCACAGCAAATTCTGTATGTTATCCAGTTTCACAGTTTACGTGTCTCCGGCTTTCAACCATTGGAGGAGGAGTGTTAAACCGTAGCAATAAAAGTTATCTGTTGCTAAGTACGGACCATTCAGCCAGTTGGGAACAAATTAATCTTTTTCTGCTTAAGTTCGGTACATTATGTCATCTTGGTTTTTTATTCATCCTCTTCTTACCGGACTGTTCAGAACGAACGTCGTTGTTTTCACTACATAAAAGCCGGAAGAAGAAGTACAGCATAATAGGATGATGGTTTTCTCTCTCTCTCTCTCCATGTAATTTACAGCAAACGACTCTCTTAACATCGGAAATACCCAGCGGTGTGTAACCTTCTTAGTGTTTCAATATTTCGATGTTTTCGTCTGTAAATTTCCATGTCGTTCAAACAATCTTTCGAAAGGGTGTTTGATTGACCACTGACGGCGTCTTGCTTCGATGTGATGCCCTGATGCGTTTATGTACCCTTATTTCAAGATGTAGGTACCCTGTTAGTGACCGTTGCCCATATGGACGTAAGGCTGTTCATGATAAGTCCCTCTCTCCCATTTTCTTTCCACTCTTTATCGGGCATTCCCTTCTCATGTTTGCATTGCAGCTAAGTACCAATATTTATCAATGTTGTATTGCTCTTGAGCTTGATGGTAGCTCGGTGGTTAGAGCGCGAATTTACTGACCAGGAGGTCCCGTGGTTCGAACCCGATCTCTGCTTCTTGACTTCCCCTGTCTAGGCCTGGGCAACCTGGCAGTATCCCATCCCTCGTGCTTCCTTCTGATGGCATGGCAGTTAGGCACCGAAAGGGTGTTACAGCTGGATGATTTTTTTATAATGAATACGTTATGATAGGCTGTTTTCATGGCTACTGTTCTACGGTGTTCCCAGCTTCAGTTGACCTGAAGAGTTCATGCTTTCCCAGGTCACGGTCTATACTGCAAAAGTGTTGTACTACCCTCCCATCACGTCACACCAATTCTTTCAGTTGCTGGTTCTCCTTGTGTAGCGCTACTATACAGTCCATAGGAGGCACAACGACCAACTTCTGCGCTACCTGAAGTCTTGTTAGTTTCGAAACGCGAACTTTTCGGGTAGGCACTCACGCCATAACCGTTACTTTTCATCTTATTCTGCCACCCGCACCATCTCATACTGCCGAATTCACAAAGGGACTTGCGAAATACACTACTGATCGACTCATGCAATCGACTGATCATGTGCGAACACTATCAGATGCATTAACAATGCTAATCTCACGTCATGAAACCGATTTCAGTGCTTACAGTGGAGTGCGCCCTAATGCTGCTCACTGTGATTCTTTTTCAGCTAGCCGGAGCCGTGATCCAGATATCCGAATTGCACTTGCTTTCTTCCAGTAAGTAAGCTTTTTTCGCTTGAGAGTACACTTGTCCGTTGTTTATCGGAGTCCGGGTATCAGCTATTGTTCAAAGATAATGAACTTCGACAACTTATCGGTGGAACTCAACCAAACGTTCTAGTGAGTGTCCTACGAATTAACTCCAGCTATTGGTATCCCAATGCAGTGATATCCGCATTGGTTGTGGCCTTTTTTCAGGTCATCACATCGAATGTAATTTGGGGCAGTTAGGCTTATCGTTTGACCTGGGAGCTTTGAAAACCACGAGAGGGTTAGTCAAGATGAGACCGTCTCCCTGTGGGACCCTTTCGATGCTAGCATGTAACTTTAAGGAAACCAGACCGTCCATGTCTAGACGAGAACAATCAAAGTATATGGTTTGGATTTGAAACAGTGGCATCCTGGCCTCTAGTTCATGTCTGAATGCCTGAAATCTCTCAACGTGATAGAATTGCCAACCATACTGTGAAATCACCAGGGGGTAAAGATAAGGAAAACCTATTCTGCTGTGCTGTTTTTGTGTCGCTGTTTTCTGCCGCGCCAGATTTGAAGGTCTCTCATGGGGTAAACCTTCATCGGATCCTTCGCGGGGATCATGAAAGGTCGGGTATAGCATTACACCATTTACTCCCGAACCCAAAGCTTTCATAGGTTCTTTTCGTCAGGAACGTAACGAACCCGCGCATAGTCGAACTGACCTTTTATTTGATTTGTCTCATGAAAATTCATTACATCAGTTCTGATATCCGCCTCTAGCCAGCCTTTCAGCGGTTTCCTCCATGATGCCGCAATGTATTTATGTGAGAATAGATGCTCGATGTAGGTAGCTGTTGAAAGATAACCGTTCACTAAACTGAACGCTACAAGCACATGAGCTTTGCGGTAGCGAAATTGAACTGAGAATACCAGTTAAATACCATTGTTTTTTATTGGATGGCATTTCAGGAAACCGCGCTACCAGATACTGCTTCAGTTCAGCACAAGTGGGCTGTCTCCTGCCGTTCGGTGTAAAACTTGCGACTTCTGCAACTGAAAATAATCATTATTTCCTTTTGAGCTGTTGGCAAAAATATTTCCAAACACTCGTGCTCCCCCTAACCACAATCTTCCAGTTCCTTCAATGTTTCAGTTTAACAGAGTTTTCAATCGGTTACACCGTACAGTATGCACTCGTACGGAAGTTTCGGCAGCCGAGTGTCGATTAATGTTGCGTCAAACGTTCAGATCATACAGATTTAGATTAGTATAAGTTCAAGTCCATAGGTTATCTGATAGGCAATACCGTCAGTTGGATTCGGCATGGGCTTTACGATCGTACGGTCGAACAGTTGTATTCAAGCAGCAAAAGTACTCACCACAATCTGCTAGCCATCAGAGGTAGCAGTGAACCATTGCTAGACGTATTCATTCCATGGTGTGAGCCAAAAGTGCAGCAGAGCTATGTGAAATGCGCTAACCAGTTCTCATGTCTGAATACTTGACTGGAGCGTTGAGTGACGAATTAACCCACAAGTTTGAAATAGAATTACAAAGAATGTTAATATTGAGTCAAGAAATAGGGGAATGTTGGATAAAGAAAGTCTCATGTCAAGTAGACCATAGCGTAACACAGTCAAAATTGAATCGAATGGTGAATTGACGGAGTCGTGAACCAATACTTTGTGAACTGAACGGATGTGTGTGGCTTTCCGCTTACCTGGCGATTATAAAAAAAAGGCATCCAACAAATACGAGTTTAGGAACGACTAGTGTAGCACATGGCCATCAGGACTAACCGCATCATATCCGTAAGGGCCCCTTAAAATATGTTAGTATTGGGAAGCAATTTTGCCCATCGGTCGGCTTTTTTGTCGTGTGTGGTTGTCTGTGGTTGCGGTAGAGGGTGATGTTTATTCCATGTTCAGACGTTTGAATTTGGTAAATGGGGTTCTTGGAGTATACGCTATGGGCCTTGTCGTAAAATAGTGTCCTTCATGTGGCAGCTAGTCGAAACTCGAATTTTAGGTACAACCGGGAACGGATGGCTATATTACTGATTGAACGGGTCGAATATGTAAATCCTCCCGTAGATCTGATGGAATTGAACTTGAACTGCACCAAATTTGCATAAACAATCTTCCCACCTTTTACTATCTCCATTTCGCAATGGTACTTGTCAGTTGGCTTGAACGCCGAAGAAGTCAGCGCCAATCGCGAGTTAATGAAGAACGCACAGCGGATCCACAACGTGAGGAGGAATCATCGGAAGATACCGAAGAACCGGAACCTGATACTGGGTTGGCTCCATCTGATGAAGATGAAGCTTCCAACACAGAATCTCGTACGTCTTTGCTTGCACCCACCGTTTATTTTTTTCATTAAAAAGCTTGAATGAAATAACCCGTGCTGAACTATTTCACTTCTAATGTCTGGTTACTTGATTCCCGGAATGGTTCGCTTACCATCGTCTCTTTTCCTCTCGATTCTTGTTTCCATACCTTTGGTGTTTTATGGCGTCCACTTTTAGGAGTTGAGCAGATTTTGATGGATCTGCCAACTTTATTTCCAAAATCATCCATAACCTACTAGAATGCTGTGAAAAGTTAACCAAACTGGGCTAAAGTTGTACTTTTACTATGTTTTGCATCACAGTGGCGTCGGTACTTTCCAAGCATAGGTTCAACCAGGGCGCAGTGCACAGCCTTTCGTAGGCAGGATCAAAACCCGATTGCTGGTAGTCGTAGGAACATTGCAGCAGTCTCTCGGGTTGGTAGTTCTGATGTGTGCTAGACGTTTTCCGTATGGGATTATACAAGAAAAAGTTGGCGCAACCCATACGTTCTCTTATTTAATCTGCCTGCTACATACATCTGGAACTATCCACTTGATTGAATTGAGTCATGGCGCACTCAGGGAATGGGGTTCAGGCCTGAAGTTATCACCAGAAAATCCGGATCGTTCCCGTTTCTAGGTGGATAACGAAGACAACTCAAAACGTTTTGCAGTGCCACGGAACCTTTTTATTCATCGATCACTCCTCTAAACAAGCAAATCCACTTTTTCGAATGACTTGTTCTTCAGAGTACTGGACGAGCAGTCTCTCTCACCTTAATGCTGTTTTCTGTTTGATCATTATCTCCGTGGTCAATCAAAAACTTCTGTTCGATATTACACTATGTTCAGTGGTTTATCGACAGCAATGTACGTGTGTTCACTATAAACTACTTTCAGTATTTTCGGGGTTGTTTCTCATGTTACACAGTGACACCTCCCTATTTTTTTACTCCGTGTTCGCACATTATCTAGGAGTTTCGCCTTTCGATCTCCTGACGAAGGAATACGTCTACAATGTGCTCCAGTCTGCGAGTCGTTGTCGTCAACTCAAAGCCTATCGTGGTCATCGTAGCTGTCGAACTGTGGTAAGCTTTTTTTGACCTGGACCACTTTGATACCTCATTTATGACTAACGGTCGTATAGGAAGACGTCCGTGGAATTTACAGTGGTATTTTTGAACATCGTAACATATCTTACCTCTGACCTGGTCTCTGTGGCACGGTGAGCACAAGTCTGGCTGCTGGCTTCGATTGACTTCGAACACTAAATGACTTCTGGGGAATGAGGGAGACGGCGTTGGCTGTGCCTGAATTGGCACGCGTTGACTCTCGAGGCTAGTGAAACAATGTAACACGTGACTGTCACGTGAGTTATTGTGTAGTTCCTCTGGTTGATTGGGTGCCGTTCTCACTAGAATAGACGTAGTATTTTCACTTTGTCACGACCAACTCCTCTGCAAGGGTGAATTGGCTTCATGGATGCTGTGGGCATCGCAGGGATTATCTACCCTCTGGTCATTGTGGAACCTTAGAAAGGTATAACCCTGTCATCCTGAACGGAAATCTAGTAAGGAAACTATCTGCAATACGCATTGTTCCCGTGAAAACGCTCAAAACGATAGGCTGATTGTCGCAGTTCTTTCTAATCGAGCGGTTTGTTTTCCCTGTTTCCTTGATCAAAACTTCGATTAGTCATACACACACATTTTAGATAGCTCTAATTACATTATCATTCAAGACAACAGCAATACGCATCTTTGTTCACTCCGTTTTATTTAGCTTGAGTACGCATAAACCAACCAGGATGTTCCAAGTCCGTTCATTGCTAACACCCTTTTGCCTTTGTGAGAATGCACTTGTTTGACAGTCAGCTGTTAAAACAGTCACTTGATACAGTCAGCTGTATAATACAGCTAGGCTTTTCGTGGTCAGTGTTGGTCTGTTGGACAGACTTAGCAGCTTACCTAAATTGGGATCTGAAAATACCTTGATGACCGTGCTTTGCCCCATCAGAATTCAGAGTAATAAACAACAGGAAACATGAGTTTGTTAGCTTATCATCTTCATATCTGTCTTGTTTACCGGTCAACTGTTGAGTTATTAACGTGGTTTGTAAGGGTCGCTCGGGCGAAGGTAACAACAAGGTCTGTGCATATTTTTGACTACACTGCGGCGGGTCTAATTAAACTTGTGCCGATGGCCCCAGTCGTCGCTATGAGCCATCGTTCATATCCTCCTGGGAAAGAGTAGTTGATTATTGAATCGCTCAGCGTAAGCTTAAGGATTCGACTTCTACTCAGGTGCTAACTTCCTGATACTGACATACCGGTTTTCCGTCCAAAAGATTCCAAGTGTATCCCATTAGATGGTTGTCAAACACGTCCAGCGGGCTTGGCATACTGAATTATGTGAAGTTATTTTACGCCGTTAATTTCTGAACGCAGCTACTAAACTATTTTATGAAGCATCTCAGTTTCGTTATTGTCATGCAATTTGACCAGTGAGAAAAAAGGGTTCCCAAAAAGTCAACAATTGGACCATTTTCCAAAAATAACAACAAGAAGGCATACTGCAGGATGCACGTTTCAATACTGCCCATCTGAAGTGCACATTTACACGGTTTACGAACTAAAGTCCGATGTGTCCACATTGACATGACAATTGAAGGACATGCATCTTAAAAACTTCACAAAGTTTGACTAGCTGGTTCACGTGAATGCTGAGCTTCATCCTTTTTTATTCTGTCGCATTTTAGATAAAGGACGCCGTGTTTTGGGGACGGGATCACATACTTTCTGGTTCGGAATGTGGACACGTGATTGCTTGGAATCGACACACCGGTGAACCGGTTCGTGTAATCAAGGCAGACAATGCAGTTGTTAATCGTATCGCGCCCCATCCCACGCTTCCACGTGAGTTGCAGTAATTCATGTCTTTCAATGAGACTTGTGGTCTCTTGATTTTTATATCCCACTGTATATATACACTTTAATTAGCTTGACCTTTATCCAACTGCCTCCGCAGGGCACCCTTATAACACTGGGATACTAGAAAATCTACTCCGCTATCCACACCAAAGTAGTTTTCAATGCAACCCACGTCTATCCGGAATAAAAAAAATGCACTTAGTATGGGAAAGTTGCATCTACACAAGCGTAATATTCTTTTTGATAAATAGCACTAAGCGCTTCTCCCATTTACTTCTCTAGTTGGCGTATCAGTGTTTAAAAAGTGTTTTTCAGCCATTTTATCAACCGTTCCAAAAAATATTCATGCTCGATGATGAGTTACGAGTTTAAGTAAGATTATTCATCCAGAATTCAGAAAAATGGTCAACATTGGCGAGATGTTTTAGTGGGTAGTGAGGAAAAATAGGCTTTTTTAGGGTTATTTTGTCTGTTGAAAATAAAGTAGAAGACCTGTTTGCCCAGCGTAGATATTGTTGTCCTTTAACATTTATTGAATGCCCCAGGACAGATGAATCGATTGACCTCATCTGACCCCTCACAGGAGTTTATCTTTATCCACGATCAAAGCACTTGTACTTTTTTAATCCGTTTTCTTTCCCTAAGGCGCTGTTTCACTTGTGGTAATATGTCTTCCTGAAAGTTTTTGCGGGACTATTCGGTCCGAAAAGTTGTTCGAAAACGGATGCGAAAAATTCGGTTATGTTGTGGTCGATGAACTGCCTCCTGAATGCACTGGGTCTCTAAGATCTTCACTCTAGAGCCACAACGGAAATCATAAGAACATGAACAGCAATAAAATGGGTGTATAAGCGAAATCGCGACACCTGAGCTCTGCGACATTTTAGGGTAAGACTGCCATAGAAAATCGTAGAGCCGTGTTGGGCGACATATGACCACTAGCGTTTATTTTTGAAGAGCATAGTCACGGACATAAAAAGTGAATGCAAGCGATGAGTGCGAAGTCGGGAGCAGCACATTTCGGCAACTAGTTCGTTTCGTTCTTTTCCCGCCATCTCAAGACCTATGTATATTATCTCCATAGGTTTTGTGAACTATAAAGATCATGTACAGATGCAGCCTGTAGATCGCCTTTTTACTGGCATTGACTGAACAGCTACGTTCACCGAGGAAGATAGTGTCATTTTTGACCGTGTAGGGTGACACTTAGCTAATCGGTAAACGTTTTCCCTAAAAATTCCAACAAAATGCTATGTTTTCCCAAGTCCGTCTTTATTGTTCCATGGGCAACTTATATTCTGTGATTCTTCTAATCGCAGGGAAGGTTTGATCCCCTGGTCTCATCACGTAAAGAAGCCAAGATATCGCGTAGCAGGCATTCTTTGGTCGCATGGAACCAGAATATCCAACGTTCATTGCTAGTTGAATGCTCCAAGCACCATGTGATCATTGCTGGCTAGTTACGTTTCTCGGGAGACACTAAGGGTTGTTAGTGGAACTGCTTTTATTTCACAGCGTGGCATTTAAAAAGTGTAGAAACCAGAAGTACGTTGTCTTCCGCTCGCTCCAGATCTTTCGCGTGTATCTCGTTTTTTCACCAGACCATCACTCACCTAGTGTGACCACGGGTGTAAATGTACCCGTTTCGCAACTGCTCGCTGGGAGAATCAGCACGAGCTGGGACAGCCGGTACAATGACTTTCACTGTCCTGCAATGTCTTTCGAGCTTCATTGTTAGCCCAACTAACCGCTCTAGGACCACTTGCCTAACGCTTTTGGTAGCCTATTTGCGCGCATATTGTGCTGCTGTTCTACCAGAACCACGTTTCCAGTTGTCTATTTAACTAGTGGCACCACACAGCTATTCTGTTTGGCTTCTGTGCTATTGTATCTGTTGTTTCACCATTATCAGTCTTCGCATGCAGTGGAATCGATCATGCTGTCAAACTCGTGGAACCCAATCCCCAAATTTATGACAATACAGAGGACCTGTATGAAGAATACACAAGGATTTCGAGACAACACGTGTCTGAAGCCACTGCGGTAATGAGTTTACCTGTTGTGTGTATCGTCTTTATTTTTTCAAACATCTAATAAAAGCGAATTATTTATCTTATTTATATTGCATGAAAAGTAGAAAGATCGTAATCCAATGTTAGAAGGCACGTGTAAAATGTATGAGCCAAAAGTGTAGCACCCGTTTTAGGACCCGTTTGATAAGGATTCTTTTCAGTGAAGCACCCCGTAAGATTCTAGACGCTAATTGGCTCCGAATCTGGGTGTTAGCTCGGTGAGTGCAGTATTTGTTAATTGAGGCATTGGAGGGGGGCAAGATGGCCTAAGGGGTTAGAACGCGAATTTACTGACCCGAAGGTCCGTGGTTCGAATCCGACTTCTGCCTCTCGACTTCCCCTGTCTAGGCTTGGGCAACCTGGCAGTATCCCAGCCCTCGTGCAACCTTCGGGTGACATGGCAGTTAGGCACCGAAAGGGTGCTACAGCTGAACGTATTGGATCTCTGTTCACCCTAATTGGGGGGAAGTAAATGGCATGTGGACGAAGGCCTCACGGCAACGTGAAGTAAATGTAGTTATAACCCAAAACTAAGGGCCGTGAGAGTCGTAGAACGTTCCTGGTTGGTTGTTCACAGTAGTCAGTCGAAGGTTTCGAATTTGTAATCACACTTGCTGAGATAGTTTTTGCCTATGTTTGATACATAGTGTTGTGCCTCTGCGATGATTCAAACAGAATGTTCTTGTTTCAGTTGTGTGAAGAAAATGCCAAATACACGATTGATTCGCTGCAATCCGGGTCGCTTCACCTAGAACGACTCGCACGCTTACGCACCAGCCAAGGTCAGTTTATGGATGATGTATTTGTAATGTGTGGGGTGAGATGGCTCAAGGATTAGAGCGCGAATTTACTGACCCGAGAGTCTGGGGTTCGGACCCAACCTCTGCATCTCGACTTTTGTTTGCCAAATATTCTTACAATAAGCCAGTTTCACGTTTGCTTCTTAGTATCTCTCTGACAAACCTGACACTACCTACTCACTCAGCATCAAGTTCGATTGACAACTGTCACACGTTTCTGTGCATCGGTTGGCATCCTATTGGAACTCGCACGACAATCCTTTAGGTGTTTTGACGTTTTATGGCCTAATTCAGCGAGGATTTAAGTAGCTTTCCTCCAGTATTGTGGATACTAAAAGTCTAAGGTACGTCCATTGGTCATTTTAAACCTCAGTGGGTGGACAGACACGCGGAGTTTTGCTTGAGGTCGTACACTCGATGGCAGCCCTCTAGTTATCTCCCATACTAGACTGCGACTGACTTCTAAGTACTGGACAACGCGTGAGCAGTTTCGGCTTTTCATATCAGTACTCTAGATGGAAATATCCATATTGGAGTCACGATGCGTCAGCTGCTCCCTCGGTCGATCATATATGAACGGAAGCTGCTCGGTTTTTAACCCTAGAGGTGAAAGACAAATCAAACATTTGCCTTTTTCTCGATCAAGCACTCTGACAGCCGCCCATTTTTAATACACTTATAGCCAGGACATTTTCCGACCATATTAATAGGTGACGATTGGTGTTTCCTGAACAAGCCAATATGGAACCTTTCCATATCCACACGTTCATTCAACATACTATCATGTTACAAGGGAACTGTGTTACCCGGGATTGTTCACAATATTCCTCTGTTACAACGGAACTGACGCCTTTCCGCCGTTTTCTTTATTCCACTGAGTTACCAAATAACCCATAACATCAACCTGAAATGCATACACCAACTCTGTCAACTCGTGGTAGATGGTTAGTCTGCCCGGATGCCTTTTGGGTATGAATACCTGCATCAGTCTACCGTTTCGTTTTTTGGAAAAGAATGAAAATTTGTTTCAAACGTTTTACGGTGCACATCGTTGATCAACGATTATCGGTCTCTTGTCGCATCATGGACCTTCAGTTCAACTAGATAAAGGAGCCTACGTTGTACCCGAACTGGGTTGACTACTTTGTGCAACAAACCGGGTGGCTACACCGATCGTCCCCGGATGCAACAGGAACTGTTTTTATTTTTTTTAAATGGCACCGTACCGGTGTTCTATGGGCCCACATTCCCTCTGTCTCGGTTGTTGACTGTTCATCACAGGTCTCCAATCGGTTAACCCCGTGTTTCATATTGTCACCGATCAGCTTTCAGACACATGATGTCAACCGGAACGCGAAGGATCTAATTCAAACAAACTACTAAATGACACAAACTCAAACCCTGCTTCTAGTTGGATATCTGTCGGTTAGGGTTGCTCGGAATCATTATGCAACATCCGGAGTTGGTTCAGTTAATAAGGCGCGACCTACCAATCTCTGTTAACTGAAACTCGACGGTCAGAACCCACGTGTTCATGGATGTAATCCTCTCTTGTCACACGAACGCGAAACAGACACCTGAGCAATCTGCATAAAATGCCTAAATGCACTCTTCTGCACACTAACTTGGTTTTAAATGAAGACTCAACTGAATCCCAGCTGAACCTCTCGTTTGTGATATTCTTCCACTGAATTTGTTGCACAAAGTGTTGCCTGGTGTTTTAGTTGAAACGATGTTCGAGATATCGCAATACGTTGTTTGGACGGAACATAATACTCACCTGAGTACCTATTTAAAGCCAACTTAATGACAGAATGAGTGTATTTCATGAAGTGTTTCCGATTTGGGTTTAAGTATGGCGTAAGGTTGACGGAACCCCGGGGACTGCACACACCTGATGAGCCCCAGGAAGGACGAGAACGGTGGCGGAGTGTCGAAGTTTTCAGCGACCTTTGGAGTCTAGACAGTTTCTGAATGCAATTCTTAGGATATTATGAGGGGGTTACTACATTTCGGGCTTCGCACTACGGGTTGAAAACCCCATGGGGCATGGTAATTTATTATTGAGTCATCTTTTATCTTCTTCCGAAACACCTAGAAAAATTCTTAAAATGAAAAGATACGGTTGCGTTGTGTCATGTGGGACAACTTGATTCGGCTACCTTCTCGATAGCGCAAATCTTGACGCAGGATAACGTGTGTACAGATCACACCCACGTCCTACCATCAGCTCATGACTGCGAAACGCACTGGGCTTGGACAACTCTGTGTTTGGCGTAATCTTATGTGTTTCTAACATTTTGAAAGTAGTGTGGAACGGCGAACTGAAGTAGTACGGACCAGCCAAAGAAGGTGCCGCTTTACATTTCGTTGTAGATAAATTAAACTTTTCACAAATAACTCAACTCCATAGATTACCTATTATGATTTTTCCGCACACCAGTAGATGTTTGTGCGATTCTCCAATGATTCCCAGCTAGACAGTTGTACAATATTTTTCGGTTAATCGCGCAGGTTGAGTTCACTGATAGAGTGAAATTACAATACGAATAGGGAATAGTTAATTAATTGGTTTATCAGACGTGCTTTGTGTGTACTTCTTATGGAATTTACGTAGCTTCTTCGACGTTCAAACGAATCGTAAATCCCAACCGATCACGTGTGTCACCCAAATTTTCATACACCGGGGATAGCTGCTACACATTTTTGCCCTTTATGTTTTCCGTTCACAGCCCTTCGCCAGATCCTTCATCGTCTAATGGACCCAAATCGACCAAGTACTTGATACTATCAACATTTCGACCCAGTGCTTAGGCACCAGAGGTGACGTCCCAAAAATAAATACGGGTGACAAAATACAATTCAAGCAGCATGCTTGTTCTGGCTACTTGGAATCAGCTCGTCACTTGTATTCCTACTGATCACATGGCGCCTTCTGAATCTACATTGTGGTGGATATAGTCCAACATTTTCATGCTTGTTCGCCGGAGACACCTGGCCCCATTGTTCTGGATCGCAGAATCATCAAATCCACATCAGAAGTTGAAAGATCTTTACTGTTTCTGATTTCGTCTTGTCCCCCGGACGTCAATTTTCTATCACTCATTGCCAACCGCCCTTCACAGAATAGCCGTTTTTCTGTCAGCATGAAACAGCTTTCTTGTTTGACTTCATTTTTTAACCAGATTTCTGGACGTACTCATTCATTCAATCAACCGTCTTTCCACATAACCGTCGAATACGTGCTCTCTCTTCACCATGTATTGTGCCCATAGAGAGTCATTTGTGATGCACTTCTGGTGGATTCTGTTCGTTTTAAACGTCTGTGTTTAGATAATCTAGGTAGCTGAAGCTTGGGCTGCAATATCAGCGTTGTGCATCTGTGCTCCCCTATCATGCTTGTGAGATACTAAGGGTTGGGAATCCGCAGGCCAGAGTTCTTCGTGCCCATACGTTTCGTGGCAATATGTGACTAATTTTCGGTAGAGAGTAGCACAGAAGTCAACCAAAAACAGTTTCCGATATGCTCACCACTCTGATGTCTTCAAGTTTGTTCTTCAGAGCAAGGGGGTCAACGGAAAACTTATTATGTAGACCAAAAATCCATGGCGAGGACATCAGGTATAATTGTCGCTCATCTCTACTGCTACCCTTGAAAGAAAAATCGTTCAGCTGTAACACCTTTTCGGTACCTAGCTGCAATGCCATGCAGGCGGAGGGCCAATGGAAAAGATCACCCCTGATTAGTAAATTAGATCAGTGTTGAATGTAGGTGAAAAGGTCTTATCGGTTACTGTGGGTGGGTTGGAGGGATTTAAAATAATTTGGATCGGGTTTGGGTTCTTGGTTTAATGGTTCAGGGTACTTTAACTGATTATTCTTGTTGGGTGTCTCTGGTAAGTTTTGTTGGTCTTTGTGGGTTTGTTACTGCTACGATAATTTGGTCAACAGAGTGAGATCACAGGGATTTTAGGTAGACTTGGTCTATCCACTCTAAGCTACTTCTGTTGATAACTCTTATTTACTGATAGCCGCACACCACCATGCGTCAGCTCGATTACTTCAGAACCATACCTTACAAGCTCTCTAGTTCTACGCCTTCTCTTCTATTCACTGGGATGCATGGCGATTCCGTCCGCCTCACTCATCGGTCTCTGTGGCGTGAACCGTAGTTTCCACCTCCAAACGTCACTACTTTCTGGATTTATCTTGTGTTGCGTCTGTCGTATGCCCCGTTATTACTGGGTCTCTCAGTAACTCTCGATATTCATCTGCGTTTCTCAGCGGCCTGTTTATTTTTCTGTTATGCTCAGCGATTCTGACGTGACCTCATACCTAGGGGCTGTTGATGCTTTGCAAAGGATCAGTTTTTAGACTTGTGTATTCTTTCACGTTTATGGCTGCTTTGCGCAGACCGCTCGGCGCATGGGTGGTTTTTGTACAGTCATCCATTTTGGTGACAGTTGATAAGTAATTGTTGATTTTGGGGGCCGCTTGCTGTACGACAAACGCATAAGTGCTCTGGTTTTCTGCGTAGCTCTATCTCATATTGTCCTCTCCAACAGTCACGTAACCAACGAAATAACTGATCGATAGATCAGTCAGCTGATAGTCTTATTTAGCAGATAATGTTAGTAGCTCAGCGGACGATTCAAGCCCCTCGTACTTGTCCTTCATGCAGTACTGAAATATGAACAGGCTGTAAGCTACGGTCATCTCAATTGAGGCGATTTACTTGATTACTGCATTGCGCGTTAGCAGTAATTCTCCAAATAAACTATCCGGGTGTACATGATTTCAGCTGAACAAACCAGTTCCACCGTGGATTGACTCCAGCGAACAAAAAAAAACAAAACAAGAAATGCACCATAAAACCACTAGGTTAACCGCATAAAGTGTTTATCGATTATTGTCTGGGGTTACTTTCGCAAGCTTGGTTACCACGTCTTATCTGCAACGTTCAAGCAAACCGTAAGAAACCAGTGTAGCACTCTCTCCTTATAAGAGGCATGCAAACAGGCAGTACTTCTAAGGAGATGTAGCATGTGAATACCCGTTGAAAGCGGTGTAAGATCCGGGCAACCAAGGATCTCACAGGACAGCTGCAGCTATCGGGCTATACACAATTCATATTCAGTGGGTAGCAGGGACAGACGGACGAGGACAATAGATGCTGTATTCAGAACTGGTTTTATGGACAAACGGGTTAATGAACACCATGAATTAAGCAGAATGTACAATAGCGCAATCGGTAGGAGCAGAAAAATGGCCAATGAGGCAGCAGAGCTTCCTGGAATCAACACCAAATAAGTGCCAAATGATGTGCAAATGTACAGACACGGGCAGTCAGGCAGTGCAAGTTGGTCGTATACAGGGATAACAGCGCATAAAACAACCTACGTTCGGGAGGTAAAGGACGTGGCGCGACATGGCAGCCCGTGTCACATGCCAAATCAAATTGCTCGCTTAAGTCCGTTTAAGACAAAACCTCAACGAAGGCTAGTTGGCAAATACAGTATAAAGGTAGTGCAGAAAATAGGGTCTCCGGAGACGTCGGGTTGGTGGAGCGGGTGACGCGCTAGGCTACCATCCGAGGGTCTCTAAGTTCGATCCCCGGCCGTCCCGATTTTCCGTCAGAGCAGACACTCGAAAATAGCTAGAGCTGATATGAACTTGCAAGCGAAGGCGGACAGTTGATGGGAAATAAGCAGGCCTTAAGCGGGAGCGAAAACCTGGGGGACGAGCAACAAGGAAACAAATCGGCGTTGTAATAAGCGGGTGAATATCACGCTACTCATGAGTAGTCAGAACAGAAGGGAAAAATAACCGTTTATCGCTGTTGATCCGTAAGACCAATCAGCAGACGGTAACCGCAGAAGATTCATTTGTGATCTCTTTGTCTTCATGGATAACTTGCCTACTACTGGTGCCTTATGTGTGGCTTGCTGAAACAGCTAAATGCTCGTTTGTTTTCTGTCTCAGGCCCGGATTGCAATTTCTTTCTCTTAAGGCTCCAGGAAGTTGAGAATGAACCAGTGAACACACCGTCTTCCAACAGAGATGCTTGGTTACTGACAATTCTGAATCCAAACCCAAGTGGATACACGGAGACTATAGCTTTCATATTTTTAACGGTATAAACTCCGAATCCGGGAGCCTTCACTTATGACTTCGACGTAAAAGCTTCGCTCGTCCAGTGAAAAGTTAATGTTATGCACCTGAATAAAGTACGGAGATTGCCGAATTTATTATTAGCCGTGATACGACAACTAAGAGGTGCAGTTGGCATCCCTCAACCTCATTATGAGAAAGAATGAATCGCGCATTATGTGCCATTCTTCTGGGAAATCAGCAGCATGGAGACTAGCTCAAGGTTGGTTTTGAAAACCAACGGCCTATTCGTGTGTACAATTTTGCCTTGAAGAGCCATGCATTGTGTATCTGTACTATTGTAAGTTCAACCCAAGTAGTCACAACTTTGTGAATGGAAGTAATCACTTTACCAACAGGAAAGGCAAGAACTAATCAGATGAGCAAATCATGGATGACTTGAAAGATATAGTTCCGTCCAGTTGATAAGTTTATCGTCGTCGAGTAGCTTCTCTTCCTGCTGCAAATTTCGAAAGTCAACTTCAAGATTATCAAACTCTTCGTCGGTATTCACATACACCTGATGTAGCGATGGTGAATTCCGTAAGTGATAATGGTACCTAAGTACACCTTGAACTGTTTGAAGCAATCCAATAACAGTCAATCTATGTTTGTCTGGTATCCCACTTCTTTTACGGCCGAATGTACCAGCAGATCAGCGACATATGCGAGACCTTCCGAAAGCTGTGTTGATTGCGCTATTCAGAAATCTGGCGTGGTCGTGCGGTCATATGACCGTTACACTGAAAGTTAATGGGACAGCTTTAACGATGACTAACAGAGTACGCATCCAATCCACGCTGTCACCGCTAGCTACCCTACTCAACTGAGGTCAAGTATCCATACTCAGTTCCTCCGTTTCATCCAACACGACTGTACGCTTTCCACCGATAACGAATTGCGTTCGTTGTTGTGAATACAGATCAGCAAGATATCAATTCAGCGGCGTGTCTTTGCTTCACGCGTCGTCGCTTGATCCGACGAGTACGTGTTTTCTTGCTTTGTTCTGGTTAGGATAGTTGCCTGATAAACATCCCTAATTCATGACTGACGCTTGATTGTTGGTCAACCTCATTGAGGTAGTACAGGTTGGCCGGTTTGATCGTCTGGCCATGTCTTGGCTTTTGGTCTCACTTGTTCTCCCCCCCGATCGCACGTGGGTGTCTTGTGTGTGCGAGGCTCGGAAAGGAAATATTTGTATATCATCGGAGTGGCTTTTTTGATAAAGAGTACCACTCAGTGGACAATACAGAAGAGTAGTGCAGGTGCTTTTCCTACTGCTGAATTGATTATTTCTGCTCACTAATTTATTATTCTCTTGGTTGAAGCTTCTGCCATATGGGGAACCCGAAAAAGCAGAAACCGTTGATGGACTACCGGTGATTTTTTGTCAATCGTAAGAGTGTTGTGCCATTTCAAGGAAAAGCAGCTTTGCTGTCAAATGAATTCTGAACTTCATTTTTGTTTTATTTTTGAACGATCCTAGTTAGAGTGCATGTGTTTGTGTTTCAATTGAGGAGTGTGTCTAAGAAAATTCACGCTGTGCACCTGTTGTACGAACCTCAAACTGCTAGTGGAGTGTTTTTTAGTTTTAACCTGTTCAATGATTACTACTTACGAGAAAGAGAGTAGTTTGACATCTTGAAAGTTCGCGAAACTGAACCCTGAGGAATCACCCGCACCATACATCAGTCGAAAGTCCTCATAGATTATGGATTATTTCACCTCTCAGTTAACAAGACTGACCTAGTTGACATTAGGTCATAATTAACCATCTAGGTTTCCAAATTTGTACACTAACAAAGTCATCTGGCTTTGCGAACGACCAAAATGATGTCGCCTGGTGAGTGAATTGGCATACCGGAGCTAGATATGAACAATTTTCAAGAAGCCTAAGTTTTATTGCTCAACGAAGGGACAAACTTTGCATCTGGGACTATGGGAAAAGGGTGAGGTCGAACAAGCATCGCTGCTTTCCACAAGCCCTAACTGACATCCAAAACAAATCGTCAATAAGCACATGCGTTGAATTCTGCTTCGATTTTTCAATTTCTTCGTGTGTCTTTTCCAGTCGTATTTCCAAAAGCGGATAATTATTTATGTCTTCCACGATCGTGAGTCCCGACGTTCCACAAGTTTCCTTAACGAGAATCAAATTAATTTGTATGGTTGAATTTAGTTGAGTCATTCGTACCCACAATACAGTATGTTTTACTTTATGTCAGACAAACCAGTCATCGTGGTGTTCAAGATGGCGTCAAGTTCCTTTATAGCGGTCTCATATGACATTTAGACTGCCTCCAGCTTACTCCCGCAGTGAGAATTACGACTGAAACATACTCCTCATGGTTAAACTGGTAGCTTGTAGAGCCCTCAAGTTCCTCTTAAAGCAACAGTATCATCATTAAATAGAAAAGAAAATTTATTCGTTTCCTATACCAGTATGACAGGACTTCTCGTAGATTATTACTTCAAGAACATCAACATTTCAATCAAGTCTGAGTTTTTCCAACTGTCAATCCCAAATTGCCTTCTCAATTTTAATTACTCGCTCAGTTTTGCTGGGTTTCACTTATAAGCTCAAATGTGTGGATGCAGCTCGAGACTACATTTTTTTCACCTGGAGTGGACAAATACTTTAGTATCGCAGTGGAGGTCTTAGCTCCATGACGTCTTATCAGAGTTTCAACGAGCCGATTTTTGCGTCTTGAAACCGCTAGAAAATCTCCGACAGCTCACGAAAGGTTTCGCATATCTTGAGGATCATCACTTGTTATTTGTTTATTAGTTAGTCAAATGGAGTGTCAATAAGCCAAACGTCTGCAACGTTTCCGCACTTTCGATCGGACAAAGCCAATGCCTGTCTGATTTCCTTAAGTCTACGGCCTCCATCTGGTTTGGTTTGACTTATTTTTTTAGGAAACCTGTTTGAGAATGCTGATGTCCTTCGTGCAGTCACTTCCTCTTTAGGATTCCGTCGTTGAGAACATACTGTTCTTCTGGTAGTTTCTATGGTACAACACAATTTCGAATATGTCGAGCACAGTTTACCTGGTTTTTCTCCAGCAACAAACTTCAGGGACCTGCTTCTCAGAAGATCGCCAGCGTGGTCTGGGGACATTCCCGGTGGATATTTTTGGCATAAGATTCTATCACAAGCCTTGTGTAGTGCGAACTTATTGAAAGATTGTTCGTGAAAAACAATATTTGGAAGGCGTGCTCCGTGTACATTTTCACTTCATCTCATTTTGTTACGTTTCAGCTTTATCATTAGTCTGTTTCGGCTGAACACCTCAATCTCAGACCTTTTATCGCCTCTTACCCCGAAGCAGAATTATGTAGACGTACCCGATTCCGTCTAATGAAAATCATAGTTTCCTCACTGTAAAACCTAGGTAAGACTTCCTTCGATGGTCCCATTGCAGACTAATCCTCCTAATGGACACAAGGTATTGACTGTATAACAGCTTATTTAACACAGAGACAAAAAGATGCGCAATGGTATACGCAGAGGGATAGCTGACTACAATGTTTTCAGGGGTTACTGTTAAATTATGTGGGGAATTAGACTAGTACTTGACAAATTACCTCCGGGTTTTTGGCCCGACTTACTGCAGGAGTCAAGTCATAGGCTACGGGGAGGCTCATGACATGCCGCATAAAATTTCTACCCCATGAGAATGTTATACATAAGCAGTGGAGGCTGTACTGCCAAGCGTTATCTGATAATAATGAGTTTGAAATCAGCACACTGTACAACAACGACAAAATATATTGTTCTATATAAAGCAAATGTGAAATTAGTCCGATTACGGCAAGTTTCTGACGTGAGAATAAAGGTGTGACAAGCGATAAAGGAGAGGTAAGAGAAGCAGTAGTTTGAATCTAGGCCTAGAGTTGTGTATATTGTCCCGTATATATTGACAGAGTTTGCATTAAGTATTCGGAAGTATTCATTTAAGGAAATTAGAAAAAAGTGCAAAACAAACGGAGAATTTCCTCCTCCTCCTCCTCTTCTTTCCTCCCCTCCTATATGGGATGGTGTCTTCCGAGATGTGAAACCCTTTCGGAGTATTCGAGAAAAAAGTTTCACAGATCATTGGAACCCCACAGTGCTAAACCTTTTACGGTGGTTATCTGACCGAATTACCATTTTTAATCTGATAGGAACTGAATGGAAATGTTGCGGGTGAGATTTGCCTTGGTTTCCTGGCAATTTCACATTTTGGTGAGCAGAGATTGGGAAAAGTTTGAGATTAACATGAATAAATCTATTTAGAATATCGTGGTTCCTTTGGACAGAATCAAGAGAGGAAGTTTCATGCGTAAACACCAAGGAAGAGCTGGTGGCTGCTTGGGGTGACAGCCTGCACAACAGCGTTGACGGTCGCGGTTTACGAGAGTTGGTCGTTTCGCCTCTTTCTAATCGATGGCTTGTATTTCCAGAAAGAGTGTTTCCTCGGATATTTATCCGCGGTATCCAGCTCCGATGCAACCTGCTCAGGACGAGAGTTAGAAGCGCTCGACATGGTCACGGTGGCCAGACGATCTTATGTCGTGGAAACTGTGGCCAACCAGAGAGTTTGGTGCATATTTTGCAGTCCTGCTGGATCACGCATGACGCCAGATGTGCTCGTCATAATCGGGTTGCAAGGGAACTCGCAAAACGCCTCCGTCGCCTGGGATACACCGTCTTTGAGGAGTTGAGAGCACCAACTTCGACGTCCTTCATCAAGCCTGACCTGATCGCCGTTCGGGAGCGCCGAGCGACTGTAATAGACGTCAGCATAGTCTCGGATGGGCGCGGAATGACTGTGTGGAATGAGAAAAAGCAGAAGTATGGTGCTGATGAATTTTCCCTCGCCATAATCTCAGCCCTACGTGCTATTGGTTGTGATGTGGACTTTTTGGTCCACCAACCGATGATCATCTCTTATCGAGGGATCTGCTTTCCTCAATCCGCCAAAGCTGTTATTGGACTGGGACTTCCTAAGGTCACAGTCAGTGACTTGTGTTTGCTCGCCATTGTGGGCTGTCTGCGTACGTACGACACTTTTATGCGTGGCACATGGCGTTGAGTGTATATTCTAGCAATTGAATCTCACATCAGACCCAGTATGACGGATACTTTGTGCCTGATGTGCGAGTCTTGACTGTGCTAGCGCTTACTGCGCCTTGAAGAGCATTAAGCACTGTTTGTCCTTTCTTCGGTTGTTAGACTTTACACGCATGTTTCCATACCAAATTCTTACGTACGTTGGGATTCATCTTATCTGACTGGAACTGTTGGTGGCATGAGTTCGAATGAGATATTTCTCTCTTTTATCTCATATTCTCCTGTAACCCTTTCGCATTCATCGCTTGCATTCACTTTTTATGTCTGTGGCCATGCTCTTCAAAAATAAACGATAGTAGCTGCACCTAAATCGAATTTAACACTATGCAGGAACCTGGAGAACCGACTCGTGATAGGAGATTGCTTGACAAATATATTAAACAAACTAGGAAACCCCAACAGAATGAAATGAAAATAATTCACTCCCTAGGCTCCTAGTTGGGGCTGTGGCGTTGAACGATTGACTTGATCGAATTGTTGCAGAATACTGGTTGTTTGCATTTCTGAGAAATCAGTCATTTGGGGACGTTTCATTATCAGCCTCACGGATCCCAAACTATTGGAGTCTACTTGATTTATGCGCAGCTTTACGACAGTAAACAATGGATGATGACTCACAACTGAAGGTAACAAACGTTTCTTTCTTCAGGATTAAATCCGTGGGACGCCGTTTTTTGGTTATAAATTCCTGTTCTGTGATCGCGATCTGATGGACAACGCTATTCCCTAGTCCGCAGCACATGAGAACTGAGACAACAAAAAATACGGCTCACGTCACAGGATACACCTGGTGTTTGCATCCATGCATATGTGACCATCGCATATTGAATTAATTTGTGTGAACAACGGTTAATGAGTTGCATCTTTTCATCACTTATATCTTTTGTAAATGGACCTTAAGACATGCCGTGGTCGAGAGTCTTATGGTATGCAGGTGAAACGCTTATGCCAAATTTTGGGCAAGATTTATTATTTTTTGTTCAAACTTGTTGGGTAGTTTGTAACTTCCTTGTGCAAACTACGTATCGATCTTCTTTCGCCTTATCGATCGAGTTTAGGCCCCAGTAACCTCCGATATTCTGAGCATACATAGGCTCTCTGGCTCTGATCTCTCTCCATTCGTCGAAATATTGCGTTACTCCTAGTGACCAATCGCGTTTCAAAACACATTATTTAAGGGGCCAGGTACACAACTTGCCGTGCAAACTTAGATTTGCAATGCATTACATCCCGTTTGTTATTTTAGTTCTGCTTACTTCTTGCTCGGGACGTTTTTGGAAACGTGAGTGAAATAAGAGTACTCCGTTGTTAAGCTAACCTACAAAATCGCTTCAAATGGAGTATTGAATGACCCCATCGAAGTCTAAATCTACTTTAATTTGAGAATAGGTTTCTCATATGGATGAGATGCAATTTAGTTTAGCTGAATCAGAGCTGAAAATTACCTCGAATAGTCTTGAATTCACATGTTTGCTTTCAGGCTGTTCATGTCTTTTTGTGATATTGTGGCACTTCTATCCTAAAATGTACATACTGAACACTAGCTCACGTTGTACCGTTACTGATCGACTCGACGGTCATATTTCAGGAGGTGCCAGCGTACCAGAAAAACCAATTATCACGGATTTGGTCAACGATGTTAAAGGAATTACGGTCAAGTGGAGAGTGAACTCATTCCAACCCATACTGTCGCATACAATCACCTATACAGACCATCAAGGAAGAATGAATCAACACATTGAGACGAACGGGAGAAAGCGCAGCGCACTTTTGGTTTTTGTACGTCCGTGCGAGACGTACGAAGTGCAAGTAACCTCTTCTACTGTATTCGGAGAATCCCTCCCATCAGATTCCCAGTTCATCAACCGTACAGAGATTGGTCAGTTCCACGTACTAATTAATGCTTTTTCAGTTGTTCCAATTTTCTTTGTGACAATATGGAAATGAAAGTGGGATGTTTCCAATTTATGGATTATTTTGGCACATCTGATAAGAATACCTATATGTTTAACCTATATTTTTATCAATGCCACCTCATGTTTTTCAGTCTCCGTATCTCCATAGCATGCTAAATCCCGGTTTAAAATAAAGCTTCAGCTAATTCCGAGGTTGCTGAGGTATGTACTGAAGAGGAGAGTCAGCTGAGATTCAGCTGAGTCCCCCGTTAAAACCAGATTACTGCGCAAATGAGTTTATTTCGCGAAAAGCTCTAGGACATTCAACAAATTACCCATGACGGGCAGCAATCTCAGCTGTGTAGTTTGATCCGCCGAGTCGCTGTAGTGCGATATCTCGAATATCATACCAAACGAAATATGAGACCACCTTTGTAGAGCACATTCAGTCAAAGAATATCATAAACTTGAGATCCAGCTGGGATTCAGCTGAGACTCCTGTTAAAAATGCAGTGGCTTGCGGATGAGTGTGGTTTCCGAAGCAATTTGAAAAGGACGATAATGAAAACCTCGTGTTAAATCGTGTGCCGCTTTAAGTTTTCTCCAGAGTAACTAACGACCTACTCCTATTGTTCACTTTGGGAATAGAGATAATGATGGACGGTCGTATTTATTTGAGTATTTATCTATTTATTTATTTACTTACTCATTTACTTATTCATTTATTTGGGTATTTGTATTTGAGTAGATAAGGATGATTCCCGTCTCGGAAAAACTTTAATCCAAGGTGGTTTTTGAATAAACCCGTTTCTTCATACTACTAACCATGGAATCCACGTTGCGTGTTTCAGCTCCCCCGTTGCCGCCTACGGACGTGATGACTGAACCCCATGAGCAGGGACGACGTGTACACTGGATGCCTCCCCCACCAGAATCGTCGCCATTTTCACGCTACATTCTGATTGGACGAGAGGATAATGGTGAACTGATTGAACAGTCAGTAGAATACTCTGCCACTGAAGCCATCCTCACTGAATTCCACCATTTTCATAACTATAATGTAACGATGGTAACTGAAAACTCTTGTGGACGTTCGATCGAATCCGATGCTGTTCGGATTGAAGAGCTGATATGTAAGTGTGCGTTTTAAGGAGTTTCCTTTCTGCAATCACAACCTTTGATACTTGGTCAACCCTCGAAGGAAAATAGCCTCTTTTCGCGCGAGCGAATGAACGAAGCTAACAGCTCAGGGTCTGGTAGGTTAGACATCCAATTTTTAAAGAAGTCTGTCATGCCAACAATTTGTCTGTCTTTATTTGAATTTGTTTGGACTATGTTCTCTTAGAATAGCAATAAACATTCCGGGTTAATAGGGTAGAAAATGTCCTCAACAGCAAAAGCAGGTGCGTATTGCATTTTTCTTGATTCCGGAATCAGTCGGGCCGCTGTTTGTCGCCTGGTGTTTGATTCGTCGCCTTCAGAATCGCAGTTGTTATATCTCCTTTTGTAGAGCGCAATCTAACACCGGAAAATTGGTTTTCACTATGTGATCGTAAATAAGTACAATGCAGGAATTCTTAAAGAGGTTACTAAAATAAATGAATTGGTGTTTATGAAATAATGGATTGCATTCATCAAGGAAATAAAGCATGCATTCACACCTATTCAAAGTGTGCATATCATTTCACAATTGAACAACATAAAGCTGTCAAACTACTATAACTTCCTTCCTATTGGCTTTCTAATCATCTAAAGCTGTCAAACTACTATAACTTCCTTCTTAATGGCTTTCTAATCATTCATTGACGACAATCTGATGCCAAGATAAACATTCGAAACTGCTTCAGATCCGCTAGTGGGATTTTATCATTGAAAAAGCTGCTTCGATCGGTTCTGAATGCCTCCCACTTGTGTGCGTCCACTTGCACTGGATGAATTTAATTCACTTGTGTGAGTACTACTCAAATCGACTTCGAATAGATCACAGCCATGTGCATTTCTTGTCACTAGGACCATTACGAAAGACAGCCTAACGTACGGTTTTCAAGCTTGAAAAACCAACCTCTTCTAGGTTTAAGGAATTCAAAGGTGATTTGTGATCTGAGATGCACCTGCTTCAGGAAAACTTCAGATGAGAAGCTCTGGGGCTTCATCCTTTCTTGCTAGTGTTGTAGCCCACTGAATGCGGCATCCGCATTTCACTTTTGAGAGAAAATAATATCTCGTTTCTCCATGTATGAGCATCTGAACCTTTGGGCCATTGCAGCTGAATTATCAGCCATCAAACAGTAATGTGGTCTACTGGCAATGTTCTTAGCGCTGAATATAAAGCCTTTGAAAAAGTACTCTTCAAAAGTACTCTTCAACTTCACTTAAAGTTGTTCGTAAGTGGAGCTGATGTATCCAAATATGGGGTAAACACTTGAGCTGAACTTGCGGTTTCATGCATCATGACCCCCGTAGATACGTAGGAACGGATTATCATGTCATGCACTTCTTGTATTTCATGGCTTTTGATTAAAGTTTCGATGTATTGCCCATTATTCTTACGGTGAAATTAACTGGACAGTGACCAACTGGTTCCTTAGGGTGAGAATGTTCCCTAATTTGGTGGGACAAACTTAGAGGAATATTGAATAGGAGATATAAAAAACCGTTCGTACAAATCGAGTGAAGCAGACCGACACTATGGACCTTTCTGATGGAGATTTCGTACTTTAAGTGAAGCCAGCCAATGCTAACATGCTTAGACAGGATACAGTATCACTCAGCCTTAAGATTCACCTGATAAGTAAAACTTCCATTTGTGCGATCGTCACTCATGGAGCTTGTCAACAAGTGACCACGTGATGCGGATCACGTGATTGATGGATAAGTGGTGATATATCCTATCTTACTGCGAGCAAATTACACTGCTGATCAGCCCCTTTCGGCCGAATGGTTGTGTTCAAACGACTACCCGGGAGGTAGCAGTCTCCAATCTCCCTGGAGTTTCGTGAGCTACGCACTGCTGATGATTCATGACAGGGATTAAACAACTGTAAAATGCTTCTCGGCTTTTCAGCATAGATAGGCTTTACTCACTTCTCCATAAAAAATCCCAACTCTCTTCACAGTACTAAAAACAACACTATGAACTTTAGCAGTTACGTCCATACAGCCAGAATAAATGCATTAACTCTGGTAGAACTAACTACAAAACGCTCAAAAAATAGTGCCAGTAATTTGACGAAGACGAACTCGATCAGCTGTGATCATTATTACCTAAAATTAGATCAGCCGTCATAACCAATCGGAAGGTGAACCCGAAATCGTAATTCGTCGCATCAAACCGCGGAGAATTTGCACCAAAAAGACGTGCTTGTCGCTTAGCAGAGCTTTTGGGTCGGCTCTGAGAGCTGGGCAACCATCCAGGAAAACGAGCGACACCATAGTGCATGAGATATTTGCTCCACTTAGAATAGTCATCGCCTTTTGCAGTACAAACCAACTGAATCCGATCTTGACCTAGTGAGGTCAAGCTACCAGTAAGCAAACATATAGATCAACGTAGAAGCTATGTCCGCTAAGGTGGTTTGATTGATAAGGCGCACAGGTGCAATATAAGCCTGAAACTGCTTGCGCTGTTCTCTGTTGTTCACCAAATTTGTGCCTTTCAACTGACAACAGTAAATAGACAATAGGAGATGCTTGCGGATTGGAAAATTTCTATACAGCCCATTTGTATGTGCAAGTATTCCTGGCACAATTGTGCGTCGAATGCATGAACGATGTACGGGTAGCTTGAGACGGCGATAAAGCGTGGAATCTCAAGTTTCATGACTTCGCACATATTAGGTCAGCTAATCTCGACCGGGGAATTTCCCACGAGCGCCCTTAAAGACGGAGACAACAATCATTCCCATTTTGTTCAAAATTTAGGCTGAACTATTCCTGTGTGATCTTGAGCACAATGCTTGCTTGACCGAATACCGGTTTGAACTTAGGGAGTAACGTAGTACCCGTGACCTGTTTTTCACATTTGGTCATCTGCCCAAGACTCCTGAGAAACAGGAATTGTGCCCTTGGATGTTTAGAATCCTCGTGGTCGAGTACAGCAGAGTCTTGCGAAGGAAATGACTGTGTACGGCCTTCTATTAAACTGGATATAAGAAAACTAGCAACAGGTCTGTCGATACGATACTGTTTCTCAGACCCACAGCATCAGCGCTGCGTTTTCTTGGGTTATCGTTTTCTGTTTCACCTGTTTTCTACCTTTCATGAAGCACCTGTTACCCACTAGCTTTCACGCACTTGCAGGCGATACCATCCACCACATAACCACTTATCACTACTTCATTTCTACCTTCGTCCTTCCACTTCTAACGATGTTCCATCCCATTTCATTTTTTTCTGGGTTATCGATTCTCAACGATCCGACTGTGTTATTTTGCGTCGAACGATGCCAGCCTTTCGAAAACAAGGATTTCCTGTGCACTTCTGGTCAGTGTTCTTCCCTCTTCTGATGGGTCCCACACTGCAAATCACTCCCATGTCCTAATATCGTCGGTTCTGGTGGAAGACCTTTTTTACTCCTCTTTCACTCAGACTAAATTCAACCGGAATTTGTGCGTCTCGACCCCTTTTCCGTTCTGACCGATGATCTACCCATTTCTACCACAAAGCTGTGGCCTTCTTTTTAATGTAACTGTCACAAAAAATGGTCTTCTGCACATGTACTTTATGCTTCATTTCACTCTTGCAACTCGCCTTTTCACTTTGACTCATCTGTCGTTACTACACAGAATTGATCTCATCAGTGCTCCCTAGAACCTCATGGAACTAAACTGCCTAATAGCTATTTTCCTTTTTTTGCACAGTGATCAGTTACTCAAGCCTCGGGTTAGCACGCACCCCTTCGGTCTTAAATGACTCCGCTTTACTAGTTATTTGTTTCTTGTGTTTCTAATTGTCTCAGCTTGTCTCTGTGTACTGTATTTGCACGAATATTATCCTCGTAGGACACATACGACCATGGACTTTCTTCCTCTGGAAGCCATCATGAATCAGAGAAGGGATTATATGACTCGCATACGCAATTATTCAACTAAGAGTATCAAAGGATTGCGTTATCTCTGTTTTCTGTACGGTGCAAACCTGTTTTTACGGGGGAACCGTCGTAGGATAGTTTGTATAATTTGTGGTAAACTCTCCTGGCCAGGTGTTTGTGCTTGATGTCATCTGTACTGTCCTTACTCACCGACTAACTGCCAGCTAGCCATCGTTAACCTTACTACGTAAACTAAAATAATGGCTTAATCTGCTAAGGTACACAGGCGTGCTACTGAAGCTGTTGTTGCGCATCTGTCTTTAGGCGTCACGTCACATAGCCTCACAAGGTCTGAACAAACTGAACTATATTCGAGTATATATATATATAACGTCGTTTTTCATAAACAGCTACAATCTTTTCAGTTTAAGCAACAAATGTGACTGCTTGCGTGTCACTTCCGGTTGTTATCCATTGAGAATTCGTCCTGTGAGTGAAGTTAATCAATGCCGAAACGCCAAGAAGTACTGTACAGCCGTTTCATCCATATTGCGAATCATCAACATTGCACATCTAACTAACCTTCAGGGAGGTTCGAAGCAGCGACCCCCGGGCTAGTTGTTTATTACTTAGGTTAGGGGGTGTTATCTGTGCACTTGTTTTTCTTACTTTTGACGGAACTCACCTCATGGTTCAAGTTGAAGACAGTTGGAACACAAATTGATTCATTCAGCTGTTACTTTCGGCCTCCGTTTATCACAGTACCTAACTAAACTGGGTACATGAAAAATTTTAAATTAAGGCAGATCCAAACAAATAGGTCTGGGGCGTTGACTATCATGATCTGGAGATTCTGAAAAGCCCACTACAAATTTCTATTTCAAAGTATGAATAGCAGCCCTGAAGGAAGGTCTTTGGAAATTCCCATGGACCTATTAAAGCGGGTAGAAGCCAGAGGTCTTTCCCATGGAGAATACCTGTGTGAAATTTCTAACTGGTATCTAAGTGGATTCGAAAACGTATATTCTTCTAAATATGTTGTGAACGTTGCCAAAATCAATGCAATTTTGCCAATACTTCACGTGAAAACACTTTTTTCTCAGAGAGGAAGATAAACCAATAAAGTTTAGTTGAGTGTTTGCCTTGTTTTTTTAATGTATTCGTTGGAATAATGGAACCTTCTTGGAACTTTTAGCCCCCGGTACACCTTTAATCACGGAGTTGGTCGTTGACTACTACTCGATCGCTATCACTTTTGAACGTGATCCCAGTGGTGGACGGGCAGATTACTACTTTTTCTACTATGATTCCCCTGTGGGTGAAGTCGCATTCCGATCAGCCAACAGCACATTCCCGTTCGTCAACTTCACTTACGGGATCAAGCAGTGTTTCAACTACACTTTTTACATAAGCGCCGTTAATCCTCTGGGTATCTCCAGTCCAGCCAAGCAAGTAGCTCAAACACTATCCGACGGTGAGTGAATTCCTTGTCGATTCCGATACAATATTTGAATAACTTTTTTGTGCACCGAAGTAAGCGTTACTTTCGGTCATGGCCTGTTAATTTGAACTAAAAGCGGCTACTGTCAAACTGAGTGGCGTGGAATCTTGGCGCCTTTGAGATTTAGGCCACGTGGTCCTACTTGTAGGTAGCAAGAGACCCTGCAGGACATGGCACGCAACTGATCCCATCTGCAAGCATCCTGTGACTTCCTAGCCGGGCTGCCTAGGTAAAATTCGTGTGTCTGTGTACTCTGGGCTTAGGTCGGGTGAGGTTCGTAAAGGACACTGGGTTGGTCCCGCTGATGGCACATGATGCTCATACGTGTTTATTTTGATGCTGTCTAAAGCTGTAGACACCTTATCCTTGATCGTCCTTCTTAAGGACACAGGGTCCCTTCGCACCAAGGTCCTATCTTCCCACTTACTTCCCTTTACTTACACCAGTATGGAGTACTGGTGTAATACTCTCAATAATAATGATGATGATTTTGGTGCACCAACAGGTTCATGAACTAATGTATCACACAACTCCTCAACTGAGGTTATTTTTCAAATATCTGGTGGTGAGTCTTTCAGTTGGGGGCTCGAATAGATCTAACTCTTGTGATGGAATCTTACGGATGGTTAACCCAACTTGCAGTACGTTCTTCTTCCAGACTTACTCAATAATATATCCGCTGCGATGTTAGCTGGATAGAAACTCCCATTGTTAGTGGACTTTTCGGAGCCAGATGGGTTGAAAATCGAAATTTTATCTTATTGGTCGTTCGCACTTTGTAGTTCTAGACTGTTTCCCTAAATTTGGTACCATCAATTGCTTGATCGTGAACGTGTGCCATGCACCTTTCGAGTTCAGACTAACTACGTATCCGTTTCTTAGGACAAATCCGATGGTTCCTTCATAACTTTCGATGTTCTGTCGATATTCACCTCCCAAACTACACAGATATTCCCCATGAGCCGACCAACCTGACGCTTGTTGAAGACGCCGGCTCGTATAAATTGAGCTGGGTTATTGATTCTGTACGGCCTTTGCTCAATCAAAAGATTGAGTATACGGACAAAGCAAACATAACGTCCTTTGAGTGGATAGCTGGAAACGATACAAACGCTGTATTGCAAAATGTTGGCACCTGCAATGCCTATGACATCAAGGTAATGGCTGAAAACGAATGTGGCTGGTCACCAGCATCCGAAACCTACGTACTTGAGATGTCTCCTCCAGGTAAGTTTGACCATCCTAATGGGTGTTTCACCTCTGCGCTCTGATGAAAATTCCAGTCTACTTATGCAGAATCGACCAGGACAGCCCAATAAATAATGACAATAAATGATAATAATATCAAAATCAAGTATTAAATTTACAGCTAAAATCACCTTCCCCACGCCTCTCCTTACAAATATCCGGTTATGTTACCTAAGCATCTCGGGTGTTGCAACTTCACAGCAAACTATGTAGATGGGCAAGAGGTAAACATAAAATTTTGACTTTTCCTGAAACGTGCTCAAAACTAATGAATTTAGAGGAGCTAAATTAACAATGTTCAGATAACACAGCAAAGGATGATGACGAGTATTTCAACTGCGAAACACGGAGAAAGAGGGAGAGAGACAAGGGGCGAATCAGTTCGGCATCATGTTTCTGGGTAAATTCCGTTGAATGTAGCTGAAAGCACTTCTTCAGCGGCCCTATGAGTGGTGCGTTACGTCTGCACACTGTATTCCGATAGCTCGAGTATCGTACCAGCTGAAACATGAGGCAGTCTTGCACATTCAGCCGATAAAGAACATCATAAACGGAAGATTCAGCTGGGGTTTGGGTGAGTCTCCTGTGAAAACCAGATTGGCGTGCAAAGGAGTGTATTTGTCCATTGAATGAGTTCTACTGATGACACACCATGTTGTACATTTATTCACATTTTTATCCGTTTTTTAAGCATTAACTAAAGAAAGGTTGTAGAGATGCAGTGCGAACCAAATAAAATATACGGGCAGATCTTTCCTAGTAATTTAGAGACTGGTTCTGTCTGCGATGCAGCCGTTGCTATATCCGTTCACTCTATCTAGAACGGCCTCCGACTGAATGCAAAGGTGCTTGGGTCGTTCGATCAACATAGGGCGCGTCACAGACGCACCTGAATGTAGCGAAACAATTAGCATGAGAATGAAGGGTCCAGCCCGCGAAAACAGATAAAGCTATCGAAGGGGTTCCAGATGAATCACTCTGGCAGTCGGGATAGAACGGATCAACTGCCGAGTCAAACGCGAGCAGCTAAGTGTGCATTTTGGTGCTATACCCTTGAATGAGACCTAATGATATTTTATGTGTATCTATAGCTATTATACTTATCGATCGGCCTATAGTTATTTGAAAACGATCTGTTAGTCTTAGAAAACTTTCGTTTCACTGAACTAATCCGTCTTCCCTCATGTACACTGAGTGCGTGGACAACAAGTCGTAGGGAAGCCACCTTCAGTCAAGAGCTTCACGCATGATCTTCACCCCGTTCAAGTCATAACAGAACCTCCCACCACCCTGCTCAGCAAATGCCCATTCATAGTGTGAAAGTTGATGCCACACATTGGAAAACGAACTAATAATCTGCTCAGTTTCAAGATAGTTTAACACTGCAAATACACACTTTTCTCCGCAGTCTCCGGTAAGAATATGACCTATTTGCATACACAATAACAGTTTACCACTGTTTTTTTTGTTTGAGCTACTTACCCAGCAAGCGTTATTTTGTTGTTAATCAGTTGTGTCCTTTTTATAGGACATGGATATCCGATCAACATTCAGCTGACTTCGAAAGTAGATAATTTCATATGGCTACGCAGAACAGATTATTTTATTCGGTTCACTTAGAATGAATGCAACAGGTAGCGCTGTAAGGATGCGTTATTTTTTATGACGGATCCAAGAAAAACGTAAGGCTGCTTTAGGCAAACATTTACTCCTGTTCCATTTTAGATACGTTGACTAAAACCATGTATCTTTGATCAGCATTCAAACAGGTTCACAGTCTACATGAATACACTGAAAACTAACTTGCTTTTATTTAGGCTGCGTTAATACTCCCCACTCATGGGCGTTGGGTGGTTCCGCTTAGAGTGGAACTAGCTTCTTCGGCCACTGACAAAAACGAATGCTACTGAGAGTTTTCAAGAGTAGTAGTCTTCGTCCTTCATTGCGGAGGGGAATCAGCTGCTCTGGGAATAATTCAGTTCCAGTGGACCTCGTTCAGTTGCAAAGCACAACACCGTGTTGTGGACGGTCGATTCCTAGCTCAATGGAGGTAGACCAGTGGTTAACATCATGGACTTCCGTTTCGATCATCCGGATTCGAGTCCCAGCATAGATGCCCCCAAAATGACTGCCGGCAGTCGTCTTCAAACTTGCGTACGCATGCTGTTCCATCAGTTGGATGCTTTTTTTGTACTTTTTGTTGGTCTGAAAGAAGGTACTGCGTGCCGAAACAGCCTATATTTACGTGAGAAGCACAATATGAACGGAATACCTCCTTGACCGAGCTTATCTGAAACATTAGCTTGTTTACAATGACCATTCGGTCAAACCTCTTGTCGGTTGTCAGATCCCCTGTGAGAATAGGTGACTAAGTAGAATGAACAGTATCGCTATTCACGAACAATCATGCGGTTTGACTAAGTCAACATCTGGGAGGATCATAAAAAATTACGTTTCTCTCTTGTCTCAGGAGACAGCCAAGTTGAAACAAAGTACACTGAGTCACACGTCCGTTGACCCGGCCACAATCATTCCAAAAATCGTACTCAAAGATCACTTGTGATCTAAAACGTACGCACTCTAAAGTGTCCAGAGCACTGTGTTGACTGAATATAAATATTCCGTTGGCTGTTGAATAGCATGGGGTTAAGGAAACCATATCCTGTGAGGGAGATCGGAAAGTTGTACATTTTACTGTTTCTCACACTACCGGTACTTTTCACAATAGGAATTCATTAAGCTGCTTTTTGCCTGTAGCTTGAGATGAAGGGAATGCATGGAACAGATCTACCTGCATTCTCCTTAACTCAGACTCTCGTCAACTTGCACCGATTGTTTCTGATACAACCTTGATCACTCTGAGAAAATGCAAGTAGGCATTGTAATCATTGGACCATACATAGAAGAGTTTTTTGCGTTTGTCCGAAGATTCAAAAACACATTACCTCATTTAGATTATTTGACTAGGTGTGGGCTTTCTGCGCCTCTACCAAGCATGGCTGCTTGTGGTGAAATCGACCGTTGCATCACCGGTTACCGCGAGCTGACTCTGCTGCTGTCTTATTGCACTTCACCACTTAACTTCATATCGGAGGTACACAATAAGTCGTCGTGGCGTAAATCAAGATGCAACATGTTCAGGCCCGAAGCTGTATTACTGCATTCTACGTACAAGCATCCGAACTGCCGCTGAACTGGTCGGATGAACCATGAGTACGCTACCGTTTGTCATTGTGAGCCGATGGATACGCACGTTCCAGTGAATGGATTCTTACGGAAAGCAACGTGGTAGTAAGAGATCATGGAAACTCAGCGTTCGAAACTATTGGGACACTCATGCTGTGTCGATGGCTAGTCAGGATATTTTGATGTGTGAGCCCAGCCCCTTTCACTGTCCAAAAGACCAAGCTATAAGTAACCATATTTTTCACGCTTTTGAAAGCAGATGGATACATTTTGCTTTATTCTGCACCCGTTGAGTGTCGTTCCGTGACGTGACTTTAAATGGAAATATTCAGTTTGGCAACATGACCCGAAATGCCAAGTTAACCTGAGCTTGGGAGATCGACCAAGCACTCGATGAACGCACGTCGCAAAAGATATTCAGGGGAATTCGTAAATTAAATTCAAGGACTAACGGCAGGTTGAATTCCCGTGGAAATGTGCAGTCCACTTTCAGGACGAATTAGTGTATTTCTAACGAATAATATATATCAAACCGTAATCACGGTTAGGGTGACTAGGTGAATTCCTGCCACCCGTGAAGTCAATTTCAATCAGTGTATGTTCTTAAGCCCAGAAATGAAATAGCACCTGTGGTAATTTAGACTAACGGCTTGTACATTCACATGGATGCACAAATATACCCATTATCTCTCTAAGGGAGGCTTGAAAACCCAAAGTGCACACTAGATGGTGTTTTTTAAATCTCAAGCAATTACTGTCCTTCTATTTCAATGGACTAGAGATCGAGCCTTGATAACTTGTCCTCTTCTTTTAGGTCCCTGTGAAAAGCCCGAGGGTCTTTCAGTTACCGGAGACGTTAACGAAGTTGTCCTAAATTGGATGGCTGGGCAGGAGAAAGAAATTCGTCAACAATACGATATTCTGCTTATCGGCCGGCCAGAGGGCGCGAGCGATTATTGGGCGCCACCAGATGCGACTTCATTTTCACTTTCTGGATTCCTTCCAGAGACCCAATACATAGTCAGCCTGCGGGCTGAGAACGACTGTGGATGGTCACCCTCTTCCTTTGCTTATCTCAGCTTTGATCCAAATGGGGTCTTACTTTCGTTTCACTGAATCAGACCGTATCATCTTGACTTAGGTAGCTTATTATCGCTGCCTGTATGGATACATTCCTACGTAACCTTGTTTAACATTTTCATCCAGTAAATACAGTTTAATTCTACGATAACATGAAAATTTCCTCCCCAATTCCGGACATTTGAGCACATTCTAGCCGAAATACCTTACGGAGACTTATTCAAGTATCTCTTTGATTTTAGGTGGCGTAGGTAGGTTCTGAGCACACGTTTTGTAATGAAGTAGTTTTCACAATGTAGTGGTCGGATTTCAGCATCTAGTACGGTGCACAACTTTGAAAGCCATTGACTTCTCCATCAGTCATACTGCGGGATTCCTTTTGGAAAGAATTTCGTTGCAAAGTGTTCCCGGTATAAGTGGTATTCTTAAGATCCCATGAAAGCAATCGCTTCCGTCGTAACGAACTAACCGTAGTCCCTGAAGTCAACGGAGTAACTTCTGTCGTTAAGTATATCGTCATCGTCATCGTCATCACCATCATCAGCGACCACTTTGGTATGAGAGACCCTGTAGGAGTCGCACGGACACCCCCGCACTGTGTCTCAGGGAGTCACGGGAGCACATAAACCGTCATCAACATCATCATCATCATCAGCTGTAAGAAACCGTGTACTTGTCGTACAGTGGTTGTAGCTGCCACAGTTGCGTCCGCCGATGATTTGGGGAGGTGAGGTAGGTAGCTGCGCATTGGAGGCGCGAGCTGCGTAAATGCACCACTGTCAATGGGCTGTTACGTCGGGGAATTGGGAAGGGGGCTATGCATTGAAGGCAATAGCTTGGATGCATGAGCGCCATTGAGGGCGCGATTGGGCCATGTCTGACAATGTCTCTAACCATTGATGTGGCCCGTCTCGGGGTCCCCATCCAGGAAGACGGCAGTGACCAGCGCAGCTGAGTTTGCTGGTAGTGGCTTTTACACTTCGCTGCCAAGTCATTGTTTGACCGCCTCTGGCTCGTTTCCACCCTTCACGTGGTTGTGCGAAAAGAACCCTTCGAGGAAGTCGGTCGACTGGCATGCGCAGCACGTGGCCAAGCCAGCGCAACCTATGCAGTGTGATCAGTTCATCTATCGAGGGTGAGTTATTCCTCCCGAATACCATTCGACGTACTTCAGCATTGCTGATCCGGTGTTCCCACCAGATTCGGGCAATGCTCCGGAGACATCGGTGGTCAAACACTGAAAGTCGTTTGACGTCCTCGGCGCGCAGCGGCCAGGTTTCTGATCCGTATAGTAATACGGAGCGCACAGCAGCATTATAAACTCGACCCTTGACGGATAAGCTGATGTCACGCCTACGCCACAGGTGACGCAGGTTCACAAAAGCTGCTCGGGCCTTCCCAATTCGGATGGAAATATCATCTTTCGCGAGACCACCGGGACTAATACAGCTGCCCAGGTAGACAAATTTGTCTACTACCTCAATCGGTTCACCCGCAAGCACTAGGCTAGGGTTCGGGCCCACCCAGTCTTGCACTAGCACTTTACACTTTGCAGGTGTGAAGCGCATGCCGAACCGTGAGGCGGAATTAGTTAGATTATTTAATATTCTTTGCATTACCACGGCGTCAGATCCAAGAAGAGCTATGTCGTCTGCATACTCGATATCTGTAAGCGGACGCCCCGGGAGCGCTTCGACCCCACAGGCAGTAGAGGCTGATAATGAGTCTTCCATGATCGTATCAATGACGAAATTGAAGAGGAAAGGTGAAAGAGGACAGCCCTGTCTGACACCACTTGATGTGGTGAACTCAGAAGAGAGCTTCCCGTAGACCTTCACACGGCCGCGGGAGTTGGCGTACAGCGCCTTAAGAAGGGTCAAGAATTTAAGGGGGACACCTTTGCTCCACAGACACTGCCATAGTGCCTGGCGGTCTACAGAGTCAAAGGCAGCCTTCAGATCGAGAAACACAACCATTGTTGGTTGCTGGAAGCAGTGTCGCTGTTCAAGAATCTGTCGGAGGGTGAAGATATGATCGATGCATCCTCTTGCAGGACGGAACCCAGCTTGGTTTTCACGGATTTGTCTCTCCCTGTGTTCAGTTAACCTTCGAAGGATAAGACCAGAGAGTACCTTCGATGCCACAGCTAACAGGCTGATGCCACGGTGGTTTTCGCACAGCGTCCGCGTACCCTTTTTGAAAATAGGGATAACTGTCGACATGCCCCATTCTGCAGGCACCTTCTCTTCGTTCCATATAGCACCAGCAAGCTTTGTCAGATGGGTCACCAGGGATTCTCCGCCTTCTTTGAAGAGGGCTGGATAGAGACCGTCCGGTCCTGGTGCCTTCTCACGTTTTAGTACGGATAGTTCGTACTTTATTTCTTCTTCCGAAGGACGATCAAGGTTTACATTCCACTGGCCCGTATGCATTATCTCCACAGGCTGTGTTGCAGGAGGCCAGCTGAACTGCTCTTCGAAGTGTTCGGCCCATCTTTCCAGTCGACGTTTTTGGGAGTGAATTAATGAGCCGTCTTTTTCACTTATCGTTTCGCTGACCGTTGTTTTCCTGGGACCAGTCGATCGTATCAGTTGATATAGGGCACGGCTGTTTCCCGTAGCAAAAGCCTTCTCCATCTCTCGAGCTTTCGATTTCCACCAGAGCTCTCGGTCTTTCCTTAGGCTCTTCACTATTTGGCGTTTAAGGGATTTGCGTGCGCCGTCGTACGCGTTGCCTGCTGGTATGGATTTCCGGGCATCAATCATGGATAGCGACCTCGCCGATATCCAGTGGTTTTGTGGTCGAATCGGGGAGGTTGGACAGACAGCACTGAACGCCGCTAACATGGCTTCTTTCACATTTTGCCATGCTTCATCTACACTCGCACTGCCAGTGCATGTAGAGAGTTGTTGGGCTAGCTCAGATCGGTACTGTTGAGCTATGGTCGATCTTCGAAGATACTGGATTGGCATGCTTCTTTCTAGTTTGCGAGGGCCTGAAGGGAAGCGAACTGTCAGGCGTGCACGCACCATGGCGTGATCGGAATCAAGTGGAGTGCCCCAAAAGGAACGGCAGTCTTGAATTGTGGCTCTCCACCGGTAGCTGATGGCCACGTGGTCCAACTGGGTCCACGGTTGATTTGCAGTTGGTGGCCGCCAGGTCACGCGATGCGAACGCTTATGTTGAAAGTTCGTACTTGCCAGAAACAGTTCATGGTCAGCACACAACTGAAGGAGTCGATCTCCGTTGTCTGTGCGGCGAGCATCGACTCCAAATCGACCGCCCAAATGTGATTCCAAGGAGCTCAGACGACCCACTTGAGCATTCAGATCGCCTGCAAGGATCACAATATCAGTGCTTTTTGCCTGCCGAATGAGCCCGGATAGTTCTCGATAAAAGGTATCCTTCTCAACATCAGAACTGCACTCCGTTGGGGCATAAGCCGACACTACAAACAGGCAGCGCTTTTTATGCCGAGAGGCATTGAGCTTGATTGAACTGGATAACCGGACGGCGCAAAGCCGACTGTTCACTGGGATCCAATCCAGCAAAGCGCGTTCAGCTCTGGGGCTGAGTGCAACTCCCACGCCATATAGTCCACGAGTCATCGCTTCTGGGTCACCGGACACACGGAGGGAGAAATGTGAAAGAGCTGAGTTCATCCTTGGCGTTCTGAGATGCATAACCACGCTTGGGTCTTGTATGCGTGTTTCGGAGACACAGCATACATCAATTTTAAGGGAGTATAAAGTTTCAGCAAGCTCTGCCTGTTTGCCAATTTGACATAGAGTACGGACGTTAAAAGCTCCTATATAGAAAGGATCTCGTGGATTTAGAAGGGTGTTATTTTGTTTACTGTTAATAGGCAGCAAGGGGCATAGGGCCTTTCGGTCAGATAACTGACAGTCAAGTGACCCAGTGACATTTGCTTGTGTGGTGGGAAGGGGTTGGGGAGGGACATCGGTGGACACAGAACTGCGCGGGCAAATGATACTTCCCGGTTGCCCAGGCCGAAGAAGGGGGTTTGGTTGAGGTACCCCACCTTGAGCCTTTGACTCAAAAGTCTGACCCACAAGGCAGTGGGGGGATCTAGGGTTTTGTTCAGGGACCCTGCCCCTAGCCTCTGACTTAAAAGTCTGACCCACGAGGCAGTGGACAGTAGGGTTTTCTTTGGGGACCCTGCCCGGAGCCGATGACTCAATAGTCTGACCTGCTCGGCTGCAGGGGGTTGGCCTAACCCGAGGGCGCAGGGAATAAGGCATTACTGTCTCATTCCTGATGCGGCTGCGCACAGCAGGTGCCTTTTGAGCAGTACCGGACTCTTTGGTTTTAAAAGTATTTCGACCGTAGTGGACAATGCGCCGGCGGTCACGGTCAACCGTTGGGCGATCGGAGTGTGCGGTTTTTAGGGTCGACGTTTTCTAACCCGTCCTTCATCGGAGGAAGGCAGCATCGCTGCTTCCATAAATATGGACATGCTGGTCACCTGGGGGAAACACCTTACTGCCTTCACACTCCTGTCGCAGAGGACAGTACGATTTTACCCCCAGACCGCCTCGTAGCACGATTACTCGATTACTGGTTACACGATTAGTCTCGCTGCTCTTGGTCTGACTGCTCCCCTTTGGCCTTCCTGGCATGGTTGCACCTTGTGGAATGAAGTTCCAGCCAGTGTAGCCCGCGGGATCATTGCAGCACTCAAGCCCGACCACCACGTCAGGGTGGCAGCTTTAGGTCGGGGCACACAAACCGTGACAACACGGTAAGGTCCAGTCTCTTCATGACGGACATATCTATATATATCTACACTTGGGTCAGCGATGGGGCTCCAATTTATGCGAATATAAATAAGCTAATCCACTAGGAACTACTCAGTAGGAACAGTAGGTCGCTTTCAACCGAATACCATACACATCTTAGTATTACTTGCTGGGACCGTCCAAAAACGCCATTGTTTCCAGCGGATAACAAGAATTCCAGCAAGGTCTGAAACAAGCAACTTCTGAAATGACAGGTCGCATTTTCCGTGTCACATGCTCCGATTGTTCACTCCTTTGATTCAGCAATGGAATTATTTTTCTAGTGTGAGAGAGATATTTCTCAGTATGCTCTCACTCACAGAGAGAAGCTGCTTACCAATAGGTTTCCTAGTATGATCTTCACACCTTCTATGAGATAATTCGGAGATTTCTCAAAGGCTTTCCCAAAAGGAGTGCCTTCTTGCTAAGAAGTTGCCAATATAACCGTAGTATCTACTTTATATACGGGGTTGACATATTGCGAGTACTGCGAAGCAACTTAACACAGTGCAGACAGCTACACAATATGCCGGACTTATTTCGCAGTGTTGCGTCAGGTTCATACTACAGGCAGGTGAAAATAAGCTATTGAAGGCCAAAAGGCTCTTTAACATAGTAGACTAACGTACAAATAATACTGGCGTTACGAGAGTCTGGCTGAAATTAAGTAAGACGTACCAGACGCACTAGCTTTTCACGAAGATGCCTCATTAGAAAGCAGTGAAGACAGTGGGGCTGGTGACGACTCGACAAATACCATCTTTCGATTCATCCCATCCTGTATCACGTTCGGCTTTTAACTATGAAAACTTTCAACAAATGATACTGAGTTTCTATCCAAGGCCAAAGTGTTGCCTAGGCCCACTCAATTTCTATTAGGCAGCATTCAAATATGTGGTTAATTAGTGTGTCAGCCCTGCCTACGACATGCTGTTTGCAATGACAGTCATTTGAAGATCATGTTCATTGTAACAGAGCACTTGCATCGCGGTGTCTCTTTCCCAAGGGCAATTCAATTGGACCATAATCTGTTCCCTCTTCGTTTTTGCGAGGTTTAATTTTTCGAAAAGAAATTCTACTTACACTCAGTAGACATGTTTTATCTAGCAGATTTTCTCTAGCCAGACGGCTCGAGGTCTGAGCGGAACCATCAGTGAAGCGCAATCACTACAAAATCACTATTGCAAAACACTTATTACTTAGCAGCTAATTTTGGCCATTTGCGTCTCCACTTGTATTGGGAAGGCGACTTGTTTGGATTAGGGTGGTAGTTTATCCGATGCTTACAGGCCACTTGTACCATGCAACTTGCTGCACAAATGAGAATCAAGTTAGATTAAAAGACAGCTGAAAATTCACCGTTCGTCAGAAGGAAGAGGATTTTTGAAAACGCGTCACATTACCATCACTTCACTACTTTCACTTGCGTTTTTTTATCCTACGGTCTTCAGCCGACATCGGGCATTTAGCACATGAACTGGCTTTCGTCAGTCCCGCAAACCAAACGATTTAGTGCCCTTGGTTTGAAAAAGTTGGTGGCAATAACGCCTCCGGTATTGCTTGATTTCTTTAAGGCTGCCTGCAACATCATCCATTGTGTGGATGGCCTTTTTCAATGGCTTTTTTCAAAGGACAACAAAAATTCGGCTGGTCAGTCATAGACGTAGAGAGATATCAACTGAAAAAAGAGCAAGAAGCCTGTTACGTAATCTCTTTACAACCACTGGTCAATTTACTGATCACGATGGCTCCAGCAATACGTACGTGCTTCGGTGCCCATTTGCCGAAATGGCAGCTTTCTAGTCAATCCTCCATTGAGTGCATTTCATACGGATAGCAGTTTGAGATACATGTTGACCATTAGCGACTGATTAATGAATAATGGACATCGCCACTGCCTCAGACTATGAGATTTCAAACCACAGATATGAAATCAGAATAATGGGTTGGCCGGTCAGGAAGTGGAATATCCCTTTTTTGCTGAAGGGTATTGGTATATTGTCTGGCTTTGTCGCATATATTCAGAGAATAAATCAAAAAACCGTCCGTCTTCCTACGGCAGGAGAGAATCAACTGGGTTTGATAGAAGGGCAACATGGTAAGATGCCAGACGAGTGAAGACTTGCTTGTGAATGTCCGCATGCAGTGAATAACCCCACACAAGTAGTTGACTATAACCTCCGCTCCCGGTTCTTGTCCGTAGCTGTACTAAAGGTAGAATTCTCCGGTTCAACTAATTGTTAAACTTCTAGCAACAATGTTATTCCAAACAGGATTGGGATTTACAGCATGGAGTGCTATTTTTAAAGTGTAAACTCGTAGGTTCCTGCACCAAAGACAAAACCACTACATTCGTAATGGTGACTGAATGTCCGTACGAGGCAAACTGGATCAACAACCAAACCAAGAGTGATAATCCAGTTACTGAAAAACCCAATGGGTTTGCCTGTACAGTTGAACCCGCTAGCCTTATTGTTCGGCAGCCAAGTTGTTCAAAAAGCTCCTTTCTTATTTAAAGGTGGATTTACTTTCAAGTGGTTGAAACCAGTTTGGATACGAATAAAGTAACCTTTGTATTCTTACTCAATAAAATAGTCTAGTGTATTGCTAAACTAGAAAAGATTGTCACTCACTTCACACCGCCACACGACTGAGAGTGCTGAAAGATCTAGTGGGATTCTAGATCAATCAACTGTAATTAAATTAGGTGCGTCGTTGCATAAACCCCAACGTCTCTTTCAAAATGAATCTGTTTGTAAATCTTTCACTGAATAGGTTGACGTGGTGTAAACTGTAGACAGTTGTCCTCCAAAGTTGCTCGTTTTCGTCCCTCCTACTAATGATTAGACTCGCTAATATCATCTGTGACAAACAGTGTTTTTGGGAAGCTCCCAAACATGTTTGAACGCTCAAAATTTCATTTACCTTATCGTGACTAACCCAACATTCCCGGGGTAACATGATACTGTCAAGTCGAGCATTCAATCCAGTATCAGTTTTGGTCTTCGTTTTGTTAATAAATCGCTGTACACATGCTTTATACTGGTGGTTGACCAGACGGAAGTTGTTCTGCTCGCTGAGCTTGGCAATTAGTCTGGAGCGAACAAAACAAATGACCATCTGATCAACCACCAGTAAAGCCGTCCAAGCTGCCAATATTGCGAAACGTTGACAACCAATTCGGGCGTTGCACGCTCAAAACAACTCATCGATAGGAGAATTTCGCCTGCCGCCAAGCCTCTACACGATAAAACCTACATTTCCTCCATGGATGTCTGAGAAAGTACAGCTTTCCTGGTAGCATAACCTATCGGCCACCACTGAATTATCCACAAACTTGGACGTTGGCCAGAGAGGATAGTAGGCGGATTACAGATATATATTATATATACAGATATATATATTCTATATTACAGATATATATAGTCGCCTTAGAAAACATGACAGAATAGTCAATGCACATAAGATGACTTGCCGGAGGGTAGTGGGACCTGGAATACAACAGCTCACCATTACAATTGTATGAAGAGTCAGATTCACCGCTAAAACGAGGAAACATGGCCGAAAACAAACCCATTGGGCTAGTTGACAACCACAATACTTGGATAAAGAACCTCTCCAGCAGACAGTTCACTTAAACAAAACAACATGTTCTAATCAGAGTAGGCGACTTCATTTCCAAAGACGCCATAAACCTAGAATATCCAGCTAGCCTTGAAGCAGAAATGATGTACATTCAACTTGGTGAAAACGTTCAGCGACATCTCTGTCAAATTGCAGTTCCAACTATTACACACAACAAAGCACTCAGTACCCTGTCAATCAAAGAAAATGAAGCAACAAACAAGCTAAAGAAAGGTGAGACAGTCGTCATTCTACCGACTGACGAGGGATGCCTGACGGTCACCATGAACAGTCCGAACTACATCAGTAAAGCGGAAGCTCTACTGAACGACACGACTACGTGCCGTCCCATCGAGAATGACCAAAGCAAATAAATCGTAAACAAAATAAAAAACAACTTGGAGAAAATGAAAGAGCTTTAAAGAATCACAAGAGCAGAGCTGGAGAATGAGAGCTTAGGGATCGGCCACTCCCCGCTTCTAAGGACTCCAGAAATTACATAAATAGACAACACCGTTACAATCAAGCATATCATTTCCGGGGCCTCCAACTTACCCCCTTTCAAAAGAATTGTGGAGAAGGTTAAAATACCTCAAGTGGGTCAGAACATTCAGTCAACAATGTGATGCAATTCTTGAAAAAAATTGATGAAAAGAAGCGTTGAAGAGAATGAAATATTGCTTCCGTTCGATGTAAACTCACTGATTACATAGATAGATCTGGATACCGCCATGACAGCTGCCGGCGAACTACAGAGTCTCTAGAAAAAAGACTTGCGAACCGCTCTGCTCAGCTTATGCATATGCAATGAACTCACCCGAGCTACCAACATTTCAACGCACTGACAAATGCTTTTTAAATATAGTTCAGCCAATTCGCGAAATACGCTTATTCTCATATTAAATTAGTTTTAACGGAAGTCTCAGTTGAATCCTAGCTGCACCTTTTATTTGTCAATAAATCGTAAACAAAATGGCATTGTGACATTGAAGGCATTGTGACATAGCCGTACATTTTTTCAAACGTAAGGTTATGGGGTGTCGAAAAGTTTTCAACAACATTGTGGGCAGTCAAATAAATCATTTCCTGAAACGCTTACTCCTCTAGGATGAAACTCAAGAGAATGCGCAAAAGCATCTCTCGTTATCTGTAGTCTGATGAGCAATATCCCCGATAAGAAGCCGCCCTCCAGACAGAGGCTAAACGACCCTTACTTTCTCGGGCGAGAATGCGTCCATAGCTGGTCTATTTGGATCCAATCTGCTGTGCATAGGCTTCAAACAATTCGTATCTAACAATTTGTCTCAAACACTAAATTATGTTAGAAAAAACTTTAGGTAAATTTATGGCAAGTCAGCCTCTTTTCTAGTCGTATTCTGCTGACTAATTCTGGCGTTTGATAGTTTCCGCCAATCCTTAAAATCCTATATGTAGCCAGGTACGAAAATTTTCCAAGATTCTTGCTGAGTCGGCTCACTGGAATAGCCCACTACCTAGGCAAAGATCTTCAATGTCATTCCATGCGTGATTTACCTCAACTGTCATTAGTCTGATGTGCTTTGAAGCAAAAACATTCAGGCGAACATAAATTAGCCCAGCGAAAATTATTTCAATGAGGAGTCTGTCCGCTATGATCACCTAGACCATAAAAACCATCAAGCTGTCTGGTTTGTCGCCATATTTGACACCGAAATTAAAAAAACACTCAAAGTTAATCGACTTGATGAAAATTTGATTTGTTGGTCAGTAAAAAAAATTGACAGTACAGCGTGAGTCTTGAACGCATGGTGGTCTGAAGGACCGAGTATGTGTATGCATGTCACGATGGTGTCGGCTGAAGCCATCACGGAAATTCACTGGTTGGTTCACAAAAGTATGAGTGTGAGACGTGCAAATGTCTGGCCATGCATGCACCGAGATTTCTGTCAACTATTTATGTATCTAAATGGGTACACCGCATTCGCCAGTATTAATGGCGGACATTACTCACGACAATGAGTAGATCGTGGACGTACCCTGAGTGTTAGAATAATTTCTACAGACTTTCAGTTAGCATGAGAACTAATAACCGTCTACGAAACAATAATCTGTTGCATTTTAGCTACTCAGTACACTCAGCATACTATTTCGAAACCTATGCGCAATATTACTAACTATATTAGAAGTATATCAATCTGATTATCACGGGAGACTCAACTGAATGTAATGCACAAAGGCAGCCTGATGTTTCAGTTGCTACGATATTCGAGATATCGTAGCATATTTCCACAAAGGAAACTATTCACAATGTTACTGAAAACTCTTCGACAGGCAATGAACTTATTAGTAATTTTCCTTCAAGAGAAATTCAGCTGAGTCTCAAGTGAAACCTAAGTTGATATGCAAATGAGGGTATTTGTCGAAATCTGTCCAATTTCGGTTCTAGCAGAGCACAGAGTTGATGGAAACTCGGGGACTACGCCCAGCTGGTGAAACCCAAGAAGGGTGAAGCCTGTCGTGGGCTGTCAAGAAATGTTACCAGCAACCTTGTAAGTAGACTCCTGTATGAAAATATATTAGAACTAACTTTATCAATTAAATAAAAACCTTGTGTTCTGTTTTGGTGAAAATTTCATGGAGTAACATAACCGTTATTTGACTATGACATGAAGGGCCTCTCAAACATCCAGGCACTAGAATAAACAGAAACGTTTCATCATGTGTACACTCATTAAATTGCACTGCATGTCTCCGAGGTGACCCTTCTCTATGGGAGTACTAAGCCTTTGATTTAATTCGGATCGGTGAGTCAAGCTGTCTGAAAAACAGCTGAAAATTTAAAGCCGGCCGGCGAAAGCTCGACATTATTAGGTCGTGTATCGGACAATTTGAAATTTTTCGCGCATGTTTTACAATGGATAGGAGACCAAATTAGGACCAAATTAGAACACTAGGGTTAATGCAGTCAGTAAAATAACTACGGAATTCTAAATATATTCCGGAAATGTCCATAAGCATGTGACAGATTTGGAAACTCGGCGGATATACCCAACCTCTCACCTTTTATCTGGTCACAGGCAGAGTAGGTGCGAATTTACAAGAGGCTGTGTTAAAACGCTTTGAGAAATATTCACACAAAACAGCCGTTATCCTGGGTACACTTAGAATACTACTTTGAATACTTGGTAAACTCACTCTCGGCCACGAAACTGGTGAACACCATATACAAGCTAATTTCGGGTCAATTGTTTTAGTCCCCGGATTTGCTTGATGAGCTGGAAAATCTGACTGAAATCTTCCAAACTCCAATCAAGGTAAAACAAAATCGGAATGATCAAACTTTTCCCCCAAATCAAGCGGTTCCTGAACAAGCATCGATGATCTTTATGCTAAGCCTGGAAGATGCATTCCATAGAAAACTCTCCTGATTATTTCCACAACTGTCCATAGCCTCTGCGTCTGCTAGCCGTTAGTTTGTATCTCTGAGATCACTATGAGCTCGTTGTTGAGATGGTGTTTGGGACTCATTGGTAGACGTAGGGTGAAACCAGTTTTAAATCGTTACGGCTTTTTGATATTAATCAGTCTTTGCGATTTTCCGGAAGGATATATGAACCAACCGATAATAGTTTGCGACCTATTGTCAACCAGATACATTTGGCCTGAGTGTTCCGGAAAATGTAATAACACTTAACTTACGAAAACTTTGGTTGAACATCCAATTATAGAATCAGTTTGCAAAACCCACAAAGCGGAAGTATATCTGATTAAGTGGGAATATATATATATATAATTTCAGATATAATTACCTTTATTTCCAACTGTGGACCCAACTCAATAGAATACACCAGAGAAACCTCCATCTAGGTAACACCTTGAGAACATTTTTCAACCGTTTTCATTTTATTCAGACTGCAACAATTATATTCACTTTGAATAAAAACACTCACATAAAAGCATTCTGAAAAAGGTCTTTACGAATCATTTTATGCTTGTGGCATACTCTTTAGCGTTGAAAGTCCGCCATTATTCAAGCGGAAACCGTTTCAAGTTTATGACATTCAAGTGCTAGTGACCTCATTGTCAGGGATCCGCTTATTGGAGGGGACGTAGACTTATAGTTTCTTTTAGTTTACTGTGTGGTTCACAAACTCAGCCAAGCGCAGCTGTCCGAAGGATTATTCTTATGTTTAGTGGTCAGGGGGTCATTGGAAGTTAAGCATCGCTGGATGGAAATAAACGGTGCGACCTCTAACTAACCTCAACACAAAATTAATTATGACGAGGATGATAAAACTGTTTTAAGTGGTCTTGCGTGTGCAATCCTGAAAGTCCATGGTTCACGCCACAGCAGACAGTAGGAATCAGAATCAATTTTTCCAAGCTGGTAACGAGGTTGCTGTCTGGGTTATGATGATTGTTTCTTGATGAGATGTGGTTAACGAGAACTCGCAGACAGTGCCTACCTGATGAGCCATAAGAAGGAGGATACGGATAGTTGTTTGTTAAAGTGTTTTCAGCAACCTTACAATTAGTGTTTTTTCGAGAAAATCTACTGCGATTCTATCCTACCAACTGAAAATTTGGTGCGGCTTTTTTTCAACACATCCGTTTGAATAATAACACAAACAGGTAGTTCAACTGAGATTCAAGTGAATCCCTTCTTGTCATCAACTTAATTTTCGAATTGGTGTATTTCGCTAGGACACAGACAATCGTCATTATTACCTCAGCACAAGGAGTTAAAAATAACGAAACTTGTTCCAGATCTTACCATTTAAAACGCGGTTTCCCCGTGGTTTGCAGGCGCAACGTTTGTTGCTGATCCTAAAATTCTGACGGCATTCAGAGCAATAATGCAGCATTTCTCCAACCATTGTCAGCACCAAGCTATTTTTGAAACGATCCCTGAGAAGATGAAAGGAGTTTGCTGTTGCGGCGTATGGATCGGGGTAAAGTTGCACAGGCTAAACAGTCCAAGGTTTCGGCCAACAAGGCAGCTTTCATCATGACCAATGGTGGCCTTCCATAAGTTACCAAAACTGTGACGCCTCCTGGTTTGTCAACTAACCCAACCCTGATTATCGAAGCTGTGGTTCGTTTCAACTGATGAGCTCGTTGTGCAGCCCAGGCTATTTTCACAACCCTTTTGTTATACTGTAAACACTACCAAATGAAATTCACCAACAGATCTCATAATAATAAATGAATACTTGCGTTATACACTGGAATGCATTAACGACATAATGGGAGTTGTCCCCTGTTAGATCGGACTAAGAGAAGTAACCACATTGTTTATCCCTCATCTTTTGTTCAACGAAAATTTTATGCACATTTTATGAACATTTTGTGTTTGCTTTCTGCGACGGTGTACATGTTCGACTCGAAGACCTCTGTGGTAAGCCACATGCGGAGTTTTGGCATACAAAATCGTTTTGTATCATTTTGTGATACATTCATCACAAAGTCCATGTCTTAAGTATTCTGGAAGAGCAGCATGAGAAATTCGGCTCAATGTGTGAGACAGCCATGAGTGCATGCAATCATGGCACCAGTAGTTTTGTTTGGAGAAAAACAGAGGACAGGGCATTGGGTTGGTGTAAATCAAGTTTCTCAACTAATTTTAATGTTTCTCAAAGAGGAGAATAGTGACAGGATGATCTAAATCAAAAAAGATTCCACAGCCTATTATGTTTTTTTTCCGGAGAAACAGTCGACAACAAATAACCCGGGGGAGGGTATGCGCCTAGTCCGCTGACAAACTCTGACGCCATCATAGGTTTTATTGAGCTGGAGGTGCACAAACCGATTCCCGAAGCACATCATGTGGCTTTTCATGTTCCCAGAGCTTTGTGACTTTCATCTGCAGTTCATGATTGGCCTTCTTCAACTTACACTTTTCTGTACGTTCCCAAACGCTATCCGGAGAATTGTTACGAACTGTGAATTTGCTACGTCATCGGATGAAGAACACACTCGAACGGCGTGCTAAGTACGGAATAAACTGTTGACCAGCATAAACTCTATGTACCAGACCAAACGCTGCCAATGCCTGGCCGTTGCATCAAACATACACCTAGAAAACCCTAAATCAGGTTAGCTGAGCACAAGTGGCATGCTACAATCCCAACACGAAACCAAAGATTAGCACAAAGTTCAGTTTTAAGTCCGAGTACCTTGGAGGAAAATGATGACATTGGCTTTGAAAGGCTGAATTCAATCCAATACAGTTTTGTGTCTAATTCCATTAGTTTTTCTGCAAACAAAAATGAGAACTAATTTTGTTGACGTATATTTCTTCTGTCTCTTTAGATCAACAGTTACAAATGTCATGCGGTAAATCGGTCCGCACAGGAAAAATGGTTCCCTGTGGTATATGGAATGGAAATTCGGGGAGATTTTTCACCTCTCAAGAAAGTGGTTATACCGAATGTTTCCACTTTATATAAGTTGATTTCAACTATCATCGTAGCACGCAATAGCCATCAGGCAGATGTGGACCACTGTGACCCTTAACAGTCTGGCTCTGAATCACTTTTTGAATTTACTAGGATGACCTTGATGATGAAGGTGACCTTCGATTCATTATAAGTACTCAGCAATATATGCAACGAGGTTAATCAAGATTTCATCTAGTTACCAGTAGAGAGGTATTCGAAGTAACCAATATGCGTAGCTTGCAGTGTTACCACATTCCAGTTGACAAAGTTTGTCCATCTGTTGAAATATGCTGGGGTTATTTTATACTCCAAGTGACGTACGAGGCGGGCTTTTAAGCAAAAGTCAAATTCATGCACATTTCCTCAACGGTGCGAAAGACACGCAGGAAGTTTCTAGCGAAGCACCAAGTAGCGAAGGGAACCACAGATAAAACGTCGTAACATTTTACGTATTTGCGATTTGTTTGAATCATACACCCAAAACCTTAATCACATCACGTGAAAGGAAAAAAATTTTTCCTGTCTTACTCGCTGAATGCTGAAGAAACAGCTGAAACTCAGTTAATCTCAGTGAGTTGAGATTAGGACAAGGTGCGAAACGATTTCCCGAATGCCTTAAATAAGTGAGTACAGTTATTTGGAAGAATTGAACACATGAGGGAACAGAAAGTGGGTCCGTCTGGATAAGCCACGTGATTTTAAGCCCAAACACAAAGAGAATATACTGCGATATATCGAATATCGAGTCGAGTGAAACGTAAGACAGCTTTATGCAGCAAATTCAGTTAAATAATATCCTCAACGAGAGATTCTGCTAGCATTCTGTTAATCTACTAATCCTAATCTACTAATTTACACATTTCTCCATTTGCGTAAAACTCAACGTTAACTCGGAACAGAGGGTTGACGGGAACTCGAGCACAGTTTCTAGCTAATAAGCCACAAGATGGACGAAGCCAGTGGTGGCTTGTCAGTGTTTCCAGCAATCTTTTGGAGATTACGCACTACAAAGACAACACTCGCATTGTTGTCCGTCATCATGGTGTTTTATGACAAAAGAAAGGTTGTGTTTTTTTTAATTTTAGCTTTATCGGCTGCGGTTTCCCTTTTGAAAGATGCCTAAAACTCTCATTTAAACATATATCCCCGGGTTTCCGAAATAAAGGGACAAAAAGATGTTTCTACGAAGGGCGAAACTAATTTAACGCTCACCTTACGCACATAAACTTACACAAAACTACCACTTCTTCCACCATTCTCATTCAACATAAGCAGTTTCGTCGATCCCATCTCAAGACAATTACTTGTCCCTATAGTTCCGTGCACCCAGGCATATGGCAGTAAGGTAGTGTGCCACGCATGTCCGGTCGTATTTGCAAACGTTTTTCACTGAAGACAGACCAACATGCGACTGATGCACTCTTTAGCGTCAACTGTGTTAACTACTGTTTTAGCAGTCAATCGTGCAACGTCAGATATCGCTCCATCGCGTACTTGGTTTCGATTTGTCGATATACCTGTCAGTGTACCTGTCGCGGGGATCCCCCTTACACTTTCAATTAAACAACGGAATCAAAGACAAATTGATCAACGTTCAGACATACTTATATGTCCTTAACTATTTCTTCTATTGAGTTCTGTGTCCGCTTTTGAAGTGCTGCGCCTCGTGGTAACAACCTTTTGCTTACCTCCAAAGCAACCGCTCTGGGGAGTATCTGTACTTTGAGTGGACATAAATGCTCACGATAATTTTGTCTACCTCAAAAAGCACCCAGCTAACTTCATTGAAAAGTCGTCCGAATTCTTAGTGTGGTCGGTTAATTCTTCTGTAAGTGTAACCGGTATGTCGTTTTAGAATCTATATAGCCCATATGGTGTACAAACTGTGCAATTCACTGTTGTCTTTATTAAGACACCTGTTTTGTGGATCTTAAGCAACCCTTAGGCTCTTTGTTGAATTGTACTTTTTGGGAATAACCGGTACCGATGTAACGGTGGATACTACTGATGAAGCATGCGAGTAGCATGTCTTCTCGTAAATCCTCTTTGTCTCTTGAAAAGTGAGATCTGTTATTATGAATCTTAAGCGCTTGGAGGCTTCACCTTCTTTCATGTTCTTTATTAACGTAATCGTGCCACTGTTAGATTTGGTTGATTTCCATCGGTTACATATTGCTTGATATTTGAGAGATAGTCAGTGTTATTGGCAACCATCTTAACCTTACCCTACCTGCCTTCCTGTTTCAACGTATGTAGCTCTCTCCGATCTGATCGTGAAATATTATGAACCTCTGTTTGTCGAGGCCGAACGTACTGGTAGCTTCTCTGTTCCCACTGAAGGAAGGTTTTGAAACTTGGATTCGACATTAAAAGCTACTTCCTCCGCTCACATCGCTTTTTTATGAATGCAAAATTTAGTCGCGGACAGCGCTCTTCGTTTGGATGCAATATCTGGTGATGGATCCTTTTTATCTATAACATTACTAGAACATTGGATCATACTTCCAACTCACGTAACTTTTTATCCTTAAATAGCTGGTCCTGGATAACTTTCACCTCTGGCTCTAATGTTGAGCATTTGGAAGTCGGCGGGTGATATTCTGGTCTGAATGTCGTGATTGGATCAACGTGTGTGATGACAAATATCACTTAAACATTGAGTGGTTGGGCAAACTCTCTGCTGGATGAGTGCATTAGCAACTGTGAAAAATCTCATCGGGCATGGGCGATGAATGTGTCTAGTGACTTGACAATCAAGCGCGTACCAATATGCAGTACTTGAAACACCATCACTATTGAGTACGCGATGGTTCTTCCAGTTTTTTTGCAGTCTCATCAATCGAATGAATTTCCTTGACGTTTTTCGTATGAATTTTTAATGCGCCTTGAATATTCTTATCATCAGCAAGGCACATAAATAAAATAAACTGGTTGGAGGTGCTCTAAATCTGAAAGATAGAATATTTGTGCTTCACAAAATTCAATCCGGTATCACAACCGCAGCAATGGCTTTTGATCACATGGGTTCCGCAAACCAGGCGATTCCTGGTGAGTATGCAGAAGAGATGAGGTTTTAGGCTTTTGTTCCTAGGTGGTCTTTCGCTCTAGGAAAAGCTGATCCTACACTAATTTCCATGTGATTTCCCGTTTTTCGACCAAAACATATAAATTATGCGGCCAGTGTGTGTTGGGTTTCGTATTCTGTAGTCAAAAAACACTCCGCTGAATTGCAAACATCAAACCATCATATTCCCAATCTAATCAAGGGCAATGATAAGGCGGAAATAGCGCTAAATGTTAATTTCTACCCCCGAGAATGCAGGTAGTCAACACACTTCTACAAAGATAAGCGAATAAACAGTTTGAAATGACTAGGCTTCTGGATTTTTTCCTACACTATAACAGTTGCCTCCGCCCTTGTCTTCATTGGTTTTTACCAGCTTGGGATATACGTTAAAAACACTCCTATAAATGGCGCATGAACAAAATCTCTCGCGTTTTATCACCATCGTGATTTTTACGAAAAAATAATACCTATTATACTTTATTTTTCTGCCTTGGTTCAGGATGATAAACATCATCAAACCTTAGATGGCCAGGCAGTTCTGGTTGAACCAATTTCATGGACTCGATCTTAGGATGCAACCAAAATGTGACTTCACTGTGAAGGATTAACCTCTTAAATAGACGCGCCGAATTTGACGTCTTAGGACTGGGAATACGTACCTAAATTGTACGAGTAAAATCAATAACTGTTTCCAAAAATACGAGTTCACGTTTGACCAACAGTCTATGTGGTATTGGAAGGTCACGTCTCGGAATTGAAAAGCTCGAACAGATCATCCATTTCACTGCATCTCAAAATGCAAAAGCATATATACGCCTCCATCCTTTAGCCGAAGGTTGCCGCTGATAAGTTTTTATTTTTTTTTAAATGGAAACCATCTACTAGGACATGCTTAAGTGTATCGAGCAAATATTTTGCTACATGAAACAACAAAAGTACACTTTCGCAGCTATCTTTGAAGTAACTTAAGGGAATCAGTCTAAGCACAATGAAACGAGTGGTAGGTATAACAGCATTCAGGAGTTGAAATTCATGCAAGCAAAAATCAGAACCGTTTGAACATCAAAACCTGTGGCTACGATTCTACCCATGAATTTGAAGCATATATCCACATGCTCATTTTTGTTCATTTATTCACTCAATCGTTTGTCCATTCAACCATTCATTCAATCCCTCATTCTTACATTTAGTCATCTACCCATCCATTCTTTAGTCATAACTGTGAAGCCCAGCTGCCAAAAAGGGTGTCATTAGATCAGTTCCGCAGGCATACTTGACCAAAGGCGGTTTCATGTGAAATTTGACATGTTTTTGAGAAGGTGCGGTTGAATTTTTTGTTCATGGTATGTTGTAAAGGTGTGGTCACACCCTAATCTCCCATGACCATGATTCACTATCAATTCCTTTGCAGGGTGAGTAGACAAAATAATCACACCTTCATGTCATTTTTAATCATGAGCCCCTCTGTGAAGATAATTGATTATTTCGATAAAACGATTCCGAAAATCTAACAGCATTGAAGCTGTCTGATTCGGCTAGCTTCATCGTACGTCCATCAAATGACTAACTAGCACATGGGTACAACTAGAATCACGCCGATTTTGTTCTTGAGTGCGAGTCAAATCGTTACCACGACACAGGCGAAAGTTGGCAGATTTCGGGTCAAACAAACAACCAATGAACGATGAGTATTGGAGACGAAGGATCCACCGTCGAACTTCCAACCAATCAGCGTTAAGTGCACTAGCTATATAACCGGCTGTATCCTTTCGGCCCTGCGGGAGTGCATCGAAATGCAGGTTTCTTTTGGTGCCCTTTGTTATCTCTTGATTTTAGTAGAATCTCAGAGTATGTTTCAGATTACCTACCTTAGTTGTTGTCTTTTTACTCAGTACTTCACTGAGATGCGTTGCTTGGTAGATTGGTTCTTGTTTCATCACTAACAGTGACTAGCATGAAAGGGACGACATGAAGCTTCAGAGTTGCATCATATCAACCGTGGCGTTATATAATGCATTCATACTCAAATTCATCGTATGTATGTCATTCTGAGACATTATTTGAGTTTTCTTTTCTAGCAGCGCATCTCTTGGCACAGTGCATCAGTATAAGTTAATGATCCAACAACTCACTTGGTTTACAAAATTGCATCCTGCGTAGATTAGGGCAGCGTATCGATCTTACTGGGGCAGTAGAGCTTAATGGAACTTGGACAACGAACATATACGGATGGTTTATGTAACATATTCAAATTTGCATGCTGTATATTCCGGGGACTTCGTGCTAAAACTAGGTGTTGGTAATGAGTTTCTGGAACCCAAAATAGGGAGTTCGGGTTTCTCAAACCCCATTTTAAAAGTTATCGTCACTGGAAATTAACCATTTTATTGAGAATTATACTTTCCTACCGTCTCAGCACTCACACAGCTGACTAAAGGAAATCATTCTCTCCTGAGGGAAGGTCATTGTCTCTCTGCGAGAACTGTGTCCTTTTTTCGTGTTGATAAATACACTAAACAATAACGTTCCCACGACAGTACTTTTTACCAGTTGATTCCTGTACTGAAACGTCGTACGTAGTGTCACCATATCTGTTTCCTGACACTTCAAGAGTGTGTCCCTTGATACCAAACTACCCTAGAAAGACTTCAGAAGGCACATAGTTGCGAAAATTCACATATTCTGACGAAATTCATTGTTCACCTAATCACTTCCATCAAAGGTAATCTGCCGAAGCCTGTAATTACTCAAATTGACACGTCAGCAAGACCTGTCACTATTTATTGGAGGGTTTCTTACTCTGGAATGATCAGTCATTTCGAAATTACCTACACGGACGGGGAGCGTCAATTCCGAAGGCGAGCTGAACCGACTGAACGCCAAGCAGTTCTTCCCCTGGTTCAACCATGCACCCACTATACTGCCCGTGTCAGATACAGAGCCAACAACAGATATTCACCAGATTCAGCGGAGATGCCATTCAAAGGTTCTCAAATCCGTAAGTTTCATATTCAATTGGACTGAACGGACTTATGTCACAGGCTGGTCTGAAATAGGTGGTGTCACGACCACCATCTTTGATAAATATGTCGTATGTTTACTCGTCGTTTTTCATCTTTCTTTGACTTGCAGTCAATATACCTGCACATGCAAGACTTATGCTTGTTGACCTTGGGTTTTGCTATGCAGTCTTCGAATTTGAAATAGCACTGTTTGATTTATCTGATTCCTCGTTAAGCAAATAGGTTAGAAGCCGAATTAGATTCCTCTGGTTACGTTCAAACAAAACCAAACAGAAGTAAGGTAATTAAGAAGCGGTGCTATTACAAATCTTCATCTAAATTTCCTCTCTCGCAGCTAACTAATTTTCAAAAACACACCGTCAAACTCTTCAATCGCCCCTCTGCTGCAATGGATACACACAATGTGAACAACCAAAAACTGCGCAGACTTGTGGCGGATATCCAAAAAAGTTGCATTTTTATCCCAAACTATCCACAAAATAGTTATGGCTTCAAGATCAGCCTTCGTTTTGGGTTTGCATAGTCCTGAACTTCCATTCGGAAAGGTATATTCTGAAACACGCCTCGTCTACCTCTCAAAAGTGAGCATCCTAAACAGACTTACGATATAATACGTGGAACACACTGGATGCTATCTCTAAGTAGTTAATGAGACTACCGAGGTTTTACTATGTCGCCAAAGAACCACGTGTTCGTATACGTGGCAAAGACATACAAACCTTAGACTAGTCCTTTCAACTCTGTTTGACTTGTGATCGATGGAATTATGCTGCAGCTAGCGACGGATACTACTGGGTGGAGTTGAACACAACGTATCATTAATGGATCTTGAATTCGCGGAAGACAAAGTGTTCCTCCCCTAAAATCAAATCAGGTTATCAACATAGTCTCTCAGTGTACCGCTTCCATCTACAATGAGATCAGCGCTCCAGAAAAGGTATTTTCGCCAGGTATTTTCATCGGTTCAACTCCGATGAACCGTTTAAAGTAAACTGAACAACTCTCCGCTCAACTCTTCCTCTGAAAGGCCAGGCCAAAGATGAGCTTACAGTATGATTGGACACAGAAAAAAACTTAGTTTGAAGATCTGGGTTCCACCATTCTGCCATCCAATCTGTTATACTTTATGCTGGCGATAACCTATCAGTGTGTATCTCAGATAATCGCAAAGTAGGGATTTCTAAAATTGACGTTTGAGAAGCCTTATCAGCGTACCGCGCATCGAGCGATGATAATAATGCATCGCTAGAACTAAACAGCTAACCAAACGACATCGACTCCTAATGTTTGGCCACGTTCTGTGCCATCCACATACGGACACCGCCAGGGCTGTCCTTGCTACCAAATCGTGTTAAGAATGGCATTGACCCGAGGTGATAGGCTAAAAACCTGCATCAGCGTTGAGAGTATTAGTCTAGGACCCGCTTCACTCGAGCCAACACTGGATCGATATCTGCGAGAACTCTGCCACCGACCATCACGCTTGGGTAGCTGCTAGTCGAGACATTCAAGCAGCCGACTCATCCTCACGCAGCGGATAGACTAAGTGATGGAAACGGATGAAATCGTCATAACCAAGAATTACAACGCATACGATCTTGCTTGTGAATTCTAACGGTATTTTCAGATATCGGGCTTTTTGTTTCAAAATTCAGGTAGTTTTTCTTTTATATACCATACCTCGTAAATCTGACGCCCTAAAATTATTCTTTATCTAGAAATACCACCACCCCCAACGGATGTCCTCCTGAAGATTGTGAACTTTGAAAGAATTATCAGCTGGACTCTAGTTGCACCAAACTTTGAGGTATCCAAGTACACTGTCACGGGAGAGGAGTTGGGTGGCGAGATAATAAAGCGATCTGTGCCGTCCGACGTAAACTACCTGTCTCTCACCGATTTTCACTTTGAGCACAACTACAACGTCTCAGTGACCGCAGACAACTTTTGCGGTTCTTCGGAAGCCTCTGAACCTATCGAGGTATTGGAAGTTGCAGGTAAACACCAGTGCATCAAGACTGGGACAATATATCGAGAATTTTTCAGACTAATACCTGTACTCACCCAGTAGAGTAGTTCACTTCATATTAGTCAAACTCATTTGTTGAATATCCGATTTTACGACTGTTAAGACACTGTGGTTGAGTAAAAGCAGATACGTGCTTTCAATCAAAATCATCCTCTTTCCCACATCTTTGGGAGACGAGTTTACTGATGGCCGTTTAAAAAAGCTGCTTCTGGAAACACGATTTAGCGTTTGGCTAAGTAAAGGACAATGCAATGAAATCAGTAAACGTGATAAATTTGGAAGGTGTTCAGAATGCGTGAATTGTAAGTACCATTCCCAGTCAGCGATCAGTGGTTCTTACAGCTGGTGATGATGATGATGATGATGATGATGATGATGATGATGATGATGATGATGATGATTACCCCAACCGTCCAAAGCTTGGCTTTCAGTGAGGTGTTCTGCTTTTTGATTTGAGAATTCTTTTTCTATTAATTAGATAGATATTTAATAACTCTGTGAGATTAGCAAATGCGCAACACTTCAAGAATTTCGCAACGGATTTTTAGAAACTTGAAAATGACCCTTTGGATAGAAACTAAAACGGAGCCGACAGAATTGAGCTGTTGCATGATGCATCGGTTAGAGGCCGATGTAGCTTTTCGGTTATTGCCTTTAGCAGGTCAGCCATCGAAGAAATGTCAACCGAATGCTTAATGCCTTCCATTTACGCAGTTCCGGTTTCCACCTTCTGATGGCAATGGAATCAGCAAGCTTCAGCACTTTACTCCATGTTGGTCCGGTGGACAACGCGGAGTACAGTTGTCAAATGGACAAAAAGTGATGAGTCATACCAAAGCTCGTTTATCGTTTTATGTGCGTATGGTAGGTCACTTGCTTTGGCAGAGCTGAGCGGCGACTACGATTTAGACAGGCTGAAAAGTCCGCAGTTCGGTGAACCGGCTTATGAGTTGCTACATCCCACCACGATTGTGCATTCAAAGTAGTCGGCGGTCATAATTAACTCTAAATAAAGAGGCTGAATTTGATTTCATGTTTTCCTCCGAAGAGTCCGAAGCAAAGTTTTCCGTCAGTCAAATTATTGTATTCAATCCTTTGAAAGTTTGACAGAAGCAACCAAATCCTTCATTCTTTGTGGTGGTCACATTCTGAGGGATCCGCTCCAATGATGTTGAATGTTGTATGAAATTCAATTTGGGATCATGAGAATTCACCAGTCTCTAACGGTAGCCTCGCAATATGTATTCCGGAACTCCGTTTGCAGCAAATTGGAAAAAACAAGCAGTTTTCTCGGTCACTGCGCCAACTTCTGAAGACAAACGAACTCTTGTTTAAATTAGGTCAATAAAGCAATGGCACGCGATAGTGTGCCACATACTTAGTTCGATTTTGCTAGCCAATCATAAGGACTAACTCCATTCTTAAATTTGGAATCATATTTGACACGCGCGGGTGCTTATAGGAAGAATTATCATTGTAATTTAACAACCAGTAGACCCTTTTATTATGAATCTCCCGCCTTGGTCATTTTGCCTGATACTTTTTCCAGTTCCAGAACCTCCTGAAATACTCTCAATCAGCTCCACTGTGAACTCCATCACTATCAACCTAGCAACACCTGCTGACGGGGTGGAATACCGTGCCAATTATTCTACGCCTTCAGGATATGTGCAGAAAAACTTCAATGCAGGCGGCACAGAAACGCTTCGCCAAGGAATCCAGCCATGTTTTTTACACGAAATTTACCTGTATGCAAGGAGTGTTGCCGGAGAATCCGAGGCGACTATCATACACGCATATGCATCGTCAAATGGTGAGTGAATTGTAATGACTTGCTGTTGAATCAAAACGGGTCTAAACTTATTTTCACTCTTTGCGCTGAGCATACTACTCGACATGCAGGTTCATTTTCCCCAAGCTTTGAGGTGGATTTGGAGCACTTTTCACAATCGCCAGTGTATTGAATAAGGTCCATTTATGTCCCCTAAGAATGAACTGTTGGAAACAGCCATTAGCACTTTTCTTATGGATGCTCTGTTAGTATATAGTCTCCATTGCTATCATTCCTTAGCAACTGTGTAGTATATCTTTTTATGGTGGACTGTCGTTTAGTACGCATTGATGAACTAAAACAAATGAAACCCAAGGATGACAACTACGGAGTTTTCTAGTTTCCATTCAAATCCTGCGTTAGTGATCCTCCAATCGGGCACACTTGTTTTCCGGATGAAATTCCGATACAGACTGAAACAAATGGCCACATTTCGATTCAGTTCGGCGCATATGCGAGCGTTCCATAATGTCGCTTCCAAGGAATGAATGATTCACTTAACCACTGGTTAGACTATAGGGTCCTGAAACTCTACTGCGTGCTCGTATTGATTCACTTATACGGATGTCATCCCTGGTGACCAGATCGTCAGTTTTCGATTGGATTTCCATTACTACGGCCTCAGTTGCTGAAGCATTACATGTGAACATGTTTCGGCTCATGTGCTAAAGGCACTTCTCATTCTGGATGACAAGGATGGTTTCTTCCTAAAGGTGTCTGTTAATTATAATATAAATAACTTTCGTTCTGGGCCAACATACTATTTTCGGGGAACTTTCTTGGTGGGTGACACTATTTGTTCCTCCTTACTGGTACCATTTGTAGCTTTCATTTTAAGTTTGCTTTCAGATGGCCTGCCAAATGCGCCATCATAATCGAAGTGGATGGAAGTGCTGGATTCAAAATCCACCATTATGTTTCCTTTGATGATGCATGGGCTTGGAGTTGAATCCTCTATAATCACGGAATGTACTCCCATGGTCAGATATATTTACCTCTTTTCCATTTTATGGCTTAGGCAGCTCAACATAAGAAATAACGTTGAATAAATGTGCACCTTGGCGAAATATGGATCGATTATTACAAATATGGACTTCAAAACGTTGAACACACAGTAAATAACCAGCTATGCATCTAATATGGGATATTACATCAAAACAACGGCATTTGGGCTTGCGCGCGTAAAACAAACAAGAGAACTGCAGTATTAAACAAATGTTGATATCTTACCACTCCACTTGGTTTATCCTATCTTGCTATTCTTGACGTTGTCTTTCCCGGCATTTTGAAGATACCAGTAAAGTGTATTAGGATCGATAACTCTAAGACATCAGTTTGGCATTTGTGGGGACCTGAGAACTAATTTAATTCTGCAATTACTTATGACGTTACCATATGACCTACGGGTGCATTACATGAAAGATGTCACTTTGTAGGGTTAAAAAATACATATCCTATCTTTATTACCATTTTTTCACAATTTATCGACAAGTGAGGCTTTTTGCTTGAGGAGCCAGTCAACACTGTGACCAAGTGATGTGGATCCCGTGAATAAATGATGATCGGCGCTATGTTTATTTTTAAGTATGGGCTAATTTCACTGCTGATCAATTGCTCATAGTCGCAGAGTTGTGTTCAACTACTAACCGAGAGGGCGTTGGTTAAATCTTCTTTGACGTTTCGTGGGAAGCGCACTGCTGATAATTCTCAATGAGGATGAAACAGCCGTAACGTGTTTCTTGGATTTTCATCGCGGATTCGCTCCATTTGCGGGGTGAAATATTACCCGACATCTACCAGATCTTCTCACAATACCAACGAGATTTGTTTCCGTCGAGCGTCCTTTTCTCTTGATTGAATGTTTGAAAAGGTTCGAATGATGGCGGTTTTGATGAGGCAGAACATTTAAAATAGATTGTTCGCGAGAAATGCCACTGAAGACAACTTTCGGTCATTTTATGTGATGACCTAAGTCAGCATCTTTCACGCAAGCAGCCCTTCGTGGATGCCTTTGATACTGTGGAAAATTTTTCGGTTTATCCTACATCATCAAAGAATTAGTCTTCGACCTACGTTGCCGAGGCAAATGGTAGCCAAATCCCCTCTTGGGTTCTGTTCGCGTTACTAAAATACAAGGTTGCTGAAATTTTGTGAAAAAAAACTGGTTCGAAGCACCCGGCTACTTTCGTCTCGACATCTATCTCGGGCTAAATGGATCAAACATGCCTTAGTTCAGGCTCAATTAATGGCCAACATAAACTTACTGTACGGCTAAACTAATGGAAACAACAACCCATTACTTTGATACCGGCGCGTCAGCTGAGACACAGCAAGCAGCACCATACGGAAGGTTAAAAGCTCACCCAAAGTCCTAACCTGGATAATTCTCTCCAAACAAAGTAAGAATTCTGTAACATAATAATTTCATCTGAGAGCTCGTATGGCGTAAGATAAGGTAAATCTTCTCCCATCTGTGTGCCATTCATGTATGGGAATGAATCTCTTCAGACTTTCACATGAGGGATCATTATGGTCCGTTTTTCTGCGTCCAAGTCTCGAGATGAAGCACATTTTTTCGCCAACTGTCAAACAGCACATCACGCTCTGTACCATGGATTCTAGTCAACCTATATCAATTTAACAGTAAACCCAGCAAGAAAAAAATAGTACCCATTCACTTATCGGTTCAGATCGACTTTGTGCACGTGATCGAAATTTTCAGTAAACCGTCGAACAGCGCTTCAGGGAAAAGGAGACATCTTCTACAGAAAAGTGTTTCGATTGGAGCAAACGAAGCCAAACATCAACAAATAATTTTTTTAGCAATACCGCTGTTACCACTGTGAATTTCAGAAATACCGGACACACCAGAAATTATAAACATCACAACTTCAGGGAGACAACACATTGCACACTGGAGGGTTTCATCACGCAGACCCCTTGTTGGTCACATTATTGAATATACTACAAACACTGGCGAATACTTTGTGACTCATGCACCTGGAGGAGCGAGAACAACCACACTCAAGGATATGATTGGCTGCCGACATTACGACGTCCGAGTGCGGTCGGAAAATGAATGTGGATGGTCTTCAGACTCACCGCCATTTAGCTATGAAGCTCCTCCAACAGGTAGGTGTTCAAATAATAACCAAAATATTGGTTCTAACTATTCTCCACTAGTAATTTGTTTGACCGACAATATTTCACATTAGTTGGGCCTTCTTGCCTTGAGTTTCTTGAGTGTGTTCGAAATTTTAAGTAGATCACAATCGCAAGGTAATTCAAACTTGAAAATATCTCAGGTGACATTACCGAAATGTTAGACTCAGATATCATGATGTATTTTACTAGGCTGAATTGCAATGTTAATCAATTTTTCCAATATGCTCCAATCGTTTGCGTGTCTTTGGCTGGTGCTCACAATCAGCTGTTAATTTTAACACATGAAGCATTTGCAATTGAACGTTTGTCTTAATTTAGGTGCTTTTCATGCAAATCAGGAGTTTCTGGGTACGATAAGAACAACCAATCCTGTACATATCCGGCGATGGACGAACAAGTTGCCGCAGTGTTTTTATTGTGGAAGTCACAGAGTCCATTTCAGTAGCAAGTTTACTTGAGACAGACGATAAAATTATCTAGTCTTATTCAAATAAACATTATTCAAACTGACCGCAAAACACGTGGACAACAAACTGGAAATCGTGTGGTTATCAGAAGGCGTTGTCTATCTGTCTGAATAAGGAGTCTCAAGTTGCTTCAACATAAGTAAAAAGTAACGCAAAAATTTTGGGCATTTTTGGTCAAAATAACCCATCAGGAAGGTTTTAAAGGAAACGTGGACCATGAAACTACCCACAAGGTTGCTGAAGCTTTTCTACAGTTGAGTCACCAGTAAAAACCAAATTGGTTTTTACATGAGTGTATATGGTGAATTTCGTACGATGTGGCTTCAGGTATAACATAAGATTGAGGGAAACTCGATGGCTGCGCCCACCTGATGAGCTCGAAATGGGAGAGCAAAACCGATCATGGTGATGAGCAACAATGTGTGTAGTTTTACTTAAGAAAGTGTAGTTCGATTTCTCGAGTATCGTACTCAATGAAACATGAGGCAGCCTGTGTACGGCAAATTCAGTTGTAGAGAGAGGAAAGATTCAATTGGGGGTCACTTGAATCTCCCCGAGAAAAAAACGCTGTACAAATCAGTACAGTCCTCGGGAGACAGACCAGTTTTTGATTTCTCTTCAGAAGACTATTGTTAAAAAATCACGGTCGTTGATCGTAGTGAACTGAAACAGAGCAATAATTTAAACAATGTTGATAGTCATATAATGTATTCGCATGGATCCGCTAGCTAGATCTATAAATCCTCACCAGACCTCAAGAACAGGCTAACCTATGATTTTGACTGCAAAATGCACGCAAGAATCACAATGTAAAATGATTTGCTTATGAACCTTAAGCATCAGATCCGACTTTCGTGAACTGGATAGATACGTGGAGAAACCTATGGTTTTCAGGACAAGGTTACCCTTGTTGCTAAAGACAGAACAACCACTGATATGCAGTAATAACGGGCAAATCGGCAATAGTCTCTGTCATTTATAAACAGCACTGTAGTTGCAGATTTAACGAAGCGCTCTGTGAATTTCACTTCACAGTAAACCACAGCTATAAAACAATAGGTCGGTTGTGGAAATCTCTCTTATTTCGGCATTCTTGACTTTGGTCTACTCAACAACTTGTTCAAAACGAACCCTAAGTGAATCCATATTCAAATAGCTGTCGTACACAAATTACATTGAGAGCATCCTGCAGTCGTGTTCTTTCATTCAATCCTGATCAAACCTTCTTAGGTCAGTTAATTGTCAGCTAATTTATCCCAGTCTAATTTCTCACACGCACAGCTGGATACTTTGCCAGTCTTCAATAGAATTATCTATGATCGCCTGCCAACTCATGACTTGAGCGGCTCATGGCTGAGTTAGTCTTACAAATGTCCGAATAGCACGGCTGAACCCTCGAATCTGGCAGTTTCATGTTGAATTGTCAACGGCCCTACAAGTCTCATTCACATTGGAATTGACGATAGCAAAACGAAATTTAGTTGGGAAAATACATTCATTTACATATGAGTTCAAGGTTCAGCCATGACTTCGTTCAAGCAACTACATACCGGTTAGGTCCGTCGCAGACTCTACCTGTATATGATCTGTGGATTCGGCTTTCGGCTTCTGTCAAACAAGAATCCATGGATAAGCAGTCAGTCTCCGTCGGCCCATTAAAATTATCTTTCGACGAATGAATTAGCCGTAAAACGGTTGTATACTCAATGTACAATGTTTCATCACTGTTCATTTGTCTCTTATAATCTGACGCCCACCGTTTCAAAGACTGCTTGCCTTATGGTAACGAGAGGAAGACTTCGGTAACATTCTGTGAGATGTGCGCTTCTAAAATTGTCGGCCCTAACACGCATTGGCTGAAGGCTTTATCACCTACATTGAATATTAACGTATTCACGGACAGGTGATCTCTCTTTTTGAAACCTAATCGAAGAGTTTTCAGCAACCTTATGAGTAGTCCATTACGAATATACATGTATCGCGATATCTGGAATATCGTAGCAACTGGAACATGAGGCGGCCTGGTGCAGCACATTCAGTTGCCTGAAATCATCACAAACGAGAGATTCAGCTGGGTTCCAGGTGAGTCTCTCGCAAAAACCAAATTGATTTGCAGATGAGTGTATTTCTCGAAATAATCGAAGAAAGTTTCGGGTCTCAAAGGATATCATTTTCATGCTGTAAGCATTTTTCACAGTACGCTATTAATTTCCCATAAGAAAAACATGCTCTCTTGAAAGGTCCATTTTCAATCAGTCGCTTCCTTTTTACTTCAAAGTTGCAAAATTTGGTAGAAACTGTAAGCAAATATGTTTCAGTATAGATTTTTCTCCGCAAGCTTAGTTATTTATTTAGTGTATCCGGAAAGCAATATCCTCAACATTTCTTTGTCAATATATCTGTATTTCATCAATGGAGTTCCAGGTGAAAATCACGATAGCTGATCTGCAGGGATTCAGGTTGTTTTTCCGAAATTTTCAAAGACCTTCATTGCTAGCAAAAGTGAAAATATGTTACTAATAGTAACAAGCACTTTTCGCATGAACCCAATAACCAGCAATTAAAGCCAATTATCTTTTTATTAACTATTGTTGTGGGCATTAGAAAGCAAACCTTACACTCGCTTGTATTTTTACAGAAGGTCCATCGGCCCCTTTGGCTGTTAAAGCAACCGAAAACGAAACCGCTCTGCACGTCGCTTGGCCAATAGCCGACCCTCAGGAATGGATAACTGAATACGATTTACTGGTTGTTGATGACACAGGATTTTCTCGTTCTTTCTACGTGCCGGGCCAGGCTCGGTCATTCAATGTTGACGGTGCAGACATGCAAACCACGCAACACGTCAGTGTATTCGCAAAGAACGCCTGCGGCTGGTCTAAACCGATTGTAACACGGTTTGTCCCGGTGGCCTGACGGCAAACGATTACTCAAAAGACTTCGCTACATTTAACCGCATAGCTCCGTACACTTTTGTCAAAATACTGATCCGAAATAATATTCTTCACAGCATCTCTACGATTAAATGCGTTTGTCTTAGTCAGGATATTTTTGAGATGGTCGAGAGCGGATTTCCCCGTTCATTGATCAACCAGTTTGATTACTGAAAATGTTAGACAACTGAGGAGATACTCGTCAAAGCTTTCTCTCGCTTAACAAGGAAAAAGGGAACAACGACAATATGACATGATGCCCTACTTGCAAGATTGCTGGACACTCTTTGACAACCCATTACCGATTTTACCTTTCTTAGACTCAACAGGTAGGCGTGCCTTCAAGTTTATCTTAAACGTATAGTCTACTTCAACCCATTTTTACGTAAATGACGGAATAAACTCATCTGAAAATTAAGTTGCGCAACAAGTTCAGTTAAAGTATGTCATAAACGAGAAGCTCAACCGGGAATCGCTTGAGCGTTACGAATGTATGAATATAAATGTACGCTATATTTACAGCGTCTCTTTTGTCAAAAATAATCTACCTGCAAGACCACCCTAAGATCAATAAGCAGACTGAAGGCCCGTCAAACGCCAAGCTGAGCTGATATGAATATACAGTGAAAACAGGAAGCCACAAATTATTTGTATGAAAAAGGGAAAATTTTTAAAGAAAGGCTTGCTACGGTTTTTATCAATATCGATCTATCAGTATCATGACCGGCGATAAGCATATATCATACAGAGGAAACAGAGCAATGAATTACAGAAACTATAGATTTGGACAATCAATACTGAGAGTTACTGTACAAATTAAGTCTCCAAAAATTCCCTTTGTGGAAAATTCGGTCTAGCCCTATCTTGCCGATCGGTTGTAAGAGACCAATGGTACACAAACCTTCTGGAGTATTTTTTTTACCCTATCTAGCCCTATCTGGTTAGCTCATGTTAACAGTAAAACAGCGCACTTTAATTTTCCGGACGTTTCAGCTGAGTGGCTGTCTGAAGTTTTTAAAACCGTTGAAGGCAAACCTGCGAATCTTAATTAGGCGCTATTTTGAACAACGTCGATCACACAGCTCAATTAGACTGGGGCTATGCTTGTCCTGTTTGATATTTTACCCACTTCACTAGGGCTGTATGCCTTTAACTGAACAACAACACCAAAATTTCGACGAAGGAAGCCTAACACCTGCGGTCATATATATATAGCACGGAGCTACGAAAAGACTTCTATTGCAGAGGATAATAATGCATGTTTTATACAGTCTCTGTCGCTCAGCCCAATGTAAAGTTTAGTGATGTATGCTTCTTCAATGCGACTAGAAATTACTGGTCCACCGCTATTCTTCACTTGCATTATTATACACTGCTTCCGAAAGCAAAACATCTAAATTGTGCAAATCACTGGGAAGCATTAGGAATTTATTTAGGTGGGACACTGGATCAGCCTTAGCACAACCGGACTGGTTTGAAAAAGTGCTGAACTTTAGGCATCCCAGAAATTAGGGTGCTTTGTATCAATTTTCAGTTACTCTGGCTTATGGAACAGCTGAGTTGATCGCTTCTTATGCCAATGGATGCCGGATGAGGATGACCGAGCAAACTTAAAATAATCATTGGCGTTCAAGACTGACGGATACTAGTTTGGTTTTTATTGTTGCTGATTTCCACCAGTAGGCATGAGGACGGGCTACTTCAACTAAATAAAGCAGCGACTCAGTCTGTTTACTTCCTTTGGATTCGCTTACGACAAATTGGGACAACTTGTGTTCCTAATCTCAGCCCGACTGAGATTGCATGTCGAGCGAACAAATTCAAAATAGTCTGTCTCTCACACCAAGCTGATGGCTGCAGTAAGACCAGAATTAAGAACCACGATGAAAAGAGTCGTTCAAGCACATCAGAAGTATCAAAAAGCATTTCACTGAGATTCTAAGGCGCATGAACGGGATTCACCACTGAAAAATTACCTAGTTGGAGTTTAAGCTGCAGTGAGCCGATCCTCTTTTGCTTTCTGTTTTCTATACTTCAATATTTATGGTACTCTGCTTATGGTAATAATACTTGCTTCTGTTGAGTTATTACGGGAATCGGTCTAATCAAGGCCCACAGAGAATAAGTAAACAGAAGACGTTGAGGCTGAAAAGAGAACCACTGACCTAATTAAATTACCACTGCGTTGATCACAAGGGAGTACATAGGCATCAGAAAACGAAATGAAACTTTGAGGAATCCGACAGGGTAAGGGGATTCAGCTGCGGTCAGTAATGTGACTGAGCGTGTGGAGCAGTGGAGCAAGTACTGCAATTCGGTGCGGATCCTGAATAGCTCTGACACTAGCCTTACAATGGGTCACATAATGGGAATATGTTATCACGGTACAGATGCCAATGGACTTGTCACACTGGTCTTACATTTTCTAATTCAAAGTACATTTGTGGAAACCCAGGGTAGCGTTGCTAACCGAAATGACCAAACTTCATTGCGTTCTCTTCGCATGTGTTGGAGTTATTGTGAGAAACATATGCATGTACGAATTCAAACAGTCTCATTAGACAGGATGTTGAGGTAGTTGGGCATTAAAACATAGTGCTGTACACCTTTCACATCATAAACCCCCGACATCTGTCTTGTCTTGTAGAGCTGTTGAACCGACATATCTGTAGTCCATATCTTTGGCCCACTAAGACTCTAAAAATTACAATAACAAGGGGAAAGTGCAAAGGTGCAATATCCATGTGCGGAACTAGATTGGTGTCTGCGATAGAACCCGAATAGTGAAACTCCCATGAAAGCGTCAACACACCCGTGAAATTAAAGCAAGGTGAGTAGAAGCAGGGGTTAATAGGTGTCCAATGTTGGAAAATCTCATCGGTGGAATCTTAGCATGTAGTGGTCTTTGTGATAAACGTATTGGTGTTGACAATACTGGAGATAACTAAAAATGGAAGAGTTCACTTCCTGACAGAAAAGCGTTCACTTATATCCACTGACACAAAAAGAACAAGGGATGATTTCATTGTTTTCGCATAGGATGCATTCAGTGTTCTACCGGTTTCCTTGCTGGGTAGTCCAGTTTCGCGGTCCGATGGTGGGTGGAAATTGGTAAGTGAAAACCTAAGCCTCTTGAATGAATGTGGAAGCAATACAGAAGCCTAATGGCAGCCCACAAACTGGACCAAAGTAATGAATCGTCTCAGGATATCCAGAACGCATATGAAGTCTAGGGATTGGAGATGCAAGTGCACAAACCCGATTAACACTATGTGTGACCAACGTTCACGGTTCCCGGCTCAGTAGTTAAAAGCTGGTATCAGTGTTTGTAATTTTCACGAGTGTAGCAGAACACTATTTTGCAACCGTTTTTCAAACTGTGGATGGGAAAAAGGTTTTAAGGTCTTATTGCTAGATTTTTTCATCCGAGTTTGGTTATTCCTTATGATAAGTCAAGGTGCAGTGGTTTCATTCCTGTTTGGAGTAATCAAGAAATTCAATACCCTTGGAAGAAAGTTGAACTAGAAACCTTACCAAAACTTCTAGCATTCCAAAACAAAACAAGCCGAGTGAATGATACTTTTTCTTTTTCTCGACTGACACGAACATAAATAGCACACAAGAAAATCGATGAACTGTAAGACATCCTAAAATAAAATAGAATACGGTGATTAGAGTTCAACTCATGGTTGAAAATCCACACGGTCCTCACATTCACTTGGGGACTGGCATCTCTACGAATCACTTATGATGGCAAACTTCAGGCTTGAGAATTCCTATGGCACTGGCCTTTCTGCATTGCCCGGAATCTGTATTTTAATTGAATCTGGCAAGTTTGCCGATATTTTGTAGATGGGTTGCAGCATTCAGGTGGTGCCGCTCGTTCATTAAAAGGGCTAGAACGGATCAGGCAACAGTAAGTCGTTAGCCTTTCTAGAAGCTAGTTGGCATGCTTTTTAATCAATGAACATATCTAGCCTAACAGAAGTAGACTAATCGCTGTAGGCACGTCGGTGTGGTCTGACGAAACAGTCTGCTTTGCCCTTCTCGGCTGACCGAGCGACAGCTTGTAAAGGCTACATCCGGACCGGCTGAAAGGAGCGTTCTTTCTACCTGTGTCGTCCTACAAACACTTACCAGGTGAATTATCATTGAAAGGAAGGCGCACGCCAACAGATTTTCCGTCATGTTATGTGTCAACTGTTTTGAACTCTTAATCATCAAGCGTCTTTAAAGTAACCTGTTTTGATACCATTTTTCTTGAGTCTGAGTAAGCCTTATTGGGTCCATCAGACATCACCCAGCCAAGCTAAGAATTAGACTAAGTGCCTCACATATAAACGCTTCAAGTTTGGAACCTCCAAGTTTATTTAATTCCCTCAGTGATTAGCAACTTACCGTGTCTGACAGATTAAGAAACCCATCAAGCCTAACTGGTTTGTCACTCTCGATACTGGTCTAAGCGATCGGGTTTTTCCTTCAAGCAGCTACGGGTTTGTATTCCGAACTATACACTGTCCATTCAAGACGTAGATACTAACAATCAACGACATGCAAACATTCGACCTTTGTGGTTCAGCCGCTTGGAATTTGTACTGCGGCCTAGGGATAATGTTATCTATATTGAAACAAGACTGGGAACAAATGCTTGCAAATTTTGCTGTTTATTTCTGAATCTCGTCTTAAATTTGTTTACTAGAAACTTAAGTATATTGGTTAGTCAGCTTAGTATCATTCCGGTGGAATACTCTGCAGATGAGCACTGTTAGAACACCGCTTAGCAAGGGCTAACTTCTGTCAAGCGGACAAGATGCTACAGAGACTAAGAAAGTCCATCCGGAAAATAGATGCAGGTTCCCGAAATCCGAGAAGCGGCTTTTTGTTGTTGCTTCTACTCAAACAAGAAGCAAACCGCTGCTTACGCACCACAGTGGTCAGCAAATACCTGATCGATTTGAGTTTGCGAGGAATTCTAGGAACTATAGTTTGTATTAGCCGATTAATAAGACCCAAAAAATTAGCGGAATTGGCAGACGATAAAACGTCCTTCGTATATCTTATCTGGAAAGTTCGAAACACAAATCACCATGTCAACAAATTTTGGTGCATTTGGAAGCCACTAAAGAAAGAAATAAAGTATAAAAATCTCATTACATGAAGTGGAAAAGCACTCGTAAGAACATTTATCAAACCAAAAGCTTCTGTGCCAAAAATATAGCATCCAAAAGCTTTCCTTGAATGCTCTGCATGATGTCAAAATAGTGTCCGAATGCACAGACTGTCCTATCGGTATCACCTAAAACTTGTTATATTTTCCTCCAACCAGTGTAAAGACGCAGCTATGCTTGTAATGTTTGGTTGAAACATAGTGTTCACGTTTATCCTTAGTATACATTAACATTAGACTGCGAAAAAACCATACATAAAGAGCCAGTGTACAGAGTCCGGCCAAATCCAAGTCGATGGTTTGGTTCTGCAAATGGAAATTTACGAATATCCACTAGCTTCACAAAGAACCTGATCCATACAGAAGCATTAACATGGTCCGACAGTGGATCCAAGCCAGAACCAGTCAGCTTGTTGGAACAGTCTTTGATCACAGCAAGATAACAGCACAACTCACATGTGGAGCGGTAAAAACAAAAAGGAGCACAGATGAATTATTGCGAGTGTGAGGTGATTTGGGAACTTTCAAGTTAGACTTCTTCTTGTAAGCGAAGCCAATCGATGCTGAAACAACCGAGAAACAGTTTCATCCTTATGGGAAATCATCAGCGGTGCACATCTTACGAAATGTCAAGGAGTTTCGAACCTGCGACCTACCGGTTGGTAGTCTGAACACGACCGTTCGGCCTCGAGCGGCCGATCAGCAGTGGGATTAGCTCACACTTAAGGTACGACACCACTTTTCTTTCAGTCACGGGATCTACATCACCTGGCATCCTGTCTAGGAACAATAAAACTGGCCTTGTTCTGTCAGACGGGGATTTCAGTTTACTTCATTCATTTCCATAGTACATGACCGACCATCTCCAGTTTACGCAGGATGCAAGGATTTCCAGCTGTTTGCATTCTACAGATTACGGTACAAGACCCGATGCCCCGTTGTTTAGTTTGTTTCAGTTCAGTCGTCTTTTGGAGACCTTCCAAACTTCCAGACGTACTACCTGTAACAGATAAGCTTAATCAAATTTATCAGTCGCAGTTGAGACAGTTGTTACAATGCACACTTCGGACATACTAGGCATGTTCACCTACGCTATCGCTGTTTGCATGGGACATTTTTCAGCTTGCTTAGACTCACTTCCCGATACCATACAAATACGACAGTCGTACTCTAGGCTTCCACGTGCAAGCAGTGGATCCATGTAAGAATTGCTCGCTACCTACGTGCGTCAACAACAGCCTCCGCCATGCCATTTGTCAGCTAGAACCACCACAAAGTGTTCATACCTGATGTTCAATGACATCTACACTTGCAATTACGGGAATTATCTGAATTATCTGATATGCGCGCAAATGTAAACTTCCTTTTGGTTTCACGCACCCCAGAGGACCGCACAGCCTGGTGGTGGAAAATTTTACTGCAACGACTCTCAATGAGCCACCACAGTGTACGCACGAAGCGACACCATACTTGATGAGTAGCAAACTCATGGTGCGTTTACTGAGTTTGACAATCACCAACTCTTTGGCGGATTGCTAGTCGTTTTTGAGGATAAAACAACAACAAATATATTCCAATCTGTAGACAATTCCTTAGTGCAATGAAGCTACTTTGAGTTGTAGAACACGAAAACCGAATGAGTTACAGAATTCCAGACGATTTTCACAAGTCGAACTCTAAATACGTCAGGGGTTAAGGTTCCAACCCAACCCTGGCAACTAGACTGCTTCGGTCAAAGCTTTGGCGACCCGACAGTATCTCAACTCTCGTGCTTCCTTCGGGCGGCATGAAATTTTTACACCAAAAGGGCGTTATGGCTGAGCAATTTACGATTATTATTTTGTCACGAGTTGAGAGAATCACAATGTACCGCATATGGTCTGAATGTACTGTAATCTAAATGAATGAAGGGCTTCCTTATCCCTCAGTTTTCTAATTCATTGAGCTTGGTCCTCACGAAGCTCTCAGTGACCAGTGGTGCCAACTGTCTTACAAGTTTCTTGGCGCCAGTGATATATTGCTCTTCATTCTGGAAAAGCTATTAACCTAGGCGTGTTTCAGCATCCTCAGTAGCGCCGTCCAGCTGCTAAGACCGAAACCACGTGGGTGGATAAAATTTGTTTCTAGACGTAACACACTACTCATACGGTTGGTAAAAGCCATTTGGCAGCTCACGGCCGGTTTCGCCCTTCTTAGGGCTCTTTAAGTAGGCAAGTTTCTATTCAACCTTATGTTCTACTGGAACCCAAATTGATTAGAATTCATCAAATACTCTTATTTGCATACTAATTTCTTTATGATGGGAGACCCTACTTAATTCAGATGAATTTCTCGCTCATGATAGACTTCTTCAGCCGATTGTGCTGCACACGACCGCCTTGGGTTTTCAACAAAATTACGTGTTACATCCGAAAATTGTATTGCGATATCTCCAGTATCCTACTAACTGAAACATCCAGTTGAAGTAGACCACCTCAAATGTGAGATTTAGCTGGATCCAGCTGAGTTTCCTTCTGAAGCCAAATTAGTATACAAGTATTTCTCCAAGTATTTGGAGAATTCGTCTCTGTTCGGTCACATAAAGAAGCGGACTCTTGCACTGGGCTGACTCAGTTCTGATTTGCGCATGTTGGTCTACCAGAAAAATTGTGTAGGTCAAGTAACCGATATGGCAACCAGATGTGAACAGCAAGGTGGCCTTTGTATGTGGAGGGTAAACAAGTGGAGCCCCCACGGAGTATTTCAATCTCGACAAAGTTCGTTACTGCTTAGAAGCTGCCCATATAGGTCTACTACTACATTCATAACATTGTTTTGTGCCAGTACAGCACTGTCAAACAGGACCAACACGATTGACAAAGTAAAGGCTTGCCAGCCAGATGAATTGAATGAGTAGCGCAAAGATTTTATGCTGATTTTGTGGACAGTGATATTTTCAAAAGAATCTCAGTCCTCTGGATCAAACATTTTTCGCGCAGTTTTCCATTCGTCGTACAGGAGAGGTGGTCAGGTCCCCAGTGTTTTTGTCATATTCGCTTGGAGTTTGAGGTCTGCCAATTTGGTGACTTTGATTTTAGATGTGGAACTGCTGACTGAATTAACATAAGTTCTGTGCTCCTTTCCCTGCATGCTGAGTCCCGATAGAGATTAATGAGTTCTTGTGGCTGGCGTTTTCCGGATCTAATCACCCATTTGCTATAAACACCGAAACAAAGTTTAAGTGGGCGTTTCGGTTTCGTTACCAAATCTTTCGTGATGGCGAATGTTTCTGTGTATTCATTAGAAGTCGGATGGCGTTGTAACAATCGGTTGGACCAGCAATCTTATCTAAGATTTGCAATCTTTTTAGAAAAATGTGGAAATCTCACGTCATGATAGTGGCTTTGTTTCAAAAAATGAAAGGAAAGTTCTTGGTTCTCTAATTCACTGGACAAATGGACAGCGAATAGGCTTGACAGAAGTAAATAAATATGTATTTTAACGAAACTCTTCTTGATGAGTATTCTTTGTGAAGGAAACAAAGACTGACAGAGAGCCCTGAAATAGTTCACTGTCAACTGCGACGCGAAACAGTCTATGCGTTAAGAAGCGGCAGTTCATTAGTAAAAGTGCTGTTGAGTTACTGCCACATTCTGCGTGAAATTTCACATTCCGACGGTGAACTTAATGTTACTGAATTAATATGGTGCCGGTATTACTGACAGAAAGACTAAGTGTTGCCTCTGCTGACCATCCGCAGGCATTCTTTGCCCACAAGTATACCGTGTGCTTGCTGGGGCGAGCAAGGCTCCTCAAAGTGTATTGTGTCGCATCCGGCGGTACCCAGTAAAACACTGACTCGTAGTTCTGACTTTCAGTAGCCAATTCGTATTCCCAAAGTAGTTCCTGCGGATCGCCCTTGCTCCAGGTGATTATGCACTGAGAAGCAGTTCCAGAAGCGGACAAATCTACCGGCGTACGTGGAGTGTCTGTTGCAAATGAGGAAAACAATAATCTGTTGATATCTGGCTATGGAAATTCTGAAAAACGTAGTTGATTGCACAGCGACTAGGAGCACACAATCGAACTTGGCACACTTATTTGCTTCTCATTGTCCGTACCGGTGGTGCGAAAAAATAGAGCAGGGGACTTACAAAGCATTAAGTGTGATATTTTTATATGCATACGCTGGGTGATGTTCCTTCGAAGCGCGCATATGTCTCCGCCTCTTTATGGTCCTCAAATAATGTCCTACAGAAAACTGGATGCACAATGCTGGTCGGTCTACGAGTGTTCCCAAAGTGAACAGTCTGAATGGCCAATCAAAACGTCACATGGTCAATATCTTAAGCATCGAGTGAGAAACCTTCTCACATTAAAAAACTTCACGTACTCAAGGGTTTTCGGTGCAACCAATAATTTCACAAACAAAATGAGAATCGATTCGGAGTCCGTGGTTTGCTGCTGGCCTTGTTCTTCAATTGTACTGACGATCGCTTGGCGATCAATTGGTATAAAAACGTATTTGTAAAATGAGTCGTGCAACTCCACCTCTTCCGAAAGCAATCGCGCTGAATTTTTCACTGCGCGTCACTTAACGTCATTTACCACGCTAGAACTACAAGTCAAGTAAACGATAGATACAGATGGAAACAAATCCTTCCTTCAGGGTGTCAGTCTGTTAGGAAAAAACTCAAACTTACGAATGCTTGCTAGTAACATCTGTTTGTATTTTTTCGCACGTATTTCCAAATCTCCTTGGTTAACTTACCTGAACGGTAGATAGTACACTCTCCTTTTGCCAAAATACGACGCACTCACCCGGTGGTCGAGAAGTAAATGTTTCCGAGTTAGAAAATTCCGACCATCCACAGCTGCCTTGCGCACGAATCGAAACAGTGTACACGGTACACTGTGTTAAGCCTTCCAAAGCAGCCTGCGTGGAATTATCCTCAATGTTGAAGATTTTCGGAGATTCCGCCTCTGTTTCGCACCAGAGTTCATACGCGTAGATATCGTCGGCGGAAGTGGGCTCCCAACGGGCGATATAACTTCCATTGAAGTAGACAATTGGTTTCAGAAATGGAGAAGCCGGTACCGCTTACGTTTTTATTTCAGGGATGGAGAAGAGAGTGGTAACTGGATTGAACAGTTTCAGAGCAAGTTAAAGTTGGTTTAAAAATTCCTGTTGCTTACCGATTACGCTTCATAAATATCAGCCGAATTGTAGCAAAAAATACACCGTAAATGTCACTCAACATAGCCTGTGTTCTCTTAATTTTCGCCACGTCTGCGCAGTCAGTGAAAATACGTGTATGACTTGAAGATGCTTAAAGATGCTGTAATCATTTGGATTCACAGTCGTCCCTCTAAAGAACAAGCACCATAATGCTCGTTTGTGAAATCATTCGCTTCCCACTAACGAAGAGGGAAACATAATCTTTCGTCCATCAGAAGGCCTTTTTCTTAGAAAAATACACTCTGTGATGGGACCTTTGATAGTAACCTTCAAAGGCGGGAGAGAACGGCCAGGAGACTCTTGATTTTACAGTAGAGCCAAATGTTGGCCGTGAATGGCTTCAAAATGTCTACAACCACGAGGGGGCCAACTGCCCCTTTCGATGTGAGAACTTGTCTTTGGGTTATGTTGTTGAATTTTTTCAACACTCAATAAACTCCCATACTCTGCCTCAAATAACGCTAGTTCTGGAACTAACCGCACTACATTTATCAACCCAGAGGCGATAAAGACCTTAGAGGAGGTTGGAAATTGGCTTCTACTTTAAGTGACTGCTGTTTTGACATGTCGCACACTAATTCATGTTTAATAAGAAACTCGGTTTTAAAATATTCGAAAATTTCATTTCGGGAGATTACCGATCCTCCGCGCAACCGACAAATCTGTTGGTGAAGTGTCAGTATGTCCAAATGTTCGGGGCTTCGGAACAGAACAGTCGACTTTTACCGTGGAACTCTCCTCATTCTGAGTTTAGCCGTATTTTCCACACATAATTGCGAGAATTCTGTGCCCGAATTTATCTGCATTTTTATGAAGTTTTACTAAGTTACCTGAAATGGTGTAATGGTTAGTAACTTCAGCATGATTTGTCACGGGTTATGTGCACTTTTGATATCCCCATTAGACTGGGATATTCTGAAGATGCATTGTACACATATCTGCACACTTGCAAATGTCTTGGTGTAGGCTGAACCTAAAAATGGATCATTCTAACGTGCAGTTGTAATGTTATCACTGGGCAACGACCAAGTTTTTGTGTGCTGAAGCTCTCCTTATGGCGCCAGGATATTCAGAAGGGAAGCCGCAGAGCGTGGGTAAATTTTTCCCGGCTGGCCGTATATCCACTTTCGTCCTAGTAAAAAGAAGTGTATCGCTAGAGAGAGTTTGTGAGTAGCATGTATGAAAAGATACTTTTGAGAAGAAGTACCTCTTTAATTCTAGATATTTTAGCGTTGGACATTAATTGAAAGAACTGTCATTTTAAGAGCTTTTGGGTGAGGAATATTTCAGTTCAAAACGTAGCTGGACAGCGGAATGAGTACTAGCCGGAGATCCACTTCAAGTTGGATACCTTGAGATTTGATAAACGCCGACAGGTAAGAAGGTTGCGACTCCCCAGCGACGTTTTTCGCGTACAACCAAATTTCATGTTGGAAGCACGACTGCAGGAATGCGGTTAGCGTAACTTCGGTGCTATCCCCCGGTAGATCGGTGATATTCTGATCTCCCACGGGTGTTGTGTACCGGATCCGGTAGCTATTGACTGGACCACCTTCAAGACTAGCCTCGAACCAAATGGTGATGGAATTGGGGCCTGAGTCTACATTAATGACGTTAGGTTGACCAGGGGCTGTGGAATAAAATAAAGCGACCAGCAACCTAAATTAAAGAACACTTGGGGGGTACAGCAAATATAAACTAAAGATAACTTAGTGTGAATGTCTGCTGTTACGTTTACCTGATGGTACTACTTATAAAAACGACCTGTTGCCTGACCTTACAATCACCCTCCTGAGTGGTATATATATACATATAATGTATGCACGCTATCTTACGAATAGTCCTATGGACTGGAAATCCACTTTTCCGAGATTAACTACCTCCTTCCACGGTAGAAAAAAATTTCGGTACAAGACAGTTGTTCCCTTTTACCCCCTCTAAAAATGTGGTTTCCAGTAGGACTTCAACCACAGAGCTTTGTGGGAGAATTTCCACCGAGAAATGTGGTAAACCGTATAATGCTGGGTTAATATCTAAATCTATGAGTAGTGCTTTGAGCCAGATTACGGATTTATTGGTAGGTCATGTGTTCTTTTTGAAATTGTAAGAAAAGGCACGAATCCGTCGATTCGGTTGATCAGTATGGCTAAAACAGCCGTCCAATTCGCATCCGTAACTCGGGACTAACTTAACAAAAACCGTCAGTCGTAAGTTTAGTCTCCTCATTTGGCCTCACTACCGGAAGAAATTGACTGTAGCTCGTGCTGTTCAACAGTTCCTTCCTCTGACTGCCATGAATAACCGAAACGGAATTTGTTATACATAGTTGCCAGGTTTTAGAAGATATAGTAACGTCACTCACTTAAACAGCTGCCCTTTGGTCCGGGCACAATTATTCAGGCTAGTTCACACCAAAGGAGGGAACCACTGGACTTGAGTTTTGCTTGAATATACGTAATCAACAGTGCTTATCCCTGGCTGCGCTAGGAGGAAGGCAGTCTAAGGGTTACTTTTATAGATACTTTGGTGCTGCATCATTTCAGCTTGACCTTTAACGATTTGGAAGCCTTACATTAAATTCAATGAGGTTTTCATTGCGCCAGTGAACCCAATCCATGCTTAAAAGCCGAGAAGCAATGTGCAGCTGTTTTATCCGAGTTTGCAAACATCGGCATTGCGAATCTCAATAAACTCGGAGACTTTTGAACCCGCAACCTTCTGTCCAGTTTTTGAACACAAGCCTTTAGCAACGAATGGCTGATCAGCCGTGTGAGCAGCACTCATTCGGAATTGGGCTCTCGCTTAGACATACTTATTTCAAACTACCGAAATTCTCATTGCGATAAGACACGGAGTTGAGCAGTGCTCTTCAGTCCAGGCCGCAACACGCGGCAACTGGACACGCGGACTGAAAGTTCTTGGAACACTACTGATTGATACATTCAGTCATTAAAATAGTTCAGGGTAATTCGGAAACCGTTGATTGTCATGCTACTTTTTAGTCCCAGCTAGAGGATGCAACTATCTCTAGGGTTTGTTTCATTTTTTTCGATTTTTAGAACCAGTGGCGGACAGTAATGAAAGAATTGTTCATTTGGCAACGCTTTTTTCTCATTTTAGTTTACCCAAATACTGAGAATTTGTTGACGGACATCGGTGCAAGGAACCGATAAATTTTGGTGGCACCAATAATGATTTCCAACAGGGAGGAAACAGCTACAAAGAGCCTCTGGGTTAGATTAAGTTCATATACAAAACGAAAGTTCCATTAAAAATCTGGGACATCTCCACACTCCCAAAAATATACATGTAGCGCATAAGGGGGAAAACTTGGTACCCGTCTGAGTAGTTATCGGTATAGGAGCCACGTGATTTGGATTCCGTGACTGAAAGATAAGTGGTGCTATATACGATCTAAGTGCCAGTCAGTCGGAATTCTGCTAGCCTCCCGTCTCTACTGTTCCACTACTCACTGCAAGCGAAAAACATTTACCAAATATCTCTTTGGAACAATCTGCATATGCATATTCTGCCGGATGTTTCTAACATGACTATTAATAGTAAAGTAATTATTCCCTCCTGCATGTCCATGATTGCAAACTAACCCCTTAGTAAGAATTGTCCCTATGTGTCTGTCATGAAAAATAGAATAAAAAGTACCAGTTTTTTCATGAACCTGCCTGTTTGGGAAAAAACTGCAGGAGAAACTTACCTTGCAGTGCATCCGATAATACCGGAATCGATTTACTGGAAGTGCCACACATATTTTCTGCAGTCATCCAAAGAAGGAACTGATGTTCAAGTGGGAACTGCACCAAATCGGCCATGTTCGCACTTGAAACGACAGACTGGTGCTTGCTGACGGTTGTGTTCGAATAACCATAGATGTTATACTTTCTAACCGAGCCTATGTCCCCCGGGTACTCCCAGTATAAATGCCTTCCAGTCGGACCGGTCTCGACGTACAAATTGATGGGAGATTGCGGGGTGGCTAAGTAAAACGACAACAACAAAACCAATATTTGCATTTCGGCGACAGGCCAAAAGTATGGAGGATTGCACTCTGCATTAGAATCTAGTAATGCACTGCCTGCAACTTAAGGACACCAATATTGAATAGTCAACTTTTTTCCTGTGTTGAATAAATGGGCACATCCATTTCAGATATTTTCTTGTGAAAAATACCACGTTGTCCAGGTAAAGTACTGCCATTCAGGAAGGTGCGTTTTCATTAGGAGCGCAAAATGAGTTAGTCTCACACTTTGTACTTCCAGAGGAACGGAGTGCCTCTCAAAAGAAGTGCTTTTGAAAAGACGGAAGGCAGTTAACTCAGAGTAAAACGCAGCTTTTGCACATAAGCTCTCCCGTACTCAAACTACGATTTTGACTTCTTGCCTGGGATAACGGTATGTGTTTAAAAAACAATCCAACTCGATGTCCATTGCTTCCATCAATGCCACTTACACAGGGGCACACTTTAGGGTGATTCTGTGTTAGTCCAGTCATTGAAGACGGAAAAAAGCCAAGGTAACTGAGGTTTTGTATGCACAAGGCACTAAAGAAACATAATCAATATCTCAATTTATTCAACGGAACATCGCACTACGCGTGCATGTTTCAGGATTAAAGACTCTAAGCACACCGTGTTAAGCTAAACCTTTCCCTCAAGCCCTCTTTGGATGCGTAGTAGTATCTGAAAGGTTGCGGCCTCCTTAAAGCGTGTTATGCACTGAGACTGCTCTAGCGGAATAAAATCTCAGTGAATCACCCGTCTGACTAGTGCCGAACATATGAACTTCAAATTAAATGCTAGTCTCAACATAATTTAATATGCTGTCCAAATAGCTTGTGAGCTCTATGATGGAGAAAGCTGGATAGAGAGCAACGATAAAGTTGACGTTTCCGCCAGAGTGGGGGTAGAAGAGCGGATGGTCATGAAAATCACAGCCAACCGACAAAAGTAGTAGTTTAGGGGCATCTTTTGATCTTCATTTTTTTAGTCTCGGAATATCTTACCTTAGTAAACAAAGTCCAGATGCAAGTATCGTCAAACTCACCTAACAAGGTGGTTGGTATAAAAAACCTCCCCTTCGAACCCGTGACCACGTCCATTCTCATTTGATTGAATTTGTTGAAGAACCCAATTGATGTCCACTTCGGTCATGCGAAGGGACGAGACAATGTCTACCACCTTATCTCCCTCAAACAGAGATTACTTTGAAGAAAATTGCCAATTAGGCTGATCCTCATAATGAGGAGACAGAATAGTATTTTGTCTTGAGATTTACACCAGAAAATTTTGACTATATAAATCAAAACATTCCAAATCCAGATAGAAAAAATACGATAGGACAGATCACGACCATACAGCTCTTGTAAACTGAATGATACAACTAAGCTTCATTCGAGTAAAAAGTGGAGTTAACATGACTTGGTCTTTCCAATAACGGTCTCCATTACTGGATATGCAAAAAATACTCACGAGTGTGATACAGCTTCTTCAGTTTTTGCTTTAGAATGCAACGAGTCTATGAGGAGGTCTTCAGCATCTTGACTTCCACCCTCAATTGTCGCATTCAAACGGGACAATAAATGTATCTAAACGTTATTCGTTTTTTGACCTTCAAAGTGTTCTAGATCAACACTTTATGAATATATCAAGAATAATTTGCTTCCCCCCTGTCCCTCAAATTCAGTTGAAGCTACCTCGACGGCAACTCAGGCAACAGATTTTTTCAATACCCACAGCGTTACCTATCATTCACATTGCTCAATGATGCTTTTTGTTCAACCTGGATGCACGGAAAGGGAGTTACCAACAACGCTGGTAACCCCAAAACTTAGCTATCTCATGCTGAATAGATGCCATCTACGTGTACCATGAATTTCGGCGCAAAATGCATGAGATTAAAACCCCTTGAGGCTATGATGTGAATGAGATCGATGAACTAACGCAAGCAGGAATGTTTTGGTGTACCGTGCACATAAACATGGCCAAGAGACGTCAACTTGTGTTGAAACCAAATAAGCGTTTCAGGTACACGTGTACAATTTTATCGACCTATCTTAGCTATTCTACTTGCCAAAAATGTCCATACAAAGTAGAAATAACCTTTATCCGACTCTACGCTTGCTGTTATACTCATTAATTACAATCAAGAGACATCTCTTCCGTATGCTTAAGTAAGCATCAAGAGTATATTTCCTGTGGAGTCTATTGTACACACCCCGACAGCATGGTTGATAATAAGGCAGACGTCACGCAACTCTCACTCCCCACTGATTCAGGTCAGTGATACCATTTATTTAGTCCATCGTGTATTGTGTTAATTAAAAAGCGCAGTAAACGACATTGTTATGACAGTGCACACAAACTTACGTAAAATTCTTCCTGAGAATTCCTCGGGGAGAGACTTGGGTGACTGAGAAGTTTGGCTGAAGGATTGCACCACGACGGAGTAGTTAACACATGGTCTTATGAGTATGAGCAGCGCATCACTTCGGTCTCCTGTCACGGTGACTGTTTCAACAGTATTGTCTGAGCCTTTGTAGGTGATTTCGTGTCGTTCCATTAGAGCCAGACTGGGTACATACCAAGACACAACCGCACCTGCGTCCGTAAGAGTGACATTCGTGATCACAGGTTGAGCTATCTCGTAAGATGCATCTGCTGGTCCAATGAAAATGAAAACACTATGACTGCTTTGTTTTCGAAGTATAATTTTGTCGAGATTCGGGAAAATAGCTTACAAATAAGAGGCACTTTGTTTGAAGAACATTTTGTTTAAACTCATCCGAGATGCAAAATAAGCCAGCCATAATACTCAATCGAAAATAAGATATGCTGCCAAGCCACCTACATGTTACACAAACAAAAGATAACAGGCAAAAGACCAGACACCGCATTTGATTTCGCTAGTCTGCACACCAAAACGGCGCACGTTGTTTTTATACTACTTCTTTGGCGAGGAAAACCGATCTCAGACATATTTTGTCATTGTTGCCATACAACGCAGTGTCTGTGCCCCGGGACTTTTGAGGGTGTGCCAGACCATACTATCTCATTATGACATGTATTTGGTTCATAAATCTCCACAGGCAATCTAAAACGTTGTTTTACTGGCGACACATGGGCGTAGAGCAGTTTACTGGGAACTTCAAAATACAAATTGAGAGTGGTTTACTTGCATGTCTCAAGTCGTTCCCAGAGCGCTTTGGTTTTGTTCGTATGCAAACTAAGCCTGCATTTTCAGGTATGAATGAAAACATGGCCCTGACAAATTAATGTGTCACTGCCAAGATTCCTCGGTCGGTATGAATTATTCAAAGTCGTTGGTTTAATAAGTCAACATGCTAGCACGTAAAGATGGTCGTTGTTGTTTCCCTGATTTATTGGGGACCGAATTCCTCATATCCCGGAGGGTTAGAATGTTAGTTGGAAAGTCATCATTTTTTGGGTCAAACCCCTGACATATTCTCAACATGGGAAATGTCACTGTTTCGTGCCACTCGAGAATGGTAGGCTCCCTAATGAATAGAACATTGCAAAAACAAACTTGATGCTTCTAAGTCAGCCCGGTAAATCTGAATGACTTGATCCATGGGACACAGACCTCATTATGAACCACTTCATTGATAGCCTAACTAAAGTCAACCAAATGAAGTCACTTATGGAAAACCGTGCATCTCATCAACACATTGAATTTAACGACAAACGGTAAGATGTTCTTCACTAAATAATTCAGCACCCACCACCTCATGAAAGTGTTGTTCATTGATATCAAGACTGCTCCATGTAAACCGTCCTTGCAATAGTGCTAAAGTCAGTCAACCAATGGTAAGTTCATGAGGCCTGGAACCTGGAGCTACAATGTACGTCTTGCGTTGTGTGATTCGGGTTCAGTTCACAACCCCGAAATGAAAATTGCACCTCAATGGAACTATCAGTGGTGTAACATCACCAGATGATAAGGTAATATTTTACTTTTGTAGCTGGGGTTTGCTCTAGATGATGAAGTTATTCGTTTGCAGAAGAACAGAGATTCGGATAAAGAACACTTACACAACAGGAAAAATCTGGAACGGATTGTGAAGGGAGTAGCGTTCAGCCTGTTGAAAAACGCAGGCATATTGTCTGGAAAAAAGACTGAACATATGGTGACCTCAGGTTTAGGCCAGTGGTAACAAACCCTCACCGATAGAGTTAACCCCGTGTTATAGCAAATACACTTGGGGTTTGAAAGCCGGTTGATAAACAAGACTGAATAACAAATCTAGGACTCTTGCAGCTTGAAGATACTGATGAAAAAAACAAGTCCTCCAATGAAGATCTTTCCCTGCAAGTGAAGTTAATCTCTGCCGAAAAGCCGAGAACCACTATACAGCTCTTTCATTGTTTTTCGGAATCATCAGAGGTTCCCATCCCATAAACGTCGGGAGTGATTTGGATTTGAAACCTCCCAACTAGTACTGAAGACTAAGCTCTTGGACTATTCGCAGTTGATCAGTATTGTGATTGGCAAGACTAAGCTCTTGGACTATTCGCAGTTGTGATTGGTTCGCACTCAACCGAAATAGACCTCCACTCATTCCCAATAAAAACGGCTTCAGTTACAGGAGGAAATCTCCGCCGAACAGTCCCGAACTCCCCGCGTAGTTTCACCGAGGTTCGTAACACATAATTCCGTTAAAAAGGCGACATGTTTAATTCTTCACAGGCGAATGTGTTTCCAATGCACACATTTAAAAGCCAGTGACTTATTTGACAAAACTGATTTTACACTATGGATTTTGAAATCCTTTTGATAGGGTCAGAAATCAGTGCACAAGTTCAAGCGATGTGGTGCCGATATATGACCTTTTTATTCCTACATGTTATGCACTTCGGTGAGTCAAAAACTCGGAGTTTAAGCATGGGGTTTAGCGAGTTGCTGATTGATGTATTCGCTGGGCTTGGCACTTTTTTTCGCAAACCCGTCTGTAATGTATGATCAGTGGGCCCTCATGATGCCTCCTTGGTTCATGAATGTATGAATGAATGTATCGATTACAATAACCAGGTCAACCACCAACAGACACACCGACCTCGTCAGTAAGTTGCAACTTTGCTAATTTCTGGCCTTCACATTTAATAAAACCAGACGCGTATGACTCACTGAGATGGAGTCTGCTGATATTTTGAAGCCACCGAAAATAGCATCTGACACCTTCGACTTATCTCGACCGATTTCCTACTCTAGGTTGGTATTGCAGATCCTCCGTCGTGTAATTAGATTTTTCATCTTGGTGCTCAGAACTAACTTATCTAAATCAAGCAAAATGTAATCATTTTGGTTTACCTTTTTCCGGAGATTTACTCAGTACATGTCGACTGAGCAGTGTCTGTGAGCTTACAGACAATAGAATGACATACCTACTTGCTACTAAACACTCGATTTTTGTACCCACTGATGGTATTTACTTTCCCTACTAAGTAGTGAAACAGTGACCGGTTGCAGTGAGCTTTGGGATTATATATGTGGCCTCTTGTTTCATATGTTCTTGTGGAATTGTGGTTCTTGCATACGGTGATAAAGAAGAAACTCACTAAAAGCTTTGTCCCTATTCTTTTTCGGGAATGAATCTTGTGTTGTCACGTGGAGTCTCAGAACATATGTTTCAGAGTTTTGTCTACGAAGATCTTTCCAGACCCAAAGACATCTCTGATTCTAACAGATCCTCTCCGTCTGAAGTTATCCCCTCACCCAAAGGTCAACCTGAATATCAACAGAAAGCGTAACTCTTAGCTCGACGTTACATTCAACCTTGAGGTATAAATGCGCCATTTGCCAAAAAGTGCACCTAGATTGTTCGGCATGTAAATACGCAACAAAAAGGTTTTATTTCTTGTCAGTAGATTAGAAGATGGTTGAGACCGACTGTGTAGTCTACGAAACTATGAACACATAGTTGACTATTCACTTTTCTTGTTTTTTTTTCACTTGGAGCCGTTTACAACCCGCCTCGTGCCAGATTAAGAGCACCAAAATCTAGCGAACTACACTTCAGTCGAAGGTTGTGATCTAGGCTGTTGTGCACTGTTTCTTCATGCCGCCCGATAGTCCTTTCCATTTGAGGTCATTAGTTAGAAAAAGTTACCTAACAGACATGTCCTAAAGAAAATTTATCCACCTGTATTGCCGAGCGTGTGTGTTGTGACCACTGTTCATACAAGCCATGACAACAGTCGTGTTCGAGTATTTGGTTACTCTTGTAAGCTCCGCAGTTAAATCGAGTGTCTAACTAATACCTTTGCAGTCTTCTATATTTGAGAGAGTAATCACTTACCGGCAAAAAATGGAGCGTTCGACCATTTAATGTCAGGTATATGGCTGACGCACTCATCAACTTCGGGTAATACGGTTCGCACACTCAACAATTCTACATCTAGCTGAGAGGACGATAAATAACAAAGTAAGATTGGGTTGCATGACAAGATAACACATAGTAACCCCGGTTGGTGGACATGAAGGACAAGCTTTGGTGCGCTGTGATGTTATAGTTTAACAGTGCCAGTTTTATGGAGTCACGACAATGCAATGAACGGCACTGAATTAGTCGAATGCATTCACTGACCAGGCATACATTCAAATCCAGGTGGGAACATTAGGTTGAATTTCACGTGTACAGAATAAGTTTTGTACATTTTTTGCTGAACAGTGTACTTATTGCCTTAAGTCGTGTGTAATTGAAATGTTAATTCACCAACTGTTAGTAAGCACAGAGGTTGTTCTCTGCAGGATCCGATGTATTGTTTCCTGATGCGCTGGATCATTTTGGCCAAAACACCGCCAAACTTATGAAACCTTCACGTAACTTTCCATCCAAAACCTCTGAGTTTACGTCAGTCTTTCACTAATCAAGTAAGCGTGTGAAACTGAGTCTCTGTTAGGTGACATTCAAATGTCTAAGAGCAGAAATAACTCAGTTGACTGATTTTCTACTTTAAACACGGCACCTACAAGACCCCACAGTCAGAGTCGAGTTTTTATTTCATCGGAAAAACCTTCAGTTTGTTCGTTAAGCGAAGTATTTCTGTTACTGAACTGTCTCCTTCCTGTTTGCGATACTCGTGTTTTCGCGCTGAGAGTTGTCGATGCACGTAATATTCGTACATGAGAAATGAAGCCAAGCAGAACTTTCGATTTACGCTATTTGGTATATTTCAGGGAAATTTGTGTGTAAAATGTAGGAGGTTACCTTCGGATATGCAGTGAAATTATTAGGAGAGCAAAAAATAAGGCATAAACAAGAAGAAAACTAAGTAACCGAGCTAGGCCCTCTTGTGGAACCTCATTACAGCTAGCTCGTCTTGTGTGTGGAACAGTTTTATTGTAACACAAAGTGGTTAAACTATCTCTATTGCTCGCAGCGGATAACGCATGCTGAACAATTGGGCGCCTTTGCTACTCCTACTGTAGAGTGAAATTTGTCCACAATTAACACGGTCAAACATTTAACCTCGGAGACAAGTGGGTTCCATCAAAACGAACCTTATTCGGTTATCAAACGGAGCTATTTGGAGACAACTACAGTTTCTTTACGGATATTTAGAGTTATATTAGTCTGCCTACGTCTCTGGTATATCACCTAAACCACCTTCAATTGGGCAATCTTACATCATCTTGCCCCTCTCCCTAAGCATCCTACTGGTCGCGTTGTGGCCAGGTACTGGGCAGTTTGAGTTATGTATGATCTGGTGTCATTGTACTTGATTGTAGGATGTAACACCGTGTTCTATATTGCAAGGCATAACAATTATGACTACTAACTTACTGTACTCCGAGACACTTAGCTCATTTACCGAAAAGACTGTCTATCCTGCTATCTTTGCTTTGAAGACACTTATTTTTTGAAGCGAAGTATGTTTTAGTCCCCAGCCCTCACCATTTTTTGGGCCCACAACAAGTATCACTATGGGAGACATTCCTGACGAAGAATTCCGCCTAGCTAGAATATGTATATCCCTAAAGGTAGAAAAGCATTCCCTTGTTGAAACACACTACCACATTTAAGATAAACACAAAGAATATAAGTGTTCGACCGCGACATAAGCTTGGCGGAAATTCTGTGACTGTATACACATGCTGAAACCCGAACAAGACGAAACTGTTCGTGCGATTCAGAAAGTTTTTGGGCAATCTGGTAAGAGTATTCTAATTATTGGTCGCAAGTAATCAGTCAGCGGCCATAAAGCGTTAACAGAAATGGTATTCTTCAACGGACACTACTCATGTGGCTACTGAAACTCTTATGAGTAGTGCTCCTTCAAGATATATCGGGTGTCGTTCCAACTGGAACGTGACTTCTCCAGCACAGTTGAAGAATATCAGATATCGTAAACAAGGGATTTTGCAAGCGTTCAGTTGATTTTTCTTTTAAAACCAACCTGTAGAAATTGACTCGTTCTAGCTGTTCAGTGCTGTCCTTTTAAGAACGCTGGACTGCCAACTATTCTGGCCCACGATTTGAGACCGACGTATTTCGGATCACTTGCTAAGTCATGAAACAATGCATCAGTAAAACATAAGAAATAATAACTAAATGACCAAGCATAAGATAATCACAAACCGTGGCATCCTTCCTATTGGGTTTCAGGAGATATCCTGAGGTGACGGCTTTGTGGAGGAAAGACAGAATCATCTGAGTAAATTCTACCACCATAAAGCCATTCAGCCGTCACGGAACAACAACCAAAAGGTAATCAAATTTGGCTGGTATCACCATTTGTTTATTTTTGCGCCCGGTTATCGGAATGTTGCCGGAAACTGAAGACTGCCTGGTGCCCTGATGAGGATTTTCTTTCTGTTTTCAGAAGAATGTATGACAGCCTATTCAGCGGTACAAAGTGCCCAGCAAAACCGTTTCATTAGGCGTGGGTTAACCAATGTGTGTTTTTGTCATTTGCCGCACATCAAACACACACACTGTCCCATTCCAGAGAGAAATCCCTTCCGAAGAGTCCGTACGTTCTATGAATAACACTCAGTGGGAATTGAAATGCTCATAAACTAACATTTTGCCGCTTCCATGAATCCCCCATTATTACGCGATTCGATCGACTGGCTGGTTTGTTTTTCGTCTTTAGCTGCAGCGGACAGTTTCTTGACGAACGTGTAAGATGAGAACTCTCGTAAACAGCAGGATGAATAATAACCCCAACCCTCGGCGAGCGTGCAGTGGTAGCAACCCGTGACCTTCCTTCCCAAGCTTACCGCGGACAGCACTCAACTAACCCAGCGGCTAAACGAAACAGCGGTAACACTTGATCTGTTTAGACAGACATGCTTCATACAGGTTCATGCAAGCCTTCGAAATGCCGATTCAAGACCGTGCGTCTCCCGTGAAACTCCAGTTGATATGCAAATGACTGTGTTTGTCGAAATCGATCCAATTCGGGTTCAAGAAGAACATAAGTTTGACGGAAACTCGGGGACTGCGTCTACCTGATGGGCCCATATAAGGGCGAAACCGGTCGAACGCTGTCGAACAGTTTTCACGAATCTTATGAGTAGTTTCTTTTATGAACATATCCCCAATTGTTATTCATTTTTTCACGTGTGAATTTGAAATGGATGTTTTCCAGATAAGCCCTGCCAAAAAATTAACCCCAGCCACCCAAAAAAGATTAGAAAAAAGAGGGTATGAGATTTGTACTTTTAGTTTTTATTAAAGAGGGTGAAATTGGGACATGTCATTAGTAATTGAGTATAATTCATGTCAATCATCGTTTCAATTCCTTGGTATGATGCCCACGTATTGGAGAAGATGATTTAGCCGAGAGCAATGCAGGCCTGGATTGTGTCCTTCAGAGTGGCCGCAGTTCGATCTGGCACTGCATCCATGAACACCTCTTTAGGTTCCCGGCAGATCTCTCCAAAAATCCACTGCCGCGGAAGGACTCGACCTGCGTGGTTTTTTCGGCGAGATATTAGCATTTCATCGATCTCGACCTACAGACCTGAGCCGCCGATAACTGTTGGTCTACAAAAGCCGCCAGGTGCAAACTTCGCGAAGAAAGTTCTTGCAGCCAACAGCGATCGTGTGGCTAATAGATAATTCCTCTGAGCAGAATTCGATTCTGAGAAGAATTTGATTTTTTCCAAATTTTTGGACCAGCAATAAATGAATAGAATTGCTGTCCTAAACTCCATTCTAGACCGCTCCAGCCAAGTTCCCTTTCGAAGACCGATTTCTTGCCGACACTGTCTGGCATTACACTTCCACCTGTCAGAAACAGTTGAAAGTGTCATTTGGTGGCCATTGTTGCATAGACTTTGCTGATGGATCATTCCGTGGCTTTGCAAAAAACGCATTGCCGTCTCCTTGTCACGAACGAGAGTTGAAAGCGTTAAAAAGTTCAGTTTTACGTCCGAACGGAGAAAAGTTTTGCACAAAATGAGCCGAGATGCGGATAAGGAATTGTTTTCATTAAAAATGGGTCAAGGTTGTGTGCGTATATTAAATTGGAGCTGGCAAAAAGTGGCGGGGCTTAACTTTTTGCACATGCACTTTTTGCATTAGTGGCGGGCCTTGTCTGGAAAAGATCCTTTGAAATAAACATAAAACACCCTCTTCTGAATGTTTCAGTCGAATTTAATTAGAGCTGGAGTTGAAGGCTGTCGAATCAACGGAGGTCAGACTACTAAGTTGAGCTCTGTGTGTGCAGAAGTAAATAACTCAGCCCATCTGTTTGAACTGACCATCGATCGATCACCCAGGAGTAAATTCCAGCATTAGTACATGACCTGTATTCACCCTGTTGGATGTCTGGATTCTGACTCTGCTTTCTTGCACTTCGTTTCTGTACATGTTCACTCATCAGTCTGCAAGTGCTACAGTCAACTGAAGCATGGCAAAGAGGTATATGTTCGCTAAATTATGCACCTTCTTACAATTACTCTTCCCTATTGTTACTCATCAGCTGCTGGTTAGTTCAGATGGTTGATATAATATCTGAGTTTCACTCATTCACGGGGTGTTCTACTCGACCCTCCTATGTGGTTCTCTGCATTGATATTCCGGGTAGTCCTTAGACAGTGGTTGCTGAGCGCACAGCGGCTAATTAGGTGATTCCTTTTGGACTGGAAAGTCTCTTCACTGAAACAGTGTTTAGTGTCCAGCGAAGCGCCGATTAATACTTTCAGACTGTTTTTTCTATGGCGACACTGTACCAATGCTAATCAATTAGATGGTTGTGTCGAAGCCGGATGAAAACCAGGGTGGATCTGATTGCCTTTCTGTCTAGATTTCAGTTGATTCACAAAAAAAGTTTTTGATTAGTGTCGTAAATTATAGGCGAAAGATGAATCTCAGTTTTAAGTTAGTGTGGGTCCGATTGAAAGTATGGTTGTATATATCGCAACTAGGCATTGATTTTGTGGGCTGGCTTTCAACATTTTAGCTCGGAATTTGCATGTGAAGTTTTCTCCACGTTAAAATGACATCGAATGCTTTTTTGTTCTATTATGGCTTTGTTCAGAAACGGTTTAGATCTCCACAACATATCTCATTGATTTTACAACCTACTTGGATGTTGCGTAGGACGTTTTTTTACTGCAAGTAAGCTCCTTCCTAAGACGACAAAGCGCTTAATTGGACAGGAAGCCATTCCAAGTCTCTGACGTTTCAAGGTGCGAAGATTTTCTCCCATTGATACCAGCGTTTATAACCGGGGTTATCACTTTAATCTCAGCCCATAAGCCTGAGGATGTTTCATGAGAGCTGCAGTGCAGTTAAATAAACGACCGAAGATTTATTCGAAACTTCGTGGGATATGCCAATCGTGTACCTTCCATGTGAATTCCACGTTGTGGGCAGTGCAAATATAAGGAACATTTTCAGGTTTCTGGATAATTTAAAAAACTAGTAGTTGGTAAAAATGCAAACGGTGGTGCACTGTGATAACCCTAGCCGACAAGTCCGATGACGCTCGAGAAATCTGCGTATTCGGTCTGAAACTGGATTAAAGTTTAGCACGATAACACGCATTGTATTGAGTGCAGTAGGCACTTTCGAGAGTGTCACCAAATCTCCGGAAAGCAGCTTCTCGCGTTAGAGATATACACCAAGGAGACAAACTTTGCCCGGCACCACGCTTGCTTATCCTTAATAGACAACTCAAAAGTCCAACCAGTCAACGTTAGTGGTGAGCAGAGGAGACCCCAACGTACTGTCTAGGGCATATGTCCACTTTGTCCACTGTTTGTTCTCGCGCAAGCTCGTGGTAGCTCCGCTGCTAAGGTGCGATATTTTTTATGTCTTGAATCCGGCTTATGCATCTCGACTGCTCTTGTCTAGGTTTTGGGCATCCCAGCAGCTTCTCAGCCCTCGTGCTTCCTTCAGGTGGCATAGCACATGGAAAGCGAAAACTGATACAAAGCCTATATATGAAGCTGATATACATAGAGTTGGTATCAAGTTCATGTCCCGTTAACCCGGTTATTCTACCTCCCCAGCGATGATTTGGGGAGGTGGTGTAGGTAGCTTCGCCTTGAAGGCGGGAGCCGATATACTGGTGTGTAAACACAGAGCTGGCAGCGAGCTTTTAAGTGAGGGGTTGAGAAGGGAGCTGTGCATTGAAGGCAATAGGTTTGATGCACGAGCAGCGCGACTGGGCCATGTGTGACAATGCCTCTAAGCATTTATGTGGCCCTTTGCGGGGTCCCCAGCCAGGGAGACGGTAATGACAAGCGCAACAGAGTTTGCTGGTAAAGACCTTCATAATTCGCCGCCAAGTCATTGTTTAACGCAGGAGATATATATGATAAAATTCCGCAGTGGAGCAGAGCAACCTTTTTAGCAGACGCAATTTCGTAAAAAAGATTTAGTGACCGGCTTGATCAGAAACCTTTAGTGGTCATGCTAGATGAGGATAATCAGTTACCCTTCAACTTATGCAGCGGGTAACTCTTCCAGAAATTATACCTGACACTTGTTGACCCATCGGCCGCAGAAGAAACGACAAGTTAGGTGTGGCTAAGAGGTTTATCGTGACTGGCGTTTTGCAGCGTGCTCTGAAAAGCGGAACTCCCTTATAGCCCCGGGCTTAAACATGGGAAGTTTAGATGGGCAATTTTCCAAGGTCACGCAGCGCACCTGATTAGAAAGGCGGACACTTATGCTAATTCCAGCGCCGCTCGGTAGTTTGCGAATGGAATCGTTTTCACAACGTATCCGAGGTTTCCGACCCACAGATAGGAATGCCAATGTTTGCGAATTCACTGCATGTTTGATTTCTTTAGGTGGACGAAACTTCAGGGTCATCACTTTCTTCAAACTAAAAAGCGGTGCCTAACAAAATGAGACATCGTCACTTGCGGTAAAACGTAAATCGCTTACAAACAAAGTAATTCGCATTTAGCTCTGTTGTAATTGTTTATCGAGCTTGTTACAGCCTGCATTGTACTCGTTGACGCAGAATATGCGGGAGTCTGACGTCTGATCAGCTGGCTAGATGTAACCGACTTCAAACAACTGGCTCACTCTCGCCCGTCCGAATCGTCTGTTCAAATTCAATGGTCTAACATGGACCGGATGACACATTGAATTTTACTGGGCCTTTTTATTGCTGCATAGGTTTTGACAGGGAGCGTTCGGCCTTCTTGGCGTGCAGAGTTTACTGAACTATTGACGTCCTGAAATGAGAGGAAAATATAACTTGGGTTGTCGAAATACCATTATGAGGCATGCGCCTGACATATTGGGAGCAATACTTACTATATGAAGCAATCACCTCAGCGGCAACAACCTAGTGGATACGTGTTTACACGGAATCCTCTTCAATGACTGATGCCCGTTGAGTATTTGGCCTCAGGAAATACGAGACTTACTTGAAAAGCACGATGCCTCGTTGAAAGAAGATACTGCAACCCATGGCAATTGCATGCGCCACACAAAATTATCATCCACTCCCTCCAAATGGAACACCAAAGCATTCGTACTAGCATTATGCTAATAATTCGAGCATGCTGACTAGATCCTCCCTGAAGCCGAAAATGCGGACGCACACAGACATCCAAGATACATTGGGCTGGTATTCTGTGCTTCGATCCAAGCGAACGTCATAACATACCTTCTTTGTAGACAGCTTTGTAGACAGCTTGGCAAGCGCACCTGTACGGTTTCTGGAAGGGCCGAAGATAGGCAACAAAAACAAACTAATCGCATGCGCGCGCAGCTTGTGGACAACCCTGAAGATCATCACAGCATTGCGGGAGAGTGGTCACAAATAGTCTGCTGGTCAAGCAGTACAAGCAAGTCCAATTCTCTGTCCATTGACCGACGGTTTGATTGACGCGCACTATTCTCAACCACAGATGGCAGATTGTCGGTCACAGACGCCGGGATTCGGCGCGGCAGAACTTGTCCCTGAAAAATTCGCTGTTTAATGACGGTAGCGCTGTTCCTGAGTTCTAGCGCCTGAAGTTTCTTCCACAACTCGGTAATGTTGTTTGGACAGGTGGAGGAAATTTCATGGCAGTAGTCTGTGAAAAGTTAAGAGGGACTATGCTTCATTCGGTAGACGATACTCGAATAGTGGCGGGTAGTAGGTGAGAAATTAACCTAACAAACCTCTTTGGAAGATATCTTTTACTTCTTGGAATTGAGTAGTCCCTGAATACGGAGAACAAATGGATAAGAGGAAGCCCCATCGTCTGGTGGAAGGGGCAAGTTCATCTACCAGCAGACGTGTGGACAGTCTGGGAGCACATGGGGATTTGCACAAGGAACTGTAATTTAGTTTACGTAAATTTATCTCGCCTTGTTATTCCCAACACGATGGCAACGCGGTTTTGGTGGTCACGGTTCCAAGTGCCTCAAGGCAAGGGAAGGCGTATGCGTAGTCATTCAAAAGGCAATGTGTTGAAAGTAGCCGTCGCCCTTCAATATTCCCCCTCGGTCACAGTGGTAGGTGCATCTCGTATAGCGCATGAGCCTCAGAACATGCAGGGATATCTTCTGTATGGTATGTGCAGTGCATCTGCGGGATGAAGATGCTCTTTAATGAGGTCGTTGACATTCTCCACACGGTCAGTTGTCACATTGCCAAAAAGTGGACCATCCCGGTTTGTGCGCACACGGTCCACATGCAGGCGATATGCAAACACAGAACGGTGAGGTGAGAGAGGAAGCTGAGATTGGTGTGGCACAGTACCTGCAAATCTTGGGGGAATCCGTGTGCCCTTTGTCTGTCGAATGACTACATGTGCGTCTTTCTTCGTCTTGAGGCACTTGGTGCTGCGGCCACCAATGCTGCACCGTCATCGTGTTGAGAATAACAAGGTGAGGCAAATCTACATTAACTAACTTATAGTTCCTTGTGCAGATCGCTAGACGCTCTTAGACGGTTGACACGTCTGCCAGTAGATGCAATTGAAGCACGGAGTCTAAACTCAGTGTGTGCGAGATGTTTTTTCTCTACTTTGGAGCCACCAATTGTTTAGAGCGCCATTTTGAGGAGTACGACCGTAATGACTTCACCAGAAGCATGCAAAATGCGAATTCTCGCCGGTTCTTGTAGGGGCCACCTACTTTACTATACAGCAATATTAACGTCGTGGCCAAGCTATGCATTGTTTGCGCGATCTAAGCAAGAATCTTGAACCTAGCTAGCCAGCAGCTAGACACTTCCAGCTTCCCTGTTGGGTGCAATCCAGACTGTTCGACCTTCACTCAGGCTTCAGCTGCTTCAGGAATGCCTCGTATTTCATGAGGCCTTATGCCAAGCGGACATCACCTACAATGCGTAACACACTATGAATCAGCACTTTAAAATGATGTCCTGTAAGCATCATTCTACGGGACGTTTTTCCACGGAAGTGCTTGCTTTATAAAATAATTGTTGATATCGTGTTATCGAACAAGCGCCTCATTTCGGCACACCAGTAACTCACCTAGCACCATTCGCCAAAGTAGCCGTATTTTTCTAGCCGGGATATATGTACTCGCCAAAACGCCTGATAAAATTCAACTTTTCATTCTGCTTAATTTGGAGTGCCGACTTCTTGCAGTTCAGATAGATGGGCGATTCTTGCGCGTGTATTTCAGCTAGGTTCGATTCGCTGTCCATTCTGATTGATGTTGGTTGCATCAGGCTAGCTGATTAGCATCTTGGGCCCCTAGCCGCTTGAAGCAGACAGAAGTGGCTCACTGATAAACAAACCATAGTCTTACCTTTCTTTTCAGTTCACGTACTAATTGCCAGTCTAACTACAGTCCCTATCCATTATCTTGGGAGCTCCGGCTCGACCGTTTATTATTCGCCTGCTTTCCTTTATCACGTTCCTATCAAAAGAAACATTCTGAGTGAAAGTGGGCTCGACCTACTCTTCTTTTGCACTATTCTCCATTGAGTGAAAGTGGGCTCGAACTACTCTTCTTTTGCACTATTCTCCATTAGAGTTCCTTGAGGCTCTGTTTTGGGACCAATTCTGTTTCTGATCTACGTCAACAACCCCACAGATGCACTCTCAAGTTCATGTCTACCTTTTGCGGACGACTTAAAATCGTGAGATTCAATTGCTAGTGCCCTCTTAATCGATGCAGAAGCTGCAAAGCGGTGGTTGTTGGGTTGGACCCTCCCCGTCTGTCATTCGAAGGAGACTCAGTGAATGCTCTTCTCGTGCATGGTGAGAATGGCAAGGTAGCCATCATGAGGAGAGATACCAAATAGGAGTTAGGTATCTGGTTCTCCCCAAACATATTCTTCTCACTGCACCATGAAAAATCGGCTCAAAAGGCATCCGTCTTTCTTCGACTAATTATCCAAACCTTCCCCGGTATTACCCACGTGGACTTTTAGAAACCCTGTGGGGCCTGCGTCAGGCCGCTTCTTGAATATGTCAACCATGATGTCTAACCAGGACTCAAGAAAGACGTAAGCCTCATTGAGCGTATCCAACGAGCTGCTACAGAAATTGTTGTCGGCCTTAAATCCGTGGACTATGAAACCTGTATTTTCTGGAGTATCGTCGCCCCTGAAGATGTCTACTGCTCACTTATGCCCTGTTTGAACAAGGTTTGGTCGACAGAGTTTTCGTCGTTGACCCAACTAACAAAGGCGTAGACCTGGTAGAGCATTCCACGGCTCAGAGAGCACACTTCAAATAAGCAACAATTTTCCACATTTTGTGAGCGAGCACAATAAGTAAAATCACCGAACACGCGAAATGAGCAAGCTGGATAAACCATCTCCAAGCCGTGATGGTTAGACCCAATGGTGGGTTCGGCGGGTTAGAAAGAACTCGTCCCAGAGGCGGTTGGGGCAGGGTGAACTATTTTTTCGTAGTTGCAATTACAGGCCCGAGTGTGTGAGAGGTGGTGGTTGAGTTTAGGAAGAAGATAGTTGCAGGGGTGCCATCAGGCTGGGTATGGCAGTGTCGTACTATCATTCCACCAAAACTTCGGTTTCTGAACGGCCACGTAACGGATGTCAAGTTTGTGGCAATCAGACAGGGGGTGTGCAGTCCTATGACGGCTGGATTTGGGCTAGACAAGGAGAACGAGGCCGATGTAGAGTCACGGGTAATTTCATTTCAGTTGGAGGAACATGTGTGGGTAAACCAATGGCCAGCCGGACTCAATAAATGACGGCTACATGGGGTGTTCGGAGCACATTCTGCCGAAGTCTGAAGCTTTGAAAAGGGAGGAAATTGGATGAGATCAGTAGCGCCTGGTGAGTGCCAAGAGGTGTCAGCTAAAATGGTGTCTAACAGAAAAAACTTCAAAGGAAATGACAGCAAGCTATATGAACCTATGAAAGGGTAAATTTTCGTTGGCTGGCTCAGTAACCAAGGGCTTGATCAGGCTGTATGTGTGACATGAGGACACAGCAGATCAATATTAATGTGGTTTTGCTCGGCGAGTATGCAGCACCTTCATAGCGATGCAAGAGGTGTTCGTAGGTGGTGAGCTGTCTCGTGCCTTGAACTAAGGTCAGTCGATCAGAAGGCCCAAGGCCAAGGCGTGATTAGTGGCATGATTTTGGTGTGGTAAGAACTTATCCGCTGAGGTAGCCTACAGGGGCCCAGTCGTGGGACTAGTTGGTACGGGCAATGGCAGGGTAGGTAAGAAGGGAGCCGTAATAGTTCTTAGCTCAACTGAAGAATCCAGTCAGAGGGTCTCCGTCGTACAAAGGCTGGGTAATATGAAGATGGACAGCAAAGAGGTAACGATTGGTTGAGTGGAAGCTTCCGAGGTAATGGAGGTGGATTGTAGTTTATCTGAACAGGAAGATAAGAGCATGGTGTGCTAGTCACTGATTCACTTTTGTCAGTTTCAAGTACCGCTACTTCTGTCATTTTTAGTCACCTACAAGAAGCATACTTATGCCGTTTTGTTTTATGCATCTTTACAATAACTATATCATATTGGCAGGCTTACCCATTCTTCGGTTGCTAGGATAACCAACAAAATGTGCATAAATAGTGACTCATTTAACCACTTGCTCTCCCTGTCCTGCCAGTTATAAACTTTAAGTTATATTGTGGAGGTTTCATCCTGTGAGTGAAGCCAATCCATGCTAAAAAGCCTAGAACCACTGTGTAGATATTTCACCCTTATTGGGAATCATCATCTCAAACCCACTACCTCCTGGCGGTACGCATCAAAATCTGGACAACAATAGAAGGTATTGAGCTGGCCTGACTGGCTGGTTGGGAATAGACGTTATCCTCGCTTACGTTTGACGGCCGGCACCCAATAGTTCTCCGCACAATAGTGTAGCGGGTTAGGATGAAACCTCTCAGTCAGTTGTAATTTGTTGACGGCTTCTGCTTATTTCCATCACGGACGTGTTTTTTGCCAACAACATTAGCTGAAGCGTCCGTGACCACAGTTTTAGAAGGCCATACTCATTTACGACATGAAATCGGAGTCACTTTTGAAGCCACTGTGTCAAGGGGTCAACATTTCGGAATGATCTACAAGTGTTTACGGTCCACAATTTCCCCACCACCAGTCTCGCATTTCAGGAGTGTGCTCCAAAAATTTACCCCAAAGCCTCTCTGCAGTCAGGCACCTCTCGACGGACAGCGTAGTCACCCTTGGGACCCTACTGCTTCAGAAAAGCAGCGCCTGCTTTACTTCAATTCTGTCATGGACCAAGAATTTTCACCCCTATGGACTGCATTTTTGTCTTTTTAGCGCCTAAAAATTGAGATGTATAGCTAAAAGGCACCTTCGTTACTTTCGCTTAAGGCATTGTGTGACGTGCTTCTCAAACATAACCCTATGCATCAGTTAGCGGTTGAACCTCATATGTTGAACATGTAAAGCAAAATGTGTAGTGTGTAGCAGGTCAACGCGTTTGTCTAGTACGCATGTTGAATTCAAACGCTGTGTCGTTCATCAGATACATGAAAATGAATTCATTACAATTGCAGCCTTATTTCCAGTCATTCATCCGCCCGATGCACCTTGACGACCCACCTTAACTTGTTCCACCTGGTCGGACTTTTTGTCGGCTACCCAGCCGTAAAATTCTACAACCCTCCTTGTACCGTGTCTTACACTTTTACTACCCCTGATCCAGGCAATGCGAAAGATTGCATGGCTGACAATGGTAATAATGTTTATTTCCAACTTGTGGGAGGCATGCCGTCAGGCATGATCATAAGGTTACAGTCAGAATAAAGGCATGACTGGCGGGGACTGTGAGTACAGGAGGTTTTGGGAGAAGGGACAGCTTCATAGGCGGTGAGCTGTATCTAGTGTAAACGTGGTCACCACTAAACCGGCACAACCAGTGAAACTCATTTTGGAGAGAACATTGAACAAGTTCAGATCATTTGGATTTGAGGGTGGCAGGCAAAAACAAAACGAGGGAGGATAAAACAAGAGGCTTCTTGCCTGACATATGACGAGGGAGGTGCAAACTGCGAAAAATGAGGAACCAGAACATCAGGTCTTGTGAAGCAGCAGAGTTGGCATCATTCAGCCGATCAAAATGAACTAAAGCCAAAAACAACCGCTGAGGCCTCGTGGTCTTGGAAGGTGAGGCTCATGGCAAGGGTCACAAAAAAGCGCGCGTGGGGATAATGAAGTATAGGGGCTAGCAAAGCGTGTAAATGGTAATAGGGATCTCGGAAACATGGTGCACATTAAAACTGTAGAGACTCACTGGTGTCGCTGTTGTGGAGTCGGGCATAATAGTTCCATTGGAAGAATGAGATAGTGGCAACACACGAGCCGGAACGCGGACTGTATAGAAAATTTTTGATTTTTTGTGGGGAACACAAACTGAATCTCCACCTAAATGGTTACATTCAAACGACAGGTTCAGAAGTTTGAAATGAGCATAGCGTGGAGGCAGCTGGGGCCAAGTGAGGGGCATTATTCGTATTTGAAGTTATTGGAACGAGTGGGCGACAGGGTATGGTCGACAGTTGGAAGAGAGCAGTTGCGGGTGTGCTATCAAACTGGGTACGGCAGCGCCGTGCCATCATTGGCCTGACTACCTCTGTTTTCGGACAGCCCCGTAACGGACGTCACATTTAAGGTCACTGGGCTAAGATGTGCCATTCTCTGAGCGTGGTTAACAGCCAACCTGGTCGTCCATACCTGATATTGCCGGAGTTCAAAGCTTGGGAAGACGAGGGAATGGGATGAGATTAACAAAGCATGGTGACTTTGAGAACACATCAGAGAAAGACTAGACGTCTGCCGCTTTTGGGGTGGGGAAAACAAGTGATGATATGAGATAGGATGGGGTTGGAGTTGTACTTAGTAGACTAGGAACCAAGCAAGGGTTGGGTTGGCTAACATATGACAATAAAGTACAATAGATCTAGTGCTTGCAGAGAGGGAGTGGTTTAGGGGAATTAAACGTATAAGGACTGAAGAAGATGAACTTCCGAGGTGACCAAGTAGTTTGTCTGATATTTATTACTTGAGTTGGGCAGAGCCATAACCTAGGAAGAAAAATAAGTTTAAGAGCAATGGTCACCAGTCCCCGAAGCACTGCTATCAGCTTCAAGTTAACAAGTGGTGCATGGTGAATAAATAGTCGTTGTGCCGTAGTCTTACATGCTGGTATTGGAGGGCATGGAACCTCTGTATACATATATTTCTCATTTTATATGCTCACTCCTGGGAGTAGTAGGTAGGTGCGTGTGTTTCGTTTGGTTGACTAAGTGCGCCCTGGTGCGATACAACATCAGTTATGAAGAAAGCAGCTACAACTCCGTACTTTGATGTAAACCGTGGGCATCACAGTCTTCAGGCTATCCCAGCTGTTTTTTTACGAATTTCTTTTATTTTTTCATTAAACAGACAAAAGCCTAGTTTTCTCATCTTCTGTAGTTTATAGCTTTGTCACTTAAATGGCACAACCGGGACGTGTCCAGTCTAGCAGCAACAAACAGAAAACAACGAAACCGTAGTGGAAGTTAACTCAGGACTGGACTCAATTAAAATTGCGATGTAAAGACCCGACCAAGAAATATCAAGTCGTGACGAAAAAGGTAAAAACAGAGGCAACTTTTAGGTAGAGACAAGGAATCCAAAACAAAAAGGTGGATCAGAAAAAGCAGATGACGAGTACTATCTGCTAGGATGTCAAGGGTGGACTTGGACAGACTGTGAGTGTATAATGAATGGCCGCGATTAGGTAGGACGGAAATGACCAGAGCGTGTGAACATGAAAACAACCGCTGAGGCCTCGTGGTCTTGGAAGGTGAGGCTCATGGCAAGGGTCACAAAAAAGCGCGCGTGGGGATAATGAAGTATAGGGGCTAGCAAAGCGTGTAAATGGTAATTAAACGACGACGGTGCGTGAGCTATTGAGCTGAACAGCGGCGTACCGCAATGATTTGTGCGTGTGCTCAAAGAGTTGTGTGGCGTATAATACATCCTCAGGTATGATAGACTGACTTATGCTTGGTCCATGTAAGTTAGGTTTAGGCTAGACCGGGCACCACTCATTAAACAGAACGGATAGAGTAGTCCAAGGCAGGGACTTAGCTGGGAGGAACCTGGTATAAGCTGCATTAAGTAAGTCAAAGAGGCAACAAGGTACACTAAGTTAGTGGCTTATTTTTATATATTTTTTTAAATATTTTTTTCCGTTCACTAAATGTACCCTCGTCAAAATCAGAGATGGTCTGGACCCCGTTCATAAAGGAGATCAGGGGATAGTTGGGTATTAAGTAGGGCGGGTGCGGCCTCACACGTGAGGAAGTCATCTACAAACTGTGAAAACGTATGTCGGTGGGTGATATTTCGAATCCGATCGGGAAGACTGTTCCAAATTTGAGTATAATAAACCAGGAAGAAGTGGTGGCGTAGCTTTGTACGCGCTGGAGTGCACACTAAGAGGCTGGGTTTACGGAATTTATAGCACGTATATGATTTTACGCTTGGCCTAGCCTCTGCTTTAAAAGCTTTCCGGTAAAACGAGCGGCGTAAGAGGGTAAAAGTTAGCTTTAATCGTCTGAGCCAAAGTGGTTCGAGGCTTAAGATTATGCAGCGGGAGCGGTAGGAGAGAGGACTGGTCTGTGTGAATAACCTTTTGGTGAATGAATGTTGGACTCTGTCGAGCGCCAGCCTACCACTTCGGGCATAAAGGGAAGAGAAAGCAGGACATAATTCCACAGTTGGTCGCACGCATAGCTAGAAAATTGCTACCTTTGTGTCTCGAAGATAGAAGGAGTGCAATATTAGAAAGCAGAGCCTACGTGCCCGGGCAACAAGGCAAGGGGCTCGATGAGAAGAAGTAAAGGTGTAAGAGTATTTGAGACCAAGGTCTTTGATCTCTGCCGAATGAGTGACAGGGTTCCCATTAATTGTGAACGTATCAGCTTGGACGGAGCAACGGACTTGGAAGAAAAGAAGCTTAGGCTATAGACGCTGACCAGTGAGTCAGGGAGTCTAAGTCTTGTTGGATCTGGCGAAAGGCAAGAGTTTTAGCAGAGGGAGGAAATGTGTTAGCGATTTTTATATCGTCCGTAAATAGGAAGGGTTTACCATGGGATACAGCGTCGGAAACGTCGTTGATACGTAGTAGAAAGAGGAGGGGCCCAGCACGCTCCCCTGAATGATCCCACTGGTGATCGGTAGTGGGGATGCCTCTCTGGCACCAATTTGTGTTACGTGTGAATTATCAGATAGATTGGAGGTATATTACTAAAATAAGGATCCAATGATGCCAACAGTGCCTTCGCTCTCATCAACTCCATACTCTCCTCTATCCCTAAACTCATGCGCCAGCTTCTGCTCTGGATTCAAAAATTTCCCCTCTATTCACTACTCTACACACAGTGTCAAATATATCTCGACCGACCTTTGACTGTTACCCATGTAAATCTATTCCATATACCGCCACTCCCTCCTTTAAATTCCTATAATTCCAAAACGGACCGCGGGTGATTTTACCGCCCTCCTGATTGGCGCCGCTCGCTATAATTAAAACGAGGTTGTTTTCCGCTTAAGTACGGGGTTTTCGAAGCTACGAATTCTACGGGGAGTTGGTCTAATCCGTTTGCATATTTCGTCGATATGTTAATCATAGCATTTTGTTTGAGTGAGCAAGATTTCAAGGTCATTATCGGTTTGCATTCTATTACCAGTTTACGAGATACATCACGAAACCAAACATCAAGCTTTACCGTTCCGCGGTGTTCTTTAAAGTTGAGATGACATCTACAAAATATCCCGCGCATATTCACCCAAGTGAATAGGTGAATAATGTTTGCACGTTTTTTACTTGTCAGACACAACAAATGAGATGAATCTGTTCTGCGAACTTTGGCGCGCCACAGTTTTTAGGAAGCTCGCCTTGTATTCAGTATAACAATGGACAACTAATTGATGGATTGTTCAGTAGTCGTTCTTGTGCGATCTTTGTTGATATGAGATATACACAACTGATTATTAGATGATGCAGCGTTATGAGATATCTGCAAGTGAATTCCCAACAGGACGATTTTCCCATTCCAGCTCCCTAACTGGAATACATCATAAAACCCAGCTACGTGGCGGAAAATAAGGCCAACAAACGCCGCTAATCATGATAACTTCACGCGCTGTCGCCCAACCTGGCAATTCGTCGATACCGTTAGGCCGGTGACTACGTGCGGCACTGATTACGAGGCCTCACCTATGCACGGTGGCCTAATCCAATGACCAACGTAGCCCCTTCATACACAACTGTATGCTCTGCCATTCACTTCGCTGTCGTTCCTCCGCTCAAAATACGGTCTCAGAGAAACTTGGGTTTTGCGTCTGATGATTCGCCAATCGGCTCGCCAATTCCAACAACACAGAAAATTGAAAAGAAAGTCTCTTTATCGAACACCGAGGTAACGTTCCCCCCTGATTTAGTACAAGTCCCAGGAAATCCTCTTATGAATCCAAAACATAGATTATAGCACAGTAAAAATGCTGTCTCGTGTGTGTTGACAAAGGCTCACAAAATGCACGCGACGCAGCGGCTCTAGGTTTTAACTTTGCTGTGCTGTGCCGTGGACACCTCATCGATAGGGCTACAAAGCACCTCACGTGTTTTCGAACTCTTGTTCACGCACGCTTTGAACTACTAATTCCGTCCAACTTCCAGGAGTTTCAACCTCCAGCGCTTTCTTCCGCGTAGCAACTTAGCTCAGAAATCCATATACATCCATTCGGAGTGCTACTGTTCACCGCCGCTCCCTGACCCACTTTCCGGACCAGTCCAAAAATTGTATGTGATAGATTTTTAATTCTTTTTTCACCCCAGCACACCCCAATACATGATAACTCCACCTTTTTTGGTGCTTGCCAGCTAACACAAGCTAGCTACGGAAGAATATGTGTCCCCCTATTTTGGTCCTTAGTTGCCCTTATAACCTAGTGAAAGCTACGAGACCTTTCTGACATTTTCTCTCTCGAGCCCGACATCCAGATGAGGGTGTCTCATTGCCCCATTGAGTGGAAGCACTGAGCCACCCCACGCCCTCAATGGACCCAAGCATATTCTTGGTCCACGTTGGTTTGATTACTCACGACTCTCATGCCAAGCTTGGCTACCCTTGCAATCCCGATTGACTCGCCCAAGATAGTGATCTGCGGGTCTGCCCATGGACTCAAGTACGTTGTCGCGCCGACGGTACCGCGCCTGCTATACCCAGTCCGACGGCTCCTCTGTACTTCACCCATTCTTTAGCCTCCTGACCTAGCTCGTTGCTTGCGCCCACAAGACCGTCTTGCTCCACTGAATATATGTTAGAACTCCAAAGTACTGGCCACCATATTGTACTGTCTGTTCGTGCTGCACACAGTACCCAGTAATTCATCCCAAGACATTATAGAATACTCAGTACGCTGGTGAAGATAAATCCCTGCCGTGCGCGGTACAACGTACGTCGACTTTCAAAGGAAAATCCACCAAATATTTTTGCCTGTGATAATTTCTTTGGCGTTGTCGGGCAAGAAGCCTACTGAAAAAGAGGAAGAGTTTTTCTGCATAAACTGTTAATATCTGTCTTTGAGTTAGCGCGGGCTAGTAAAACACAATTACTTTCATGTAATCTTCCAGAAAATTTTCAACAACAACCCAGGACAACACGTTTAAAAGAGCTACAAAGCTTACCGCCCTATTAACGGACATCATGGTGAGACACGGCAGCCATTAATATTATGAGGCCCACACCCAAATTAGACCTCGGGTAAGTTAAAGTCTAAGCAAAACTTCGAGCATGCACAGATTTTAGGGCTTTGAATAAATATTGTGGGATAAAACTGGGAACAACATGACACATTCCAAGGAAAAATCGGTCTTAAGTGTCAATTTATTAGTAGCAAAGGGAGCGCATCACTGGTATTACTTTTCAACGCATTTGGTTAATAAGCGAAAAACTTCAACACTAAGTTGCAAACCCAAAACTTCTCGGAAACCGCTGTTCAAAACAAATGGACTTTAACATAAGGCTGCAGCATTTAAAACTTAAAAAACCCTTTAAGGAGTCACAGCTCTGGTACGACTTGTTTAAACGTAAGCAGAGCATGTGCTGGGTACAAACTTCCTTTTTTAGCCCCCATTACTCAACTTGATCAGTCTCTAGTTGCGGCCGGCAATACATTGCAGAAGATAATATCTCCACGTTTTTCATCCTATTTACACATGAGAAAGCTTTGAAGAAATAGTTAAGCAACAACTAGATACTATTTGTTTGAGTGGACCCAAAGAGGGTCAACCGCCCGCAAAGAATGTGCAGTGAAGGTTTTCACTATTTAATCAGGCGTCCAGTCAGTTAAAACCTAGGCGAAGTAATTTGTCGCATCTGGTACTTTCAATGTTTTATAGAGGAAAATGCGCGCATTGCCGGGTGTCCGGTGGAGCCCTGCATGGATGAAAAGCGCCAAACGGGGGCAGAACCTTTGTAGCCGCCAGGGCATGGAACAAACAATTAGGGTCCAAAGTCTCCTTTCGAGCCTCGTTGTCATTGCCAGTGTAAACCTACAAGCTCTGCCGAACTCTGCTTGCCCATGCTTCCCGTCTTTGGACACAGGGGAAACTGTAATGAAATGGCCGTTCACGAGCTGCTGCAGTCCTTCCGACGGTGCTTATGATAACCTGCAGGGCTGCTTTGAACAACCTTCCACAATCGTCGACGTAGACCGGACTCAAGCCAGATGTCCCTGACGACAATGTCTCGGATGTGGGTTGTTCCATGTCCTGGGCTGGCCCGTAACGTGGGGGCGCAGGTGGCGTTGCTTTATACCTAAATAAAACCCCGCATACTTCGGTTATCCTCTCTGACATTACTCACGCATCATTTTTTTGCACTAGGGATTCAAGTTCTACTGCATGAACGAGACTTTCTTCTGTCGTTGTGTATCAGTGATCCTCAATTCGGGCAGAAAAAGACTTGCTTCTCATATATTTTCTTCATCGGCTCTCCTCCAGCCACCATTATTTGCATCTCTTGTTGAACCATTAGGCAGGCTCCAATTTTCGTCATTCAAAAGTCGGTTTTTGGGACAGCTGTCATTGCCTGCTGGCTTCTGGCCTCTCCTTCTGTTTGGACAGAACCATTGAAACCCAACTGTTGGCTTGAAATTGCTGTCGCACAGACCTCACGAAAATACAGGTTTTTGATTGGCTTGGACTTCGACCTTCTCCAGCGGGGGAAATTTACTGTACAATTGTTAAGCAAAGTCGTCAAAATCTACCACGGACATTTCAATAAAGGGTCCGAATTTCCCTCAAAATGTAACTGCTATGACCCCCGTGGACAACCTGGGATTTCGTTAGATATGAAGTCGTTGCATGTCAGAATTCCGCCACCAAGTAAAGATGCAGGCAAAGATAACGAAGCTCCTTCCTGTTGGAGATAAGCGATTACATTGCTAATTAAAAGCTACAGGGTCACTAGCTTCACTAGCGTACCTCTCAATGTGAAAGGGCGAATTCTGAAGCCGGCCAGTTTAACTCACCCCATTGTGAACAAAATGGTATCTCCGGTGCAACATAGATTCCTCATCATCCGTTCATATGTGATAACCATGCTCGTGGTCCTCGAAAGTTTAACATAAACCAAAGACGAAGAGCCCATAAAGGACGCCATATTCTTTGACTTTTCAAATGCATTTGATTTTGCCCCACTCTGCCCGCCGACCCAGGAACTCGAGGCCTACGTGACTCAAAGGGAGGTTATAGATTTGATCACGGCCTTCCATTTAGGTGAAAAAATTTATCAGTCTACACTTGTTCATTGACTCTCTTTAGTGAAGTGCCTTGAAAATCCGCAATTAGGACTCTCTTCTGGTCCGCGTTGACGACCAAAATGGTGTGCTCAACTGGTCACGTCTCCGTGTGAGCAATCTGCGATCTTCAGCTCCCATCATTAAAGCACTTCACATTGTCATCCACGCTGCAAAACGATTGCCACTGGTATGGAAACGTTCGCTGAATGCCGAAAAATGTGACTATGTCGTTCGGAGGAAATTCGGCAAAAGTCTGTCACAAATGGTGAGAATAAACCAGAAGATATTGGAAAACTAGATGCAAAAATAAACTTAGCTGTTTTCAAGTGTGTCCTCATACCATCTTAAAAAATTCCTACTATGGAAAACCCAGATAAGCGTATCCACTCATTGCAGCCCTTCGCTTATTTCTTCCCCGGCTTCACAATTAATGTTTTTCACCCGTTTTTATCCCGGATCCCGAATGCTGTATGGCTGTTGGCATGTTCATTTGGCCCCAACATGTATGTGCACCGTTACCGACAAGTTCTTTTCCGAAGACAACTTTAACAACCAAGTGTAAGTGCTTCCCCATAAAAGTTCCGCAATCTTTCGTTCATCGTGTTGAAGAAACTACACGGGTTCCGTGGCCCCGTCATTATTCCTGTCGGGTAGTCTCGTGCACTGTGGCTCTGGGCTGACCTGAAACACCATCGTAAAACTCGCGCGCAAACTAGAATTTTGCGGAGCGCGCACTACTTCGATGACGGACCAGGCTCAGGGCGTGAGTCGGCTCGTTAGCCGTCAATTCCACCATTAATCCGGGTTCCTAACACTGGTACTTTTCTAGGAGGACATTCTCAATTTCGAAGTCAAGAAAAAGAAGAAGAATAAAGCTTTGGCTGACATAACGGCCGTTGACACCGGGGATTCTGAGAATCCTCTGGATTTCGGGGCTAAAAAGAAGAAAAAAGCCAAACCACTTGATATCCCTGACGCTGTTGTTGCTGAAACAGGGGAAAATGATGTTAGTTTATTTTTATCAGTGTTGACATTTTTAGCCTCTAATTGACGAACTGAAATTAAAGAAGAAAAAGAAGGTCGCCATCAATGAGGAGAACATCGATGAACTCGCGGAAAAACTAGACGACGAGTTGTCCTTTGGCGGAAAGAAGAAGAAGAAAAAGCCGAAAACGGTGGATGCTGAGGATGAGCTTGGTACTTGGGAGCCCGATACTCTGGTGAAAGAAAACGTTGACGCCTCAGGGTTTACATATGAAATGGTGAGGGTTTTGTTTGATTTTCAAATCATCCCGTTTTCTCAATACTCCAGTGTACACATGCTGGCATGGCCTGTGTTTCATATGTAAGGCCATAAGCTCATGCTACTGACAGTTGAAATGATGGCGCTCACATTCCTCGGCTAGTATACAGTGTAGTGGACTGTAGAGGTATGTTCGGAACAGTCCCACATATCTGCAGTAATTGAATCAGGTCAGCGAATCCTCGCATTACGGGACGAAGCTTATACATATGGTGTAAGGTTGCAAATAACTGGATGTTTCGGGTGTAGTGTGAGTAAAAGGGCTCCATCAACCGGTCACTGCTCGACCTCTTATTAACGGAGAAGAGGCTTTCGATCGGCACGGTTAGCTACTTTAGGAAGTCACCCACGTGATACTCGCTATCATCCAAGGAATATAAGAAAACCTGGCAAGCCTTAGTAACCCTGATCTTCAGCGGGTCGCACAACAAGTTGGAAAGTAGGAACAGAAATTGGATTTTTCAATCCGTATTTCGTCCTTCAGATGAGGTCTCTCTGTTGAGTATCAAGAAACACTGTGCAGCTTCTCCATCTTTACTCTCGTTGTCAACAGTACACCTCACGAATATCCAGAGAGATTCGAATCCGCGCCTGTTAGTTGAAGAGTAAACCGTTCGGCCACTAGTCAGAGGTGAGTAGCCATCATTTAAGCAGGATGGGACCTAGCGCTGTTAGCTGGCGACTCCACGTATGCAATTTTAGCACGAACACTTGTCAAGGTCTGTTGCACTCCGTATACATAGGGGGACGAGTGCAGGTGCCAGTTTGCATAGGGGTCCAAATTCACCACTGACCATAAACACCTAAACCACCATGCCAGGTGCATTATCATAGTGAAGCATAAAGCACCTGTTTATTGAACGAACAGCGACGCAAGGCGCATACCGAGAAAAGCGCTCATTGCCTTGCTAGGATGGATCCGTTTCTATCACCTCTCACCTATAATCCCACTGCATTTGAAGACGGAATCTGCAAAGTGACCTTATCAGCACCTGCACTCGGGAACAAGTTAAAAAACAGAACATCCGGTCGCGGAACTTGGTGACTTGAGTCCCGGAGAGATCTTCGCGCCAACTAATATTACAGGACCACTCCAAACATTGAACAACCCACTTAATAAATCTCGATCCCAAATGTAAAGGATCCAAAAGACCTGGGCATGTAAGCCGCATGCTTATCGATTTCCTCCCCTTTCTCTAAAATCATGGGATCTTTCTTGAGCAACTGCGAGATAGCTCAGCGGTTAGAGCGCGAGCGTACTGACCGGAAGGTCCGTAGTTCGAACCCTGCCTCTCGACTTCCCCTGTCTAGGCTTGGGCAACCTGGCAGTATCCCAGCCCTCGTGCTTCCTTCGGATGGCATGGCAGCTAGGCACCGAAAGGGTGCTACAGCTGAACGAACTGCATGTTTACCTTCGGAAACTCTCATTTTAAATAAAAAAGAAATTGTTCAGCTGTAACACCCTTCCAGTGCTTAGCTGCCATGCCACCAGAAGGAAGCACGAAAGCTGGGATACTGCCAGCTTGCCCAAGCCTAGACAGGGGAAGTCAAGAGGCCCCGAAACTCTCATTACTGTAACGTGGATACCGAAAGCGGAGTTTCTGCGTAGCCAACCTAATACTGGTACGAAATGTTGACAGAGGATCTTGACGGAGAAGTTTTGGTTGACGTCAACCGTTATTCCTCAAAGGTATTCAATCGTTTGCAGCACGAAGTGTTGAAAAAGTTGGTCATCCATGGGATCTAACTCCATTGACTACAATGGTTTCACTGCGCTTTTCAAGTGTACGCAAAACGCGCACACCTCGCTCAGCCATTGAGAAGCTAGTGGATCCAGAAGTCAAACGAAACTATCAGAACCAGCTCCTCGAATGCCTGCCGCACGGTACGGCCTCGGATATAAACGGCCACTGGGAAAAGATATCCAAAGCGCTGCTCAAGGTCGGAACGTCTGTTTGCGGTACAACCCAACCAACCTCATCCAAACATTGGACCTGATAGGATCGTGTCTTTGCTGGAGACCCGACGACAAATTCCCCTGGCTGCCACCACAACTCCACCCGACCTATCATCCGACGCCAGGTGAAACTGAGTGTCCGTGCAGACCGAGAAGCTTGGTGGACTCGAAAGGCCGAAGAAATGGAAGATGCAAAAATGCTGGAAATGTGCGCAGGCTGTTCCATTTGATTCGTTCGACTGGTCCTCGTAAACCTCTTGTCAGCGAAATAATCAGAGACCAAAATGGCTCCCTTATATAAAGCAGAACGTCTGGACCGCTGGGCACAGTACTTTGAACAGCAATTCAGCTGGCCACCTGCTACCTCCAATCCAGAATCCTGGCCTTCAACAGAAAGTTGGACCGTAAATATGGAGTCGCCTTCGGTCTCAGAAGTGTCCGAGTGTATTTCCCTACTCAAGCGTCATCGTGCTGCTGGTCCTGACGACCTTCCACCTGCTCTTTTCAAGGATGGCGGTGGGCTACTCAGCCAGTGCCTGTCTAGACTATTTGGGTCTATCTGGGAGAAAGAGACCGTCCCAGACAACTGGGGTGAATCGATAGTAGTGCCCATTTTCAAAAAGGGTACTCGCAGTGAATGTAGCAACCACAGAGGTGTTAATTTGACTCCTGTTGTGACAAGGCTTCTGGCGTCACTGATTCTTCGTCGTCTTACGATGGCACGCGAAACCTTGACTCGTGAGAATCAAGCGGGATTTCGACCGGCTAGAGGCTGCATTGACCACATCTTCACACTCCGTCAGGTGTTAGAGCAACGCCACATGTACAGACGACCCACAATCTTGGTGTTCCTTGACTTCAAGGGTGCGTTTGATTCTGTCGGTCGGTCAGTGCTGTTAAATATACTTGCTCAACAGAAGTTTGTAAACATAATCCGATCCCTATATTCGCATACTTCTGGGCGGGTGAGAGTGTATGGCGAGCTCTCCAAAAGCTTCCCTACAAAAAGTGGTGTCAGACAGGAATGTTCACTCTCCATTGTTGTTCAACTTCGTTATTGATGAAATAATGAGGCGAACGCTGGAAGGTCTTCAAAACCCCGGTGTTCAAATTGTTGCTGGTGAGAGCCTTGTCGATCTGGAGTACGCAGATGACATCGCCCTCATCTTTGAAGACCAAAGTGAAGCACAAGCCCTGTTGAATAGACTGACCACCATCATACCATCTTTTGGCATGTGTTTTGCACCTTCAAAGTGCAAAGTCATGCTTCAGAACGTGCAGTCTCCGGACATCTCCCTTAAAATTCAAGGGGAATCACTGGAGATTGTGGAAAACTTTACATACCTCGGTAGTTGATGATGATGATGATGATGATGATGGACTATATGGCATGGGAGTTGCACTCAGCCCCACAGCCGAACGCGCTTTGCTGGATTGCATCCCAGTGAACAGTCGGCTTTGCGCCGTCCGGTTATCCAGTTTAATCAAGCTCAATGCCTCCCGGCATAAAAGGCGATGCCTGTTTGTAGTGTCGGCTTATGCCCCAACGGACTGCAGTTCTGATGTTCAGAAGGATACTTTCTATCGAGAACTATCCAGGCCCGTCCGTCAGGCAAAAGCACTGATATTGTGATCCTTGCAGGCGATATGAATGCTCAAGTCATCATCATCAAAGACAGCAACATCAGTGTTGATACTGATGCTTCACTGCCGTACGTCGTACGAGGGCTGGGATACTGCCAGAGCGCCCACACCAAGACAGGAGGACGATTATGATCCTCAACCAAAGCCTTTTGCTCAAAAACCCAACCGCAAGGCAGCGGTGTTGGGCTGGAAATGCAAGTACATTACGTTTTTACGGAACACGTCGCCACATATGTTCCAGCCCCCAACCTGTATGGCCAGGAGACTGTTCGTCAACCTCACCCATGGACCAATCTGGTATGAGAGACTCGGTGTCACGCGGACACCCCAGTATAGCTCAATGGTTCGCCGAGGTACACAAACCGCCACACCACGGTAAGGTCCAGTCTCTTCGGCAGTGAATGCTCAAGTAGATCGTCTTAGCTCCTTAGAATCACATTTGGGCGGTCGATTTGGTCAATGCTCGCCGCACAGACAACGGAGATCGACTCCTTCAGTTGTGTGCTGACCATGAACTGTTTCTGGCAAGTGTGAACTTTCAACGTAAGCGTTCGCATCGCGTAACCTGGCGGCCACCATTTGCAAATCAACCGTGGACACAGTTGGACCACGTGGCCATCAGCTACCGGTGGAGAGCCACAATTCAAGACTGCTTTCCTTCTGGGGCACACCACTTGATTCCGATCACGTCATGGTGCGTGCACGCCTGACAGTTCGCTTCCCTTCAGGCCCTCGCAAATTAGCAAGAAGCATGCCAATCCACCATCTTCGAAAATCGACCATAGCTCAACAGTACCGATCTGAGCTAGCCCAACAACTCTCCACAGTAAACCAATATTGCACTGGCAGAGCGGATGAAGCGTGGCAAAATGTGAAAGAAGCCATGTTAGCGGCGTTCAGTGCTGTCTGTCCGACCTCTCCGATTCGACCACAAGACCACTGGATGTCGGTGAGGTCGCTATCCATGATTGATGCCAGGAAATCCATACCAGCAGGCAACGAGTACGACGGCGCACGCAAATCCCTCAAACGCCAAATAGTGAAAGACCGAGAGCTCTGGTGGAAATCGAAAGCTCCTGAGATGGAGAGGCTTTGCTATGGAAACAGCCGTGCCCTATATCAAGATCATCATCATCGACAGCATGACACAGTGGAACACCGATGCTACGCTGCCGTACAACCGATACGATCGACTGGTCCCAGGAAAGCAACGGTCAGCGAAACGATAAGTGAAAAAGATGGCTCATTAATTCACTCTCGCAAAAACGTCGACTAGAAAGATGGGCCGAACACTTCGAAGAACAGTTCAGCTGGCCTCCTGCAACACAGCCTGTGGAGATAATGCATACGGGCGAATGGAATGTAAACCTTGATCGCCCTTCGGAAGAAGAAATAAAGTACGAAATATCCGTACTAAAACGTGAGAAGGCACCAGGACCGGACGGTCTCTATCCAGCCCTCTTCAAAGAAGGCGGAGAATCCCTGGTGACCCATCTGACAAAGCTTGTTGGTGCTATATGGAACGAAGAGAAGGTGCCTGCAGAATGGGGCATGTCGACAGTTATCCCTATCTTCAAAAGGGTACGCGGACGCTGTGCGAAAACCACCGTGGCATCAGCCTGTTAGCTGTGGCATCGAAGGTGCTCTCTGGTCTTATCCTTCGAAGGTTGACTGAACACAGGAGAGACAGATCCGTGAAAACCAAGCTGGGTTCCGTCCTGCAAGAGGATGCATCGATCATATCTTCACCCTCCGACAGATTCTGGAACAGCGACACTGCTTCCAGCAACCAACAATGGTTGTGTTTCCCGATCTGAAAGCTGCCTTTGACTCTGTAGACCGCCAGGCACTATGGCAGTGTCTGTGGAGCAAAGGTGTCCCCATAAATTCTTGACCCTTCTTAAGGCGCTGTACGCCAACTCCCGCGGCCGTGTGAAGGTCTACGGGAAGCTCTCTTCTGAGTTCACCACATCAAGTGGTGTCAGACAGGGCTGTCCTCTTTCACCTTTCCTCTTCAATTTCGTCATTGATACGATCATGGAAGACTCATTATCAGCCTCTATGCCTGTGGGGTCGAAGTGCTCCCGGGGCGTCCGCTCACAGATATCGAGTATGCAGACGACATAGCTCTTCTTGGATCTGACGCCGTGGTAATGCAAAGAATATTAAATAATCTAACTAATTCCGCCTCACGGTTCGGCATGCGCTTCACACCTGCAAAGTGTAAAGTGCTACTGCAAGACTGGGTGGGCCCGAACCCTAGCCTCATGCTTGCGGGTGAACCGATTGAGGTAGTAGACAAATTTGTTTACCTGGGCAGCTGTATTAGTCCCGGTGGTCTCGCGAAAGATGATATTTCCATCCGAATTGGGAAGGCCCGAGCAGCTTTTGTGAACCTGCGTCACCTGTGGCGTAGGCGTGACATCAGTTATCCGTCAAAGGTTGAGTTTACAATGCTGCGGCGCCGAGGACGTCAAACGACTTTCAGTGTTTGACCACCGATGTCTCCGGAGCATTGCCCGAATCTGGTGGGAACACCGGACCAGCAATGTCGAATGGTATTCGGGAGAAATAACTCACCCTCGATAGATGAACTGATCACACTGCATAGGTTGCGCTGGCTTGGCCACGTGCTCCGTATGCCAGTCGACCGACTTCCTCGAAGGGTTCTTTTCGCACAACCACGTGAAGGGTGGAAACGAGCCAGAGGCGGTCAAACAATGACTTGGCAGCGAAGTATAAAAGCCATTACCAGCAAACTCAGCTGCGCTGGTCACTGCCGTCTTCCTGGATGGGGACCCGAGACGGGCCACATCAATGGTTAGAGACATTGTCAGACATGGCCCAGTCGCGCCCTCAATGGCGCTCGTGCATCCAAGCTATTGCCTTCAATGCATAGCTCCCTTCCCAACCCCCACTTAACAGTCCATTGACAGTGGTGTATTTACGCACCAATTTATCAGCTCCCGCCTCCAATGCGCAGCTACCTACCTCACCTCCCCAAATCATCGGTGAACGAAACTGTGGCAGCCTACAACCACTGTACGACAAGTACACGGTTCTTACAGCTGATGATGATGATGATGATGAGCTCTTAGTCTGTCGCAACAAGACGCTCAAAGTGTCATAAAATTTGTTTGAGTGTATCATAGCTATAGCCTGCTGGGATATAAGCAGACGATGAACAGCGATTGCCGGCGCGCTTGAGATGCTCCCACGAACGTTGCCAAACCAACCAGTCAGTTAATTTTCCAGCTATAAACCGTATCGAGGGTACGTTGGTTCCAGCTACTAAACTTTCGGCCATGGGAAAATGAAGTAGCGTGATAGATATAGCCAAGCATTGGAGACGGTAGCATGATGAGTTAGTTCACGAAACTGGGCAGCTACGTATTGAAGGCAATAGCTTTGATGAGCGGGTGCCACTGACTGTGACTAAGCCATACCTGTCAGTGTCACTGACCATTGATGATTTGTTTCTCGGGGTCCCGATCTAGGGAGGCTGCGGTTGTCGACACGACTAAATTTTACTGGTTGATGTTTTTTCGTACACTGTCATACACGGTCACACACTGTGGACCTCTCAGTCGCTTCGATTTAGCACACAGCTGGATGAAAACATCTCTATGAGGCTGACGGTCCGGTGGCGTGCGGAGTACATGTCCTAACTAGCGTGAGTAATTTATTTATCGTGGGAGGGTCCTTTTGTCCCAGAACCATCTGGTGTACCTCAACATAGCCATTCCGATGTTCTCACCAGACCTGACCAACGTTCCGGATACACCGATTGTCAAACAGTAACAAGTTACTTCCTCTGCGCGTAGAGGTCACTTTTCTAACCCAAGAAGCAGTATGGATGGTACTGTCGCAGTGTAAATGCTCTTTTCTCGACCGACAAGCTGACGTCACATCGGCGCCGTAAGTGTCGGATGTTGGAAAAAGCTGTTCTAGCCATCCCTATTCGAGAAGCTATCTCGTCTTCGGCCAGTCTACCGAAACTTACATAACGGCCCAAGTATCTACCACGTCGATTGGCTGGTCTGCGAGCATAAGGTTTGGGTTTGATCCCACCCAGTCTTGTAGAAGCACTTTACACTGCAGGTGTGAAGCGCGTATCAAACCGTGCGGTAGAATTATTTAGGTTATTTAAAACGGCTCGCATTTTTGAAGGATCTGAACCAAGGAGTGGAATATCGTCCGCATACTGAATGTCCGTAAGCGAACGTCCCCGGAACAGGGCATTTCGATCCCCGGATTTTCATAGACAAGCAAGGAAGCTTCAAACAGCACGTCAATAGCAAAGTTCAAGAGGAATGGTGAGAGAGGGCAGTCTTTTCTTATACCACTGAATGTAGCGAACTTAGGCGAGGACTTGATGCATACTCTTAAGCTCTCACACGAGTTCGCGTATGATATTCCCATAAGGGATATAAATTTAAAGGGGCACCTCCGATTAAAAAACACCGCTAAGGTTTCTGATGAACGACAAAGTCAAAAGTAGTCTTCAGATGAAGAAAAACGACCAACGTGGAACCTTTGAAACAGTGATAATGCTCAAGGCGAAGATATGGTCGATGCATCCTCGGCCGGGGCGAAACCTAGCTTGTTTCTCACGAGTACCTCTCCTGGTAATCGAACAACCTGTTCAAAATGAACCTTGGTTGCTACGGCCACCAGGATGATTGCACGGCGGTTTTCGCGTGATGTTCTTGAGCCCTTTTCGAAAACTGGAATGACTGTCGAGACGTTCCTGGCATTATGCTTTCGTGCCAGAATGCTCACCAGAACTTCACCACCTTTGAAAAGTGTTGCGTGCAGACCGTCGGGGCGGGTGCCTCGTCGTGTTGAAGGAATTGCAATTCACACTGGATTTTCGGTGTTGAGTTTAGGCTCATTGGGTTCTTCCAGCGATCGTTGAAGAAGTCCAGCTAAACTGTTTTTAAAATGTTCACCCCATTTCTCAAGGCGACGATTTTGTGGGTGAACTGGTATTCTCTCTTTTTCACATATTGCTTCGCTAGCATCCTTCTTTTGCTGGTTGATTGAGTGAGCTAAAACATTGCGCGGCTGTCGCTTGCTTCGGAAGCCTTTTCCACCTCCTAAGTCTTCACAATCTGCTAGCGTTCTCTATCATTCTTCAAGCTCTCGATTATCCGGCCTTTGAGGGATCTGCGCGCACCACCATATTCGCTATCTATTGGTGTGGTTTTTCTGACAGTGACAAGATCTGCTTACATTCAGCGTTCATTCAGCCTAGTCGAATGGTCTGGACAAACAGTTCTGAGTGCTGAAAGCATAGTTTCTCTAACCCGCTTCCATTCAACCTCCAACCAGTCTTCGAGGTAGCTCAGTGGTTTAAGTGCGAACTTGCTAACCAGAAGTCCTGTGGTTCCAACTCAACCTCTACATCTCGGCTGCTCCTTCCTTGGCTTGGGCAACCTAGAAGTACATCAGCCATCCTACTTCCTTCGAACGGTGTGGCAGCTATGCATTGAAAAGGTGTAACAGCTGAACGATTATTGTTAATCTTCGTCGTCAGCATGACTGAGTTTCCACTGGCTTTCTAGCCAGATCACCTCGATACTGTTTGGCTACTACTCGTCGAAGTTGACGAACAGAGTTGCTCTGCTTCGGCATTCCTAATGCTGACAAAAAGGGAAGTGATGACCAAGCCCGCACAATGGTATGATCGGAGTCAAGTTGCGTACTCCAAAAGAAACGATAGTCCTTAATCGAGGCTGTCTATAGATTACAGCAATATCTAACTGAGTCCCTGATTGCTTGCCGTTAGTGTTCTCCAATTAGCTCGATGTTGACGCTCGCACTGAGAGCTCGTGCTGTCCGGAAACAGTTGATGTTCAGCAAGTGAATCAGTCACTCCTTATTATCCGTACACTGAGCACCGACTACAAATATATCATCTAATTGTTTTTTTCCGGGCTTAGTCGTCCAACTTAGGCGCTCATATCATCCGCCAGGATGATTATGCACGTTCTTCGTGATGGAAGCAGTCGTGATAGCTCTCCCTTAAACCCTCCTCAGATTTGGAACCGCAGCCTGTTGGAGCTAATACGACAAAACATCGTTTGTCACATCAATCTGTATTGATCCTAATTGAGCGAAAAAACCGTACAACGCAAAGGTGACTGTTTATTTGTATCCACGTTAGTAAAACCCTTTCATCCTCGGTTGTAAATGTGCAATTCATGGTTGTGGACCCCGCCCTCAACAGTCGTAACTTCCAGATTTCCTAGGCTCGTGCTAGCCTCTCAGGATGAAATTTCACAGCTTGTTTTTCTTTATCTTTGTCTTCATTTTCCACGTTTTTCATAGTTCTCCTGTCTGTAACCTATGTTCATCTGTAGCAAAAAAGTAAAGTTGGCAGTTTTGGAGCGAGGACGATTATCGCTTGTGCATACCATCCGCACCACTAAGATCACCTACAGAGTGTTTCCGCTTTATGCACGGCCGGCATAGTTAATGCACTCTGCAGAAGTTTTCTGTGCCTTTGATTCTTTCGGGGAACTTCACTCCGAATAGCTGCAACTCACAAGGAATTTCAGTGTATGTGAACCTGGGATTAATACCCCAATGTGGTCAGTTTATGTCATTGTTTAATGCTAATCGCAAGCTGTACTCACTGCGACAAAGCCAAGCAGTTCCTCGGAGTGTCGAAAAATGGTGAATACACGTTTTTATTGACGACTTAGCTGCTCCAGTCTCAGTCAACCGCTCCAGTGATACACCGAGTTACACGTTTCTTACCGTGAGTCCAAATGTCGAAGGCTGCTAACCTACAGTACGATTTTATCAGTCGAATCTTCACGGGGTGATGTGGCTCAATGGTTACAGTGCGAATTTACTGACTGGAGGTCTATGTTTTGAACCCGACCCCTGCATCTCGACTTCTGTCTAGACTTGGCTAACTTGGAGTATCCCAGCCCTCGTGCTTTCTTCGGGTGGCATGGCAGCTAGACACCGAAAGGGCGTTGCAGCTGAACGATTATCTTTTTGTCTTTTATCACGCAAGCATATCACGTGACTAAGTGAGAGGATACAGTGGCGGTAGTGTTTGGATGTTGGAATGCTTGTTGGATAATTAATAATAATAATAATAATAAAATAATAATAATAATTGGATAATTTGTCCCTTGTAACTATCCTTTCGACAGTTCTACCTCCGATACGATCGTATGGCTAGGAATAGTTCACCCTAGTGCATATCTGTCACGTAAATCTTCTGAAAAACTCATCATTGACAGCAACACTAGATGAGAACCGTGGTGCTTCACTGCCCTCCAATTATTTCACTTATGAAAAGGTGCCACCCTAGTACGCTTGAATCAGGTTGCATCCTCCGGGAGGCATCGGTGGTTAAATGCCGGGAAATATCTCGTATCCTCCGCCCGAACTGGCCAAGTCTCGCAGCCGCATAACAATGCAGCCCGCAATGTAGTCGATATACCTATCCTTTGAGACCGTGTGATGTCCATTTTTGATACCACAAGTGGCGCAAATTAGCAAACGTAGTTCTAGACCTTGGGATTCGTGTATTCACTTCGTCTGTCACGCTACCATCAGAGCTAGTGCAACTTCCGAGATACGTATAACGTTCCGTCACAGGCAGACTGGACCTTACCGCGGTGTAACGGCTTGTGCATCTCCATAACCTTTGGGGAATGTACGTTTGGTATTCACAAAGCTTCTCATACTAGGTTGGTTAATGAATATTGGGCCGACTAACACAATCTGCTGGTCCTTTAGGTTGCGGGTTGAAACGTGTGTGGTGATTTGTTCTTTGGCAAAGTCTATGTGCTTCCTGCCGAACGCCGATGCATTTCGATCAGGCTTTTGAGCCAAAGGCTTTGCTTGATGGCTCTAATTGTTCCATCACGGTCTTGATGCCCTGGCAGTATCCCAGGTCATATAACCACAAATTGCACATTTAAAAGTAACCATGCTACACAGGTCTTCGCGCGTGGTGTCACCAGCCAGGTTGCCTTACTGCGAGACGGCCCAAGTGGTTAGAGCGCGAATTTACTGACCGGAAGGTCCGTGGTTCGAACCCGACCTCTGCCTCTCGACTTCCCCTGTCCAGGCTTGGGCAACCGGACAGCATCCCAACCCTCGTGCTTCCCTCGGGTGGCATGGCAGCTAGGCACCGAAAGGGTGCTACAGCTGAACGATTTTTCTTTTTTTTTTGCCTTGCTGCATACACCTGGGCGGTTAAGCGGAAACATGCCACTGTTGATGTCTCCGTTCTTTCCCTTTCACATTCCTTCTCTCCCTTTTCACCCCGACACTGTTTAAACCGGTAATTCGCTACCGTAGAACCATAATTTATTTAGCATCCTTGTTATGAAGAAAAGAATAAAAGTGGATGAGAAAGAGACTTAGTGCTAGCCTACCACAATCGTTCTGAGCTGGCTCCGGCAATTTGGAACAGGAACGTTACTGACATTGACTAGCAACCATATCTTGCAACGTCCCCAACCATGCACAATGGGGATCACGCGGTCCCCATCCTGGAAGGCGAGTCGCACCGACAGCACACACACCTCGTAATCTCTTCATACCTCTCTGCCTGGTCAAAGATTGGCCACCTCTCTGCTTTCGCCACTCTGAATTTAGCACGGAACACAGTACTCTTGTCGGCAAACGATGGTGTGGCATGTGGAATACATAACCTTATCAAGGCAGCTTCTGGTGCTGGACACATTCTTCGATGGAATTCTCCGTTGTACAACCAAACACTCGCTTTCTAATTACCTCGTTACGTATTCTATGACACTAGCCAGCTTGAGCTGTGGTTCTCAGACTACAGTTGTCGAAGACCTGAAGACTTCTCAGTTCCGCTGTCCAAAGAAACCACGTCTCACAGCCATGCAAAGAAACAGCCCGTGCTCTAGCCTTATACGCACATCCCTTGCGATGCCGGGACATGCTGGCAAGCGGCATCTCTCTGTCGACTTGTCCGTTAGTCCCTTCTTAAGGACTAGCAGATCCTTTCGCCGCCCATTACCTTTAGCTGCAATTAGTTGACTCTCCTACAGACACTTCGAAACCATTCTTCAAGCTCATTTTATTTGGCAGCCTTCAACGTTCGTACTCCGGGACAAGGATTCAAGAGGAGCAGAGTGGTGAGACCAATGGATCCTACGTGAAACGGTTGCGTGTGAGTGTGTATTGACGACCAGTCAGTACTTTTCCACAGGTCACGTTACGACAGCAGATAGTAAAGACGACTTATCATCTGTTCCTAACCACACGGATGTAAATGTATTCAAATCGTTTGGCTGGTTTAAAAAAGGTGTTAAGAACGGAATCTTACCGTCACTAAGACATTCCTGACTCAATAAAAGCTGAACGACCACCCGACGGACAAATTTTCTACGCAAAAAAACTAAACAAGTTACTTATTTCCTCCAAGTTAGCTGAAAACTTCGCCAGAAACATAACCAGGTAATTGTTTTAATAAGACACTCTGAACTGGAGCTAAAATTTGGAAATCAAGTATGCAGACTTCAGGAGTAAAGAAACTTTTTTCCAGTGGCGGTTTGGAACGGGAAACAGCGACTTAGGCAGATAGTGGTTAAGAGTCCCAGCAACCAGAACTTGTTTCATTTACTGCTTTAACGATTTGGATTCATTTTTCCGTAATACGAGATTTCAGCTGGTGTACACCGCGGACTCACTGCAGACCTGAAGCCCGCCAACTAGACCAAGGTGCTAGCTCCTGGCTTCCCATGATTCGTTAACCATTCTTCTCCTACTTGAAAGATGCTTTCGGCCCCGATCTTCAGTCGTCGGTCTGTCTTGTTCCGTCCGATTCGAAAATCGCTTCATAATACCCCCTCCTTGACGCTTACATGGCTATGGCTTCTGCCCGAGTTCACCACGTCCTAGCAGAGCCGTCCTGAACCACCTCTCATTTTCAACTGCTCGATTCTTCCTTATCTGCCTCTCATTGGTTTAAATAATCTGACTAATTTGACGGCGTGGCTTGGTATGTGTTGTGCACTTGCGAACTATACGTTGGGGTAGGAACCAACCCAAAATTTCATCTTTTCCTATGAGTTTTCTGGTGTGGTAGATAACTTCACCCACCCAAGCAGTTCTAAAAATCCTGTGAACTGGTGGAGGTAAACTCATTTGGATCGGGAAGATCATGACGGCTTTTGCGGACTTCTGAGGCCCATAGGCCCTCCTGAATTGCGCTGGTTTTTTAGAGTTAAAATGAAAACGTTACTCTGTGACCCGTATTACCACATGGATCAGAACCATGATGGATACATGCCGCGTAAGAATAATTTCGGTGTTCGACTTTCGATTTCTCTCAATTATTGTCTGGATATAATAGCAACATCGGATCACCATTGTCCATTTTCGTCGGACAGTTTTTCGTAGAAAGCTTCTTAGACAAGCTTTTCGCATTCTGCGGATCACGTTTTCGAGATACGTGCTTCTTACATCCGAGGACCATCTTCACAAAATCTTTCCGGGTCAAGCTATGTGAGAAATTGACACAACATAAATATATTCAGTACATTACACGGCAGCGAAGTATGCGGTCTCTGACCCCGCAGAGAATAAGACGATCCAGCGAATGTGGCTTGAAGATATTCTTGTTCGCTCACTTCATGGTTGTTCACGAGACGAAACACTGTCTGATCGCCTAAATCTAAGCTAGAGGATTACAGGGACCCTCAAGCAAAACCGTCATCTCAAAATTCCGGCGTCAAGGTGACGGCAGTTGGACAATCAGGAAAGTTCCACCTTAAATGAAAAATTACCATATTCATTCCAGTCTCTAACCAGCCGAATGCGAGTCAGACTTTTATCAACTAATCAGCTCGTCAGGAGAGGCTCTGGGTGCTTCATGGGCATCTTCTGGTGTAGCTCACTGGATTCCTATGCACATAAACCCTATTATCACGATACTGATCGGTCTCTTCGCAACCGGTATGAAGTTTGTTCAGGTTGGTCGAATCTCTGTCCCATGGTGAAATCCCGTCGAAGTGATTCATTGATGTGGAGCTGGTGGAAATACGTTTGCACGAGCTCCGTTGGTCATCTCGTGTAATTTATACTTTTATCCGTGTGTAGGTCTGATTTAGTGTACTCCGTCTTCCTTTCCCACTCTGATGTACAGTCCTTACGGCGTGGGTTAGGAGGCGCAACGTAAGAATATTTCCTACTGTTTGACGGGAATTCTCTGGCGTGCATTGTACGAGTCTAGTTGGTCCGTTTGAGTAGACTGACGAACTTCTAGGGTAACAGGAAATGACGCTGTGCAGAATTGCGAGTGATATTTTTGAACGACACTTTTGTACTTGGGGGTATTACAGTTGAAGCACATTTTAAACTGTGACGTATTTGAATAGATAGGTGTACCACCTACCTCATTACGAAATATATTTTTCGTGAAAAAATAAATTTCTCTGGCGGTTGTTCATATCTTGTTGTGGACCCTAGTTTTCTTAATGCCTTCCAAATATTGTGAACCCAAGTCTGGATAGCTGCTAGATAGCCTGATGAACTTAACCAAACCAGAAAGCCAATGAACGTGCGAATCAGCTGATCTATTGAGCACTGACGCGTACAGGCGTATCATGTGCAGCCGAAAACGGGCTGCTTATCAAGCTCACGTAGAAAGTTCTAGGCGGGCCAAAGTGATACTAAAAGTAGAACTCATCTGTCAAGGGCAAGTGAAGAACAACCAATTGAGTCTGTCTCAACGAAAACGCTTATTCCATTGGCAGTTATCTAGCCCAGTTACGTTGGGAGCTGGTTTTTCTAATATATCTAATAGGTTCCCTCTAGCAAAGTCCATTTTTGCTTGTTTTTTCGTGTTTCCGTAGCTGTCCAGTTTCCCAAACTAACTGATCATGCCGTGGATTTCAATGTTTCGTTGTAACTCTCACGCTTTCAGATTTTCCGATGGCCGAAACTTTGACAGCTAGAACCAACTTGCTCTTGGTACATGGTTTATAGCTGGTAAACTATCTGACTGATTTCCGTTGCACAAGTGTTTTCTTTCCTTTAGTATTTGCTGAGCTAAGTGATCTTTATACACTATAGTCCCTTCGAATTAAATTAAATAGTGGGTTTTACATTAAACAGTGGCTAGTGGACAACTCTCACCGGACTTCATTGGGGGACTGTCTTGGGAAAGTATGGCAGTCGTATAACCATATATCTGTGTGCCAAATTTATCACCTTTCTATTTTGTTTTTTCTCCCTGTGCAGCTTCTCACCCGGGTGTTTACACAGCTTGGTACCCTCAATCCTGAGTTGGTATCCGATCAGAAACGACGTCTAGTCATGGTACCACCACAAATGGCTCGTGTTGGTACTAAGAAAACTCTCTTCGTAAACTTTGCTACCATTTGCCGTTTCCTGAATCGTGATCAGTCGCACTTAACAACCTACATTTTGGCCGAGTTGGGAACACAGGGTTCTGTGGATGCAAACGGTGCCCTTCTCATTCGTGGTCGATATCAGAGCAAACATATGGAACCGGTTCTGCGCAATTACTGTCGTAAGTTTGCCCTCCATGGCTCATGTTTTGTTTTTCCGTCGTGGGGTCATTGAAAGCTGTCGTTTCCCTTAGCAGAGTATTCGGTTTTGAAAACCGTCCGTATTTCCATGGGTACCGTTGGTTCATCGACGAGTGAGAAAAGTGGACAAATACTGCATGAGCGAAACTTTGACGACTGTCTACTTTCACTGATTCTTCGTCAATCGGTTTATGTTCAAGCGGAAAGGTTTATACTCTTTGGTTTAAATCACTGCGTCTAACGCATACGCTAACGTGATTCCTGCTAGTTGAAGATTTGATAGGCCGGCACGTTCTCCAGAAAAAAAGGAAGAAGTGGCTGAAATCAGCCGTTCGTGCAAGACTTGCAAGATTTGCTATCGAAAAAGGTCCGGAAACTTCAGACTGTTGTAAACTTTCCCAGAAATATTATTATATTTGTGACGTGGGCGCCTATTCCTGTGACACTAGTCAGTGGTGAACTAGTTTTAAAGGAGCAGCATCTTCAGGAGGCGTGCATCGCCTCAGGTTTCGTTTTTGCTAGCGTGACTAAGCCTGAGTTCGTTGCCGCAAAACAGTTTCGGAAGTTACATCGAAAAAGGTAGATGGTCATCAAAACGAGCCTGTTCATATTCAGCTTGTTCGCTGTTCTGTTGGGATCCGTGTACATTGTGAGCGAATTTGGTATGTTTTTCTGTAATGAGCGGAAAAGTGCTTTTAAAGGATATCTATACTGGAAGACTGGAGCAAACAAACGATCTTCCGGTTTTCTCTGCAGGCTAGATAGCATTCACAAAAACCTCATTCTCGTCTTAGGCGACTGGGTTTAAGTCAATCAGTTTGAGCAGCCTAATTAAATTATACCGGTTTGTCTGTTTGTGCTCTTCGCCTGTTCTCAGTTTAATTTGGATAAGTTACCTCTTCACCGTCGTATGGCAGTTGACCACTAGTATATACTGCCCATAACGAAAATGGGAGTAGTGGCAGCAATGCGGGATGGTGATAATGACGGTTTCCAGCCCAAATGACCAGACAAATGCAGTTCGCATACTTTATCCCGAAGTTCTTGTGGTTTTTTGTCGATTTAAACACTGGTTAGCTATCTTTGCCCCTCGCCAAGTGCTTGATCATCAATAATGATCCTCATTTCATCTGTCGGTTGAGCTGCATTATTGTCAGAAAATCCGTGACGAAAATGCTGGACCTTACCGTGGTATGACGGCTTGTATGCCTCCGTGGCCCACTGAACTTCACTGGAGGGTGTGCATGCGACACTCGCAGTCTCTCATACCTGGTTGATCAGTGGCCAGAGGTCTCCTGGTCCTCCAGGTAGGGGCTGGAACATGTGTGGCGGATTTTTTTAGATGGTAATGCAGTGCCGATATACACCACTGCCTTGCGCTCTGGCTTTTGAACTAAATGCTTTGGTCATCCTCCTCTCTAGATCTAGGTACCCATGTACAACCTTGATGCTTACAACTAACAACACTGATCGCACATCGGCCTTCGCGCCTCATCAGCCGGGTGTCCTTCGTTGCTGCATACAACAGGGCGGGTTAGCGAGGACGAGCTACTGTTGACACCTCTTTTTCTTCTCTTTCACGTGCTATTCTCTCTCCCCCCCCCCCCCCGCTCCCCACTCCAGTAATGACCCCTTGGAGGCCCATCCGTTAGGATTGACAATCCCGTTCGTCTTGCATCGGTCTTGGCCGTGACATATGTACATCAGCCGGCACCGACAGCGTCAGGCATTTCGAAATCAATCTCCAAGCCTCGGTGCTCGGTCTATCTGGCCGTTCGCACTCTGAAGCGAGTAGGACAACAAGTTGCTCGTTCTCTCATATTGGAATCGCCTGACTTGTTTGTCAGCGAATCATCAGTATTTGAACACCGTTGTGCTGTCGTTGGTGGTATGTTAGGAACTGTCAGAAAAACCTGCGTAGCTGGGGACACCAACAAACCCGTCCAAGCATTCCGTAAACTCACTGTTAAAAATGAATTGTGTGGTTGCAGGTTTAGTCACTTTAAGGGTCTCTTTTGATCAACTGAGCTTTCTTGGTTTGTAATTTGGATTCCTTTCTGAACCCTTTGTTTTCAGGCAACTATGTGTTGTGCGGTACTTGTCAATCATCCGAAACCGACCTTTGTAAAGATTCCCGTCTCCTGTTTCTCCACTGCCGTCGATGCGGTTCCCGAATCACTGTCAAGAACGTCACTTCCGGCTTCCAGGCCGTCACCGGGAGACGGGCAGCGATACGTGCCAAAACTCAGTGATCTTTCGTCGTCCACCTCCCGTTGTCATCGATTTTATCTCATTTTTTCCCTGACTGGATGATGCTCGTGCATGTACGTTCGGGACTTTGGATTACCTGTACTTGTGACGGGGCAACACCTGTATTTTTTCTTGGTACCCTGCTTTCATTGCTGTACAGTTACTCTCTAGACCCGAATTTTCGGTGCGCTCGAAATCGGTTACTTGTTTTGCTTTCTGCTATGCAGGCTGTAATTGAGTATTGGTATTTGGATTGCGAATTCTCGTACATTTTTCACTGATCAGAGTTAGTGTTGTATGTGACAGGATGGCCCACACTAATGCTCTCATAAGTTCACGTAATATCGTGGAGCAGAAACAAATGTGGTTTTTCCTACCTCACTTCGGTAGTCGTGATGCTTACATTCATTCTAATCTGTCACCCTGCTTGTTCAAGTGTCGTTACGTTAGGGACTTTATCGTAGTTACTCTGAAGTATACCCGAAGATATTACTTATTTGAGCTCACTTTCCGGGGATCACTGGTCCCCTACCAGAATGACATGGTGCTTTTTTTGATTACTCGAAAGCAGCCATCTTCATCTTCAGACGGAGTGAGTCGAGAGGTCACCCTGAGATTGGTCTGCTTCCTCGACGCAAGATCATCCGCATTTATGCGACGGAATAGTTGGGCATTGCGTAAGGTTATTCACATCTTTTAACATTTCCGGACTCTATACGAAACCTTGGGATACTCCGCTTCCGCAGACTACATTCCGAAGCATTATCAGGAACAACCGTAGATGAGAAAATCGGTAGTTCGTATGTGAACTTCACCTGCAGTCCCCTCAACCTAGAGCTTAATAGTACAAAGGTGGAAAGCAAGCTCCCAATCAACAACGTAACTCAGCACCTTATTATAGTGTACTCTCAAAAGTACGCGCAATATTGACAGACAGGTCTCTAGTGCACTACAGATAGTGTTTCTTTATAAACTGGGTGAAAAAATGGGTTCCTAACTGAAGCATCGTAAAATGTTATAGATATTTTCCCTGAGTAGGTGTTTAATACGTTGGCTCTCGATGCATAGGCACATGGAAAGCTAATGACTCATGACATTCACTTTAGAGTTAGGGAGCTAACTTCCTCAGGAACGAGAGAATGATCACTGGTGAAAAGCTTCATAAGTCGGTGATTGAACATCCGGACTTTGAGGTTTTAAATGTGAATGTCAGAACCATCGTTTTATCAGCATGGTCACCATCGATCCTACCATGCAAGATTCGTAGCAATCGCGATGGGTGGGGTCTTGAAGACTAAGCAGGCTTTTTTCGTCCGCGTTGTGGATGCGTTGACTGCATCTTTACCTTACGACTTATCGAATACCACCACATGTATAAAGGGTCGACAGTTGCTGTCGTACGCCCAAAAGTAGCGTTCGACTCAGGTGATCTTGCTATTTTATGACGATGTCTCCTCAATAGTGGTGAGCCCAAAAGTCTCCTCACACTTTCCGTGGGCGCGTGGAGGTCTACGGAGAGTATTCTCCCTTGTTCATTGCCAAAAGTGGTGTTTGTGAAAGCCGCTTTTCGGCATCTTTTTATCGAAGAGATTTTCTGTCTTCTATCTCTAGCACGATGCTTCTTCCCGAGGTAGGCATTGGGAATCTTGGAATGCGTGGACGATCTTGAGCAGCTTGGTTCAGATTTCATTCATACTTAAAATACACTAATCAATCTAAATGATGTTGCTATGCATTTTGGTATGCGCTTTCCACCTTCAAAGTGCTTGAAGATTGAGCGAATGTTCCACAAAGCTGTTCATCGCTCTAGAACTACCAGGGCTATTGGGCAAATGTACCCATCCAGGTAGTTGTATCATGCTGAATGGCAACGTTGCTGACGAAGTGAATGCTAGACTCGCTAAATCCCGTTCCGTCCACCTCCAACTACCTCTGGAATCGACGTCACATTAACATGTGAGTGAATGGGAGGGTCCAAAACACGTCAATTCGCTTAGTGTTGCGCTATGGTCATGAAGCCTGGCCACTGGGTGCAGAAGGTAAAAGAATATTGTTTGACGATCGGCGCCTTCGTGGCATAGTAAATGTATCATGAAAACATCGGATAAGAAGTTTTTGAGTGCGAAAAAAAGCTGTTTGTCCGACTCATGATTTGATTCGGCTACAAGAACTATGCTGGCTAGGTCATGCGCTCCGTATGCCACGCAATCATTAACCCACTGTTCTTTTTTGAAAATGCCTTTCTGTACCCCCAAACTACACATCCGCTACCAACGTGAACCGTTCTGCTTACGTACATGGTTCATGGTTGTCAAACTTAACAAGCAAAAGATCACTCTCGTTGTCCGTGAATACCAACGACCTCTGTAACATTGGTGTTCGGAAGTGTAATATTAGGTTTACATTGTATAGTCATAATACGCTACTCATAGGATTGCTGAAAACTCTTTGACATCATACACGAGAGATTCAGCTAGGTTCCAGGTGAGTCTCCCGTCAAAACTAAATTGGCTTGCAAATAGGTGTATTTCACTAATTGGGTCTACCTGTTTCCCTTATCCAATCTCTGTAAAACCCACATGCATTTGTGCAATGTGGCCGTTGACACTCCCCGAGCTCAGTGTGACGTTGATTCCTATCAGGAAGGTCAGATTCATGAAAGCAACCACTGAATGCCCGAAATCTACTGAGACCCTCAGCTCCGCTAGATGCTGACCAGACAGAACGCCCCCGCAATATGCAGCGCGTGACAGCCTTGTATCGAAGCCAGATAACGCGAGACAGCGTTGAACCAAGGGCAGACAGTGTCCCTCCAATAAAATAGCTTGAGGCCGTTGTATTTTCGCACTCGCTTGTTCGAAATATAGCTGTTGTGTTCGCTTCTGTGAGTCTTTTTCTCCGGCACTAGGCACTGGAGCGGGGTCAGGAGTCAGACACGACAGATTGGCGAATGAGCAGATGTAACAATTCCAGACTACCTTCTATCCATTCACAACATCCACTGGTAGCAGATTTGAACTATTTCTGCAAAAGGCAGCCCGCTTCCTCCAGCCTTATAAAGTGAAAGCTGTCCTGCCAAATTTCCGACACTTACTTCACTGTATTCTTGAAATACGATTAGAAGACTCCTAAGTACGCTCCCTCCAATGGTGTTCCGCTGTATTGGACGCCTGCCGAATTTTTTATGGAACACATCTTACGTGTTCTGCTTGTGTTTCTAGCTTCTAAGGGGGGCACAATTTCACACCGCTTCTTTTACAGGAGGATGCACTTTTTGCGAAAGGAACGGTAGAAATTGGAAGGACATTAGCTCGTGTTAGCAAGAGAAATGCGTAAACATATGATGTTCAATTGAGCTGTACGGTGTCTAGACCCTGAACAATTTCCTTTTGATCAGCTGATGCAGTAAACCTTCTGCATCATAGGACCCCCCATTCATTAAGTACAATGCATGGCGTAAATTCACCGCGATTGCCAGCTGATGTCTGCTGTCTGAAATTCGCAAAAAATATTACCGATTTCATATTCCAGATCTTAGTTACTCACTATCTGTACCGGAATAAGAGAACAGAGTAGGGCTGGATAAATTGATCGAAATCACTCTCTGCCTACGGACGAGTATGTTTAGAGTACCGTCCTCTAAATGGTCATTACCAACGCAGCCGGCTCATGCGGGCAGGTCGAAACTGTTTTTTAATGACGACCTACAAGTAAAGCTCCGGACTCAAGTCCTCGGATCTTCTAGGTTGATACATGGTGGAGATAACTCGATTGCATGCAAACGAAGCTGCTGTTCACGCATCTGGACATTGACCGGGTTCATTTACTTTTTGATTTTGGTATATCAGCTGAGATCAGTGATCTGTCAACATGATTACGAGGCGATAAGCACACAAATTGACAAGACTGCACTTTCTGTCTGCCAACGCGAGGAAAATCGTCTGCTCCGATTACAGGCTGAACTTTCTGGCGTCACAGGCAGGGTAGTTATGAGAATTTGTGAATCAAAAGCGGTACCAGATCGTCCTTATCTGGTCCCGGAATTGGAGCAACCTGAGCGCTTGGAGTACACAAGAGATGAGATGATAAACCCAGAATAACAGTTATCCATTGTTGATCCATACAAACCGAAGTAAGTCACAAACTGGATTCAGCACCGGTGATAAAATATGTGGAAACATTGTACTGACTGTGCTACGCGATATACTTCTGATAGTGGGTAGACCGTGGCCTGTTATAGCACACAGGGTAATGCATGCCAGCCTCATACAAGGTGGTTCCTCTTCGTCTTTGTGTTGCTAACATCCTGTAGTAGTATCTGTGTCCTTGTAATATCAAATCTTGTTATGATGTAAGACGTGTTGCTTAGCACAATGCATGGAGCAATGGAAGCTTGTGTCTCGCTCACGTCAGCGGCAGCAGAGAGAGCAAAACTGGGCATCGCAGCCTGGATCACATATGAGCACATTAATACCAAGGGGTGGGAAGTGTCACTAGTTTGATGTCATTCGACGACATACTGCCTTTATTGTTCTCCGTTTAAACAGAGATGGTTCCCTTTCCAGGAACGAGGTAGGTACGGTATTTGAAAACGTCATACGCAAGTCTTAGCTAATAAGTAAGGGCCGATCGACCGGCATTTCACCAGAATGATTATCATATTGTATCGTGATATAAGTGGGATTTTATGCTCACCATTTTGTCGGGACTCTACAGCTGGCCATTTAAGCTCAAAACACCTCAAAAAACACTTAAGAAGAGTAGTCCCACGCTGCAGAGTGTACAACAGCTTTCTATGACAAATACGAACGAATCCCCACCAGATAGTCGTTCCCCTAAAGAGCCTAACTCATTGCTTTCACGTGCTGTACTTCTTAGAGGATATACGAGTGGCGGATAGAAATCTAATTCAAAGCAATATTCACGACTACCATTCGAACAGCCAATAAAATTTACCAGTTTTCTTCAGATAAGGCTATCATCGTTCGTACTGTAAATCTTGTGTAGCTACACAGTAATCGGTGTTTTCGCATACTCACATTTCTTTCGGTTTGTTACCTGACATGGTGCTGACGTAAAAGAATGAAGGAAAGCAAGAAGATGATAGATCTTTGCTCCCCTATACACTGGACAGCTATAAGTGTCTGAGCACTATCAGTGCAGCTAACAGTTCTGGAAGTTTGAGGTCTCTGTAGCACCAAAGTGGCAGTTGAAACTTGAAAACAGTGGGCGAAGAACCAGGGCAGTACCAATGGATGAAAGACTGCCGTATACTGACAAAGTGACACAACGTGAAACGGCGGCTACTGCTCTGCTACATATTCTGTGAGACCACGTTCTTATTTATGGGAATCATAGCCCAGAACACGGCAGTCACAAAAAGAATCTTTCTGACGAACTCGCGAAATCTACCGGGGTTCCCGTCACTAGGTATCAAATCTTGTGACAAACTGGGCAATATTCATCGGCCAGAAACGGAAATTCAATTTGAAGTCTCAGTTGTCAGACAAAACCGGAGACGGTCAAACTGACTGTGGCTACAACCTGTTGGCAGTCCCAGCAACAGCAGCATTCTACTAACGGTGCAACCAGTAGGCGAATAGATGAATACTAAAAGCATCATGGAAATAAAGGAGCCTAGTACATGATTTCTAGTCTTCAAAATGCTCGGCATGATAGTTCCAGTCTCCCAGGAAGTTTCTAGCAGCTAAGTAAGAATGGATGGTCCGGACGAGCAAATTGTGCTTACCTGAATTCTAGGGCGCATACTAGGGCTGTAATGCTGTCAACCAAAAACTAAGTGTTAGCTTTATAAACAATTCATTACGTTTACCAGTTCGCTTGCATTTACGATTATATATGTATTGGTGGAATAGATTTCGTGCGGTGCTCACCCTAACTTGACTTTCAGCGAGTAAAAGCCAAGTGAGTATTCACCAGGCATCTGCTGGAGACAAGACGGATTAATTTCACCCGGATTGTCCGTCTAGGCTTGGGAACAGAAGCTTGTACGCTTCGAAACCAGTGAGTTTCTTATAAGGAAAAATCGTTTTTTTAGGAGAGCTCGTTACTCCGAGCACGCTACTGTTCGACGGCATGTGACCGGTTTCCCCAAACTTCGGTCTTATCAAGTGGCCTCAGTCTCCGAGTTTTGTTGAACCTCACGTTCTAACTGACCACCGAATTTAAAGCAGTCCGCGAAATACGCTCGTGTGTAAATTCATTTGGTCTTAACAGGAGATTCGGAGGAATCCCAGCTGGAATTCAGTTGAGACCCCCTTTATCATAAACTTAAACTGCAAACGTGTGTATCTCACAAACAGGGTGGGATTGTTACTTGAGTTGTTAAAAATTTTCAAAGTTAAACCTGATTTCTCAACTGTTTAGAATGTGACTGTAGCTGAACCGATTGAGTGATTAACACTCAACTATACTTTTGATTGTGGATCGAATAGCTCACACATTCAAAGTCATGTTTTCGTAACGTTGAATGACTAGCTAACCAGCCATTTGTGCCCACTGGACCGGAGTGGTGTTAATCATTTTGGCGTCCGGGTGATTTTTATCCAGCCTGGAGGATAATAATGGGTCCAATTTTTCAACACCCTCCGGGATTAAGCCATAACTAATCCGCTCGCTGTGTTTCATATGCAACAGCTTCAAACCTGGGAAGAGGGTGCTCCGCATTTCCGCCAACGTAACGAACGCAATAAATTCAGCGGGTTATGGGGGTGAGAAAGCTGACCGTAGGGTGGGTTGAACGGTTTCAAGAGCCTTATAATTCCGCTTAGATGGATCGCTCGAGTGATTTTGACCGCAGCAGCTTAAAAGTCACTTTCATGACTGTTTCCGGTGGATTAAGCCGAGACAATTAGTGGATGTTGCTACCATCCTGGCTATTGCGTCATCGCCAGCATTCGCCCGACGCGCTATTCCTCCTCTCCACCTCCCCAAAAGTTCGAAGTGAGAGGTGATTTGAATAGTAAGCTTGAAAAAATAACCAATCGACTGTTGATCGAAGTGGTGTTAAGTTATTAAGGAGCAAACAATCAGAAGAGAAAATAGTGGGCCGGATAGAATCATTAGTTGAATGTAAACGTTCCTCCGAAAGTTGGATCTCGGGGAGCTCAGCTAGATTTTTTAAAACCAAGCCTGGCCTAACGGAGATGTGCTTCTTTTGCACCTTTACTTTATCGGACACGTGAACACAGGTGAAAAATGAGCTTATTTCCCTCAGGATGTTCTGGCCAATGCCTAATTTTCAAAGAATACCTCCCCTCTGGTGTCCCTGAGGGGTTCAATTCTGCCGAATTTTGCGGGTCAACAAGAATGAGCCACCGTCTTGCTGAATCAGTGCCGAGATGGTCTGCAAAGTTTCCTGCCAAGCTCCTGGTGCAGGAGCAAAGCATTTGTCTGAAGATAATAGGAACACATATCTTTGTTCGCTCGGAACAGTAGTACGATGAGAAACCAGCCACTCAAGATGACTGGCAAAATGCCAGGAACCCAACTTGTTGCTACCTTTATATTTGATTCGCAGAATGAGAAAATAAACGAACTACCTCTTATAGATAAATAAGTTGCCTTGTTCAATTTTGCTGCGTAGGCAGCTTTACTGTTCGTAAAATACATGGGCATCGTAAAACGCAACACAGCCAACAACTTAGGTCAATGATACGATGGTCAGTGGGCTGCTGATCGTGTGAGTCGTAAAGATCTGAAGTCGTTGTGTCTAGAGCAGCACCGGATTGAATGTTGTGGTATTCGATGAACACGAATTGTCGATGGGGTCTTCTTCAAGGCCGTCGGGATTCTCGGATTCAAAAGAATCTTCAAAGGAAATCTCCGGTGACATGTTCGTTTGTTTCGGTAGTGTGGGTTCAGGCTGATGTAACGAAAGCGCGGAATTGCCCTGTTTACCAAGACCTTGCTGTAGCACACCAGAGTATGACTGTGATGGGCGCTTGTTGCGTTCAACTTGTCGGGCAAGTTGTCGTTTTAGGCGAGGTATGCTGGAACTGTCGGGGTGAAAGCTCACAGTGTGCTGAAGCATTTCTGCGCTACTGGTGCAAGAGAATCCACAGGCTTCACACACTCGAACTACCTCTCTTCTTTGATTCCGTGAAAAATTCAGTTGCACCTTGTGGATTTTCCGTCTGTGGCCTTCCAAAGAACAGCGCTGACTGAAGGATCGACCACATTCCGGACACACATATGGTCTGACCACTGAAAAATAGGAACCCATGTTCATCGTTGATTAGAGAAAAAGTGGAAGTTGTAGACAAGACAGAGGAATTATACTGTCCCTTTAATTTATTGAATATGAATCCTTTGATTTGAATGTTATGACTGAGAGGAACGCATATCTATATAGTGGTACAGAGTACACAGCAAGAATCAATGCCGTGAAAGCCTCACCAAAATCATGAGTGACTCCATAAACAATTCAATGGCACTTTTACACACTATCCTCTTGTACTGACATATGTGAGAGGAAAGAAGTGGCACGTTTGGAGCGCAGACCCTCTTCAGAGAGTTCGATTCATCACCTGAAAACTATTACATTAATCGTTTTTGGTCATTAGGACTCACGCATCCCATATTCACCCGTCTCTTTTAAACTCCCTTTCCTCATGACTTCATACACAAACTTTTCTGTCGTGTTAATTGTCCCACAGAATGTACAGTGCCACCGTGAGGTCGTCGTCATATTGGTTTTTGCTTCCTTGATGCATCGTTTTGGGGAGGCATAAATCGATGAGTTTCTGAGGAAGAGCTTTTAAGAAGTATTCTGGAGGAAAAGGACGCTGAACTATGACTTAATTAGACACTTTTGGAAACGAGAGCTTATTACCGTACGAACGTAATAACTTGTGTTTTGTAACTTACTTGTATGTTTGCGAGTGTGTCGCTTCATATCATACTTATCGTTAAATCCTTTGAGGCATCGTACACACAGATTGAATTTGCTAGCACTGTGCGAGAGCAAATGTTGTTGCATCGGTCGCAGACGCAAAGTGGTCCTTCCACAGCCTTTGCATACGTACTCGCCGTTCTCAGTTCGCACACCTGAAAGAAAATATTGAATAATTTGAGCTCGTTGTGTCAAATACATAAACCGAATCGCATAAGTATTACCTCCCAGATTTAAGTATCAAGCACTGAAAAGCATGGACTTGTGGGATTACGCAACTTGGCATATTACCGAATGCATATTGAACGCATATTAGCAACACTATCACTCTCGGAGTGATATGCACGGGGAACTGGGGAATTATTCACTCGGAATGCGTAAGTATGCAATGCAGGGGAAATCATATACCTAGTAAAATTTTGTACCGGCTGCAGTGCACCAGCCTCCGGTTACTTATTTATAGTTCACAATGACAGCCATCAGTCTCCTAAGTTCGCAAGTGTTCGTCCATCGTGGCTTCGACACGTACTGCTTCACAACCAGTAATTCACTGATATTGCCTGCTTCCAGCCCAGCAAATTAATGTTGGTTATTCGGTTTTTCGTGTCGTGATATGAGTGGGGGAAAAAGGTAAGGTCCCATAATCAGAAATTCATTTAGTTGGTTAAGACCATGCGCTATAGAATGCATGGCCTGAAAATGAACACAGAGCTTAGCTGGTAACCTGTTACATACCGGGGTCAGCTTGACTCCGTTAGTACCTGTAGAACGTGAAGAATTTGAGATGTCAATTTCCTTCGTTAGTCGCATAGGATACCATAGAATCCAGTTCTCGAGCGGAAAATGTTCAGCTGCAAATACGAAGTGCTCTTTAACACATATTCCGCTGTCCAGCCCATACTTTTCATACAAAGCGGTTAGCTCCTCTAACTTATGAAATGGACGATGTTAATTAAGATGTTTCAGGATTAAAAGCTACGGTGGTGGTTATAGTTTGGACTGGTACTGCGGGAATGAAACTGGCGCAAAAATCAATAGTGTATCGTTCTCGTTCAAACAAATCATTTGGTTCGTGAGTCCCCTAATGCCACTTGACAGTGAGGATTTCACATTCTGTACTAACTCTAAACCGGTTGTTTATGGCCAGCTATACTGGTTCATTGTTTAAATTCGTCAGACTCCAACTGTTTTGGGTTCAGTACAACTGTATACACTCGAAAAGGAAGGTCAGTCATTTACAAATATCCAAAGTGCTTTTACTTTATCCGGACCAATAGAGGAAACACGCATCTAGCTATCGTACATGTTTTTCCTAACCCAGATAGATGACTTTTGACAACCAATGTCTCTCGGCAACTGTGGTGCGAGTTTCTGTCGTCTGGCGCATCACTGGTGAGTATAAGTCATTCACAGCTCCGCCCCACTCAGATCCCAGAAGTGTGCGATGCGCTCGAACCGCTTTTCACATCTTTATCACGCCCACATGATAGAATTCACCAACCTTGGAATTTGGAGCAGTCACTGAGAGTAACTAAGGCTGCATATGAAAAACCGCTTATGTAGTGTCGCTAGATCAGGCAGTTCAGTCTCTCCGGTAACGTTACCCACAAAAGAGCTTGTGAAACACATCCTTTTAATCAGCTTACTGCGCTGATTTCAGAATCCCAAACCCACCGGAACCACAGCCTAGCTGTGAGTCAATAAATCCGGTTCCAATGAAACTATCTGATTCGGGCGAAATGTAGTGAGGTCATAACGATAACATAGGGATAACTCACACAAAAGAGATGTAAGGTAGGCCAGTTGGACTTTCCTGTCCATTGCAAACGGGTTTCGGATAGCGGCTCCATCGTTAACATATTTTAACCGGGGATCATTCGTCTCGATCATTTCCTAGAATAGCAAAAACAGTTAACATGAGTGAACGCGTGAGATAGGCCTCGTGCACTTGCGTTAGTGTTACAGAATAAGCCTGAATTTAAAAATCACCTTCGGAAGAGACTAGTTGGAACTAAATGTATCCTATCTAAGTGTGCCTTTGTCATTGTGACTGGGAATCGTGATACCACAAACTTGGTGTCAGTTAGTTATCCAGAATATTAGTGTTTACACACGAAAGACGTTGAATCGTGTAAGGAAAATGGGTTCTGGAAGGGTCTATATTCCATTTCGGTATCTGCTTACACAATTGTCGGGAAGCTTACTCAGGTGCAACACAAGGGCATGCGATCGGTCGAGCCGCAACAGCATGAAGGTAGGCCACAATGTGCCTATGTATGATCCGCTGGCGAAGCTGCTAGACACGAACTCACTCGAAAAAAATTTCATACAAACCACTGACGGTTTGTACGTTTGGGCTACATTTGTGGCCTAGTTTTTATCACCTCATACGATATCCAAAAATATATCCCGGAATAGTACCGCAGTTTGCAGGGCAATCACTTTTGGAAAAGCCATCCGTGAGAAACCGAATGGCGCCACTTCTAAACATCAAAGGAGACGACAAACTCAGGAAGCTTCTGTTCACACCTGCACTGTACGTCAGACTGTACGTCAGAAACTGTACGTTAGAAACTAATCTTCCCGTTCTCATTTCGGACAATCCGCAATCAGTTAATTGTAACATTGGTGATAAAATAGTATTACTATCTGTATTAGGCTCATCTCTCATATACCTCGTTTATGCTAGCGTCCTAACAATCCATGCCAGAAGAAAGTAAATGGAGCATGTTGGCTACCACAGATATTCATCCACACTTATTACCGTGTTTCAACAACAAGAATAACTATATATATATATATATATATGTACAACACTAAAATGCGCACATTGCATCCCTTTGGAGGCAGCATGCGGCAGAATAATAGAAACCACTACAGAACTCACTCGAATTCGACTCTTACTGTCAGCTGGTTCCGGGTGATAAAGGATCACTGGACCTTTTCCGATCGTTTCATCATCGACTGAATTAGCTGTGGTGTCAGGATTCGGTGTAAATATCTTGGTTATATGATCTGAGGTTTGCTGACGTGATGTTAAAGTGTGTTTTACTGATGTGTTTAGTTCTGAACACCCGTGGGAGGCGCACTCATCGACCGTCATTTGCGTATCCTCCGAGGGATCAACTCTCCAACTATCTGAATTGAGCTGGTTAGCTCGCCTAGGCCACTGCTGTTCGAGTAGCCACTGTCTCATAAGTGACTGCCGACCACTGTAGACTGTTGTGTTTGAGGACAACTGAAACTTTTCATCAGGATGATTCTCCATTGGCGAAATTCCAGTTTTACGTTGACCCAGAATGTGGATAAGTGAGGATATAGCCATGAAAATGGCTTCGGTTCGACTAGAACACGGTCCTTTGACATCCATCGGCTGATTGGAGTTTAGCAGTTTGTCGTTTGCGTCCGAAAGCATATGACTTCCAAGGATATTCTGAATGTTAAAGGCTACTGACGTGGTCTCATGTTCTGCGGAGCCGTTCAGGTTATTGGACTCTTTTGCGTTCGATAATTCCTTAGGGCTTCTGTGAATTCGTAGGTCCAGGGCAACTGGGCTACTAGGTCCCACACTTTCATTCTGTTTTCCATCCTGGACACCAGAATGGACGGAAAATTCAAAGGGCGGTGAAAAGGAAGTGGTCAGTGGTGGACTACTGGAAAAGATGGTATCACTTGGCTCGTGGTCGTGCTCAAGATTGGATCGGTGGCTGCAGTTGATGAATTTGGGGTGTTCAACATTGGATTTATGGGAACAGATAGGCTGCTTGGATGCAAGAGGCATGCGTGAACGAGGTGACCGTTCACTGCTGTTGATCTGACATCTTAGTCGAACCAATGGACGACGCGGCGTTGACGTGGTTCTTCCAAGTTCGTGCACAATTTCATTCTCGAGCGATAAGCCGTCACTCACAGCAGATAAGTTCATCGGTCCAGAGCACATAAAGGATTCCGTGGTGCCTGTGAAACGGAGTATAATGGGTACCGCTTAGATTGACCAGATTACCAATCTGACTTAAAGGATGGACCTTTCAAAATTGATACCTTGCACTAGGCACTTTGGTTTAGTGTGATGTGCTCAAACTCAATAATCCGAAAGAAGCTAATTGTAATGTAAACAATCCACCAGAAACTGATATGGACTCTCAGTATAATGCAGCAGTTGAAAGTAAACAGATACAACTCAGCAATATGTGCGGTATCTGCGTCTTCTTCCAACTCTATAGCCTACCGTTTCTGACAGATGCTGGACGGCAGTATGACGTCCCAGCTTTATAAGAAAACAATATCCAAACATCACTTTAGAGATAGAAGCAGCTTTGGCCACTTCGCACCTTTCTTTGCACGTTCAGCACGAAATTCCCTCCTTAAAAATCTGCGCTTAACATTATAGAAGAAACAGCTATGTTCTGCTAGCGACTGAATACGGCCGCCTCCGTTTTTGAGGTATTCCGAGGTGTGTCTGGCGTAGAAAACGGTGCGTCAAGAATTAGTGGAGGAAACACACACAGGAAACACATTTCATAGGCTCTTGAGTGTGTGAAGTAAAACATTGGTTTGTTTTCCTTCAGAAAAGTTGTAAGCTATCTTGAAAAACTAATAATAGATTAATTATGAGTATGGAGAATATAGAGAATTATGATGTTCCACTAACTAGTAATCACAGTTTTCTTTTCTCCTGTCGGATCCAATATTCTATTCAATTGCCTAAGATAAAAGATAAGTGGTCTCAAGTTATTTCCTCGGTAGCCTTTATCTGCATATGCAATGCTCAGTTAGAATTCGGTTTTAGTGACTCAAGTTGTCTTCGCTTTTATCTTCACTGGTATTATTGAGATTATAATAAAAATAAACGTAAAAATAAACGTAAATAAATAAACGTAATTATAAATCTGACCTGTTGGTTATATCCCATAATCAAGGAAGCTCCTAGTGTAATTTAGTGTAGCTGATAGAACAACCCCTTGAGAGACCACAGGACAACACCAACCTGAGGAAAAGTGCCGTGTTCAGGCATCCTTACAGTCTTTTACCACAACTCACAAACTCTTAATATGGACTTTTGTAAATGTCTATGTCAAGGCTAGTGAAAAATGTTCACCATAGGCAGACGTGGAATCTTCCCTAGAAGTTTCTGTCCTCTTTTGGGTTGTGCGAATTAGCGGGGTATCCCCAGTTTAAATGGTAATTGCATCGGCACTCTCATGATGTTTCGGATGTCCTCAAATTGAGAAATTTCTTCTTACTAAGGGCTTTTATTGAGAACTCTACCATATACTTGTCACTGTATGGAATCTCTTTGAGGCGGACTATCGGAAGGGTTATCGTACAACACTTGGTTGGTCTGTCGTCCAGCAATAATTACAATAAGGCGCAATAAACAAGCAGAATGAGCCAAAACTCACCATGAGGGGCGTTGTTCAAGCGTTCCATTCTTGACTGTGCTATACAGTTTAAGTGCTGCTATGTTGCAGGCTATCAATCCAAATGTGACAAAATCACCAGCGGTAAGTCGCTGTTAAATCGCTAATATTAATCCGTTAACCAATCAGCTTCGCGGATTAAATTGGCTGTAACGCCCATCACGGCGCAGGGTGTGAAATAGCGATTGTCCGATTGGACAGGAGGGAACATTCACACCACCACTTCACGCAGAAGAGACAGGATTCAGCCGAGCGGCTAACAGCCAGCTGCAGACGGCCGAGAAGAAAAGGGACTATATTTTATGGAATCAAACACTTAGGTATGAACTAAGGTAAAGTGAACTCAAATGAGTCATCCGCTCATTATATCCTTCAGTTGAATGTGCTTAGCTGGTTTGATGTTCTGATCAAGAGTATATGTAAATAAATGGTAGCATGTCGTACATTCTGCAACTGTATAGGAGTATAACTTTATAGGCGGTTAACATCCACATTTTACAATTCCAGTGTTAAAAGGTCCAAAATAACATTGCTACTACTAATCATGACTGCTGTGAGAACTGAACGGTATGGTTCTAGCTTCCATATGCCTATAGAATTTAGCCGGACCTGATGAAAACGCAAATTCGGAGGCTGTATTATGTCAGAGTGCATTGAACTCTCCAACCGAGAGATGCATACTTCGTATATATAAGCCTATTACTTTGAAAGATTTTGCGGCCCGGTGACGACTTCAAAAGTTGGGGAGTCGCTATGTTTATTGTCATTTATTTAGAACTTTCGGCTTGATATTTGGGCATATATTTTAAGAAAAGTTTGTTTAGAAACACTGTCTGCTTAGTTTTGGAACGAAGAGTCGACAAAATCTTGAGCTGAGCATCACTAATCGACGGGCGTGTTTTGTTGGGACATGAAATCTAGTGAAATGGCGGCCAAATGATTGTGACTCAGGTCACCATACGCTACAAGAAACTTCAGCGAATTAGCAAACTAACCAGTGGGAAAAGAGTGCAGCAGACTTTTCTCTTTACGGGCTACTGCAATCTCAGGTAGCGTGGCAATAATTTAACGTTGTCTTAAGCCTTACATGAGTTCTTCTCTTGTATGGTTCCTCTCATATAGTCCAGCCTTAATAAAGGCCAACCAAAAAAGTTTAACTATTACCAAGGAAAGAAGAGTTCCTGAGTAAACTGAGTAGGTCTTTGAAAAAGCAAGCCATACGCGACCAGAACATAGTGCTGGTTTATTTTTTGATCTGAAAAACACTTTCACTTTGTTATTTATGACTGTTCCATTTTGATAAGCTGTTTTAAGAAGAATTAGTGAATGCCAGTAATAGGGAGTCTGGGTAAGTTTTCTAACCATCTGGTCTGTTGGACATTATGGACCACTTTTTTATACGAACATCCATCTAAAAACTTATTTGTATCTCTCAAACGCATAAAATTCGTTAGTAGCTAGTATTAATAAGATTTTTACGACCGCAAGACCCCGGATAAAAGTCTTTAGAAAGAAAGAATGTCATTCGTTCCTGGAGAGGTCTCAGTTGCTGTAAGTGGATTATCATAGTTGTTCGAAAGGAAAAGTTTCCCAAATGACAGCCGTTCAAAACTGCAATATCAAGGCCCTCAGTCTATGTTAGTCCGGTGGTCTTGGGTGTTCTGGCAGTGTACGGGAGGGATTTTGTGAGCCAATACCGGGCCTCGAGTAATCACTCATGTTTGCCAAAGATAGACGGCACTTTCACACAGATTCCTTGCTATAGAGGCAGAAAAATGGCCACTTCAAATTAGCTGTGAAAGTTCTGATGGTTGATGTATTTGCAAGTTAATTATCCACCAAAAACCCTGTGTACTGAAGATCTGACACGTGCGCTTTTTACAATGGAACCAATTCATTTGTGACTCTGAGCTCTCAGAGCCTAGGTATTAAATGGAAACTTGGGGAAATATGTGTGGGTTTCAGTGCCTACTTCGCTGATCTTCGAGCAACACGACGACTTGCTTTAGAAACACAAGGAAATTATACTATTCCAAATCAACATAAAACGACAAACAAACTATGCAAGAAGGGCAGTGCCTGTCAGGATAGTTTTGTAACGGGATTCGTTACCACCAGTGGATTACGTACACTATTACAGTAGGCCATACAAAACAAAGAGGATGGTAGTGAGTTTCAATTTTACACGGAAATCATAACTTGAGCACAACAGCTGTTTGTTTTGGTCGGTGGGTGAGACTTTCATCCATGTGCCTCAATACCAAACCAGAAAACTGATGGTTTACTACTTACCAAGGCTTTGCAATATTCTGACAGTTTATGGATGATTTAATGGGTCGTCAACAAGCGGCTGAGTCGTCATATAAAACATTTTGGTGAACGGCTTTGAGCGATTCCAGATTTCTCTTCTTTGTGGCGCAATAGGTCAAGTACGAAGCCAAATTGAGAAGAAAGACGAAATGTGCGTAGTCCTTGATCCGGGAGGTAGTTCCGAATGAATGGGGGGCGCATTTTGGTAAGAGAAGGAAGGTCAGCTTGTTGGAAACTTTTCCTCCTGACAGCAGAATCGTACAGCTGCTTCTATAGTACAAAGTACTTAAACTTTGGTAGCAGTATATTCGTGCCAGAATTTGAACTTATTGTCCGATTTAAAGTAACTTATCTAGAGCACACTGTAAAGCACATTGCAGACGAGCTTTGGAGGGGTTGCGGTATAATTCGCAGAAGTTTGGGTTGTGCGACCCCGATCCTGTCCATTTTCGGGAGTGTTACCAGTTAAGTATCATATACTCACTCAAATTTCCAAAAGCTACCACCACTGTTCGCTGAATTTATAATCTGTTTTGATGAATTTTGGGCGAAACCCTCTGAACGTCATTTTGTGTTCTGAGAGAGTACGAAATGCCTTCAAAGACACTTGTTTGATCCAGTCGGCAATGGTTCCTGAATTCAAAATTCATAATGTCCGCAGATCCAACCTCTGATGCTGAATGAATTAAACCTGGGGAGCTCGCCTACCTGATAAGCTCCAACTAAGCTTGGGCGGCAGGTGAGTTTTCCGTAATTTTTCGACCAGTTTGTTCCTAATAAAATCTATAACCGTTTATCTAGTTTCATTTGTCCTTGTATTCATGCCACTAAGCGTCTTATAACATATGTTAATCGACTACGTGGTGCCCTCCACTTTGTCCGTATAATTAAAAGTGAAGATGGAAACTGTAAAACTAGACGGAAGCTAAGTTAGCCCGGAGGCAGAGCGTCTAGTAAATGTGACATGAGATTGTCTTTCGGCGCAATAAGCACTTTTATTGTTTGGTTAGCACAATATTGCTTTGTATAGTGTAAGCCCATGTCATATCTACCTTTCACACATACACCGACCCTTGGAAAAATGATTAAAAACAAACGCGCTTGGCTACTATTGGTATAGGATTAACTTATCGAGGGACGTGATGATACTGGATCACGTGTAGCAAGAATCGCATCACACGAGTCATGTGATTCAAGGCATTTATTGAAGGAAATCCTGCCTTTTATAAACAATGGTAACAAGGACAGCTGAACTGTGATGGGATAATCACAAAACCCCATCTGACTAAATTAGTCATTTACTAGTGGTAATATTAATAATGGGGAGTATTATTACATCAACTTGGATCACAGGCAATCTCCCGTTTTATGGCCAGGTTTTTGTTAACGGTTCGGTTATCTGAAGAAAAGCACAGTAACGTTTCGATTTTGGATGGACCATTAGTCTCTAACTTTTTATGTTACTGGCTCACTATGCTACTTAATTATCTCATGGTTACCGTCCAAATGTTTCTCCCAGGGTAGCTGTGCTGGAAGAATTACAGCTAAATACACTAAAAACGGCTTATTTTCGATAGAAATTCCTTCCTGTCAGCAAAGCAAACCTATGCTGAAAAGCCGAGAAATACTATACATCTGTTTCATCCTTGTTGGGAGTCATCAGCAGTACGCATTTCATGAAACCGCGGCATTCTATCAGTGGCTGATCACTTGACCGTCTTTCCAGGAGCGGCTGATCAACAGTGGGATTAGCTTTCTCTTAGACGGGACATAGAGCCGCTCGTCCTTCAATCACGGAAAGTACACCACGTGGTCACATGGTGACTGGCTCCTAGAATAACGACTCTAAATTACTTGAGTGTTTCGAAAACGCGACCTTCCAGGCTTCCATTGAAAATCACTAAAGATCCTCACGTCATCAACATTCAATAAGTGGTTCAGAGGAAGAATGACTTCACAAGACGAGAGGAACTTCCTTTTGAGAAGTCGTCAATCTAAGAGCCAGTCAATATATGACCACGTGATGTAGTTTCCGTGATTGGAGGACGAGCGGCTCTATGTTCCGTCTAAGCGAAAGCTAATCCCACTGCTGATCGGCCGCTCCTGGAAAGACGGTCAAGTGATCAGCCACTGGCGGAATGCCGGGGTTTCATGAAATGCATACTGCTGATGACGCCCAGCAAGGATGAAACAGATGTATAGTACTTCTAGGTTTTTCAGCATCGATTTGCTTCACTGACAGGGCTAAATCAGCAACTCTCTTCATATCATCAACAACATGGTTTATGTTGGACACTGTGCTAATAACTCCGAGGGTTCATGAAGGTGTTTCTTTGGACCCTGGATAATCATAGGTTCTTCTAGATCCGGCGTATGACAACCAGAAACGCAATATCCCAATGAACCAGAGCAAGGGCTTTACCACACACGTTTTTATAGGTTACCGATGTTGGCGATAGACGACTATTTAACGGGCCTTCTCAAAAGTAAAAAGCCTGCTGTTACGCAGAAAAACTTAAAAGAAAGTGAACGTGGTGTAAGATAATTAAATTGGTAGTGGGACTTTAAATGGTAGATCTCTATTATCGTTTATATTTGAAGAGCATGGTCACAGACATAAAAAGTGAATGCAGGCGATGAACGCGAAAGGGTTACAGGAGAATATGAGATAAAAGAGAGAAATGTCTCATTCGAAGTCATGCAACCAACAGTTCCAGTCAGATAAGATGAATCCCAACGTACGTAGGAATTTCGGTATGGAAACATGCGTGTAAAGTCTAACAACCGAAGAAAGGACAAACAATGCAGAGGACAAACAATGAATATCGTAGCAACTGGAACATGAGGCGGCCTGGTGCAGCACATTCAGCTTCCTGAAAACATCACAGACGGGAGATTCAGCTGGGTTCCAGGAGAGTCTCTCGCAAAACCAAATTGATATGCAAATGAGTGCATTTCTCGAATGCTGAATGCTCTTCAAGACGCGGTAAGCGCTAGCACGGTGAAGACTCGCACATCAGGCACAAAGTGTCCGTCATACTGGGTCTGGTGTGAGATTCAATGGCAAGAATGTACACTCAACGCCATGTGCCACGCATAAAAGTGTCGTGCGCACGCAGAGAACCCACAATGGCGAGCAAACCCAAGTCACTGACTGTGACCTTAGAAAGTCCCAGTCTAAATAACAGCTTCGGCGGATTGAGGAAAGCAGATCCCTCGATAAGAGATGATCATCGGTTGGTGGACCAAAAAGTCGACATCACAACCAATTGCTCGTAGGGCTGCGATTATGGTGAGGGAAAATTCATCAGCACCATACTTCTGCATCCAGTTTTACCTTAGCTGACTGAAAGTCAATTCTTATTGGTTCACCAATACTAATTACTGCATCGTTACAATTCGTCACCCGCTAGTTCGTGCACAACTGCGTGTTGCTACATTTGTCACTTTACTATACTCGTTAGGTCCCATCGCAACGGAGCCCCCTATCAACGTTTTCCCACAATATGTTCCTGAATATCTAGAAGCCTGCCCTCAAAAGGAAGTGTCTGTTTTGCACACAAACTACATCACTTGTTTGATGGGCCGAACACCGCATACAAACGAGAATGCAAATTTCAGTTATGTCTGCCGCAGCTTACTCTCGGTAGGAACCAGCTGGAACCACTTTTCTCACAAATCGTTAAACAAGAACACTTCTTCGCATGATAAGTGGCAAGTTCCAGCCAAAATATTCTAACTCCAGGTTTTCTCCCGTGCGCATTCCTGGCCCTAATCAGTAACCTAGGTCAATGAAAGTGTGGTACAAAGAGTGGTACTGTGGCATGTATGCATTGCGGCAAACCATAAGACCCATCCTGAAGTTTGAGTCTAACGACAAGAATAGTTTCACTCACTTGTTTAACGACAGCTCAGCTGTGTGTTTGTTAGCCCAGTTCTATTGAACCAGGTCCTTCGACGCACTCGTTGAAGTTCCGGTAGAGATCAGACCAGTTGGAGACACTTGAATAGCGTAACAGAAAAAGGCGCAATAGCTCCGAAAAAAGTGGGACGACAAATATTTTAACGACTGTCTCCTGAGTGGTGATCAAGTGAAATCCGCCTTTCCTTCAAATAACACGCTACACATAGGGTTGCTAAAAACTCGTCAAAAGTCCATGATGTTGCTCGTTCTACTTGAACACCAAATCGTATACAACTAGCGGAATTCCCTCACTTGCAAATTAGGCACGTCAGACTAAACCGAATATCAGCTGAATCTCTCGTGTATGCTATTCTTCGACTGAACATGCTTCACAAGGTTGCCTCATGCGTCAGTCTGCACGGCATTTGAAATATCGCGTTGAGTTTGACAAACGGAGCACAATACCTATAAGGTTGTTGAACGCTGTTCGACTACCCATGCCCGGTGTCTCATTCAGGAACGCAGAGGGAACGTGGCGACATTATTCCACCCTAAATTCACTCAAAGCTCTTTGATACCGTTCTGTTAAATTTGACTGCCCGCACATCCGGTTCAGTCACTTTGGGCTTAATTTCCGGCAGTCGAGTAGGATCCAGGTTCATGATCGATTATTCTGGTGACACGTGTGTATCAAAACACCATGACGCTCACGGTTTTCTTGATTGTTTCGTTCGCCTTGACTATGCTGTTAACTAGCGCAAACGACCACGAGGCGAAAGCAATCCACTTTGCTGTGTACATGTATTTAACCATAATGAGTTCGGTGACAATTGACTAATAGGTCGGCTTCAGTGTACAGAGGGAACGACGCCTAGCATCTTAACGCAGACGATGGAGGAGTTTTAGAACGGTTAACGAAACTATCACAGTGAAACTTGGCGGTGAACCCCAAGTGGCAGCAGACTGTTTTCAAGGCCATGGAAAGGGTCACACCGGACCTACTGCATTTGATGGCAAAACGATCAAGTCTTCAAATTTCAGTAACGATATCTTCTTCACTATGGGACATGTTTTGGGGCATCCGAAACCTCTCACTGTGATGAAACGCATGACATTTCTTTCATTATCGCATCGTATGGCCTGATGGTCTAATGTGTTCAAGGGTTGTCCCTGTAAAATGTATTGCACATAACGATACTAAGAGCCAAAACACTGGTCAGCGGGGAGTCCTAGGCCTACAACGGTGCTAGAGATGACTGGCTGTGACCATAAGGTGCAGACTATACTCGCATTAGCTAACAGTGTGTATGCCCCTAGGGAAAACCATTTGAGTGATGCGGGCCACCGATCAAATGTTTATCATGCACCGTGGATCTCAACTGTTTACTTGTCTCCGAATGACCCGAGAATTGTGATGAACCATGTCTTTGGAAGCGAAGCAGACTGATGCTTCACTACCGTACAACCATAAAGTTCGTCTAATTATATTTAAGGCCCTGAGTGAAGAGAAGAGAAGGTGTGTGGGTGTGTGGGGGGGGGGGGGGGGGGGGTAAGAGGCCTAATAATCCGGCAGTACGGACGGTTTCGCGTTTTAAGCGGCCAAATTCTGAATGTCGTTCTGAACAAAATACGAGGCAAACTTTGTGCATCCTATCCAGTTAAAGTCTACCATGATAACAAGGGTCACCACAGATTCAGCTGTGCTTCCTGATAAGATCAGCTTAGTTCGCAAGTGCATTTCCACATATGCGTAGAACTTGGTGCGCATGTGGTGAGCAAGGATGATGAAATTGGGAGAACGAACTTAAGTGATGAACTCTAAAAATACGAAAAAGGTAACGGACTAACCATAACTCGCAGTCACCTTCAGAGCAGTATCATATCAGAGAAGTTACGGCTCCAGGAAACTGGAACTGGGTTATTTTGGTGAATCTCCGGATATATTTGCTGTCCAACGACTTCTACCGAATATGTCACTGTTCAGGATAGTGCAAATTAAAGTTTGTGTCCTTGGGTTGGCTTAATGGCCAAATCTTTTGTCGTTCTTTCATTCTGCACTTATCGGCATATTGATGATGGGGTTGTGTGATATTGGGCCAAATTTCTAAACGAATTAATAGCACTTGCCTAATTTAACACATTCAGTGCAAAACCATTCGGACTATGAAGTTGAATAGTCCTAATCACATTTGAATTGATGTCCTTTCGGCATGGGTTGGTCTGTTTCCTGAAGCACCGCATCGAATTACAGCACCCAACATGATCCGGTGGTTGGAACACGCTGTAGGTGCACTTGAGGTGCGCTATGCTACGAGCTCAGCTGGCAACTCTGCGGTTTCGGTTTCTTCCTAGAAGTCAGTTCAGGTTCATGTGACCGGAACAGATCACAGGTGGTATGACCTAATTATATGTCGAACGAGGCGAGTGCATAGATATAGGAACACATGAAAATCAAGTGACAACAACATTGTGTGGAAACAGCACGACAAACAGCCAAATGAGAAGCGACCATTAACCGAAGAAACACCGAACAAACAAACTCAGACGCAATTCACAACATCATTTCTAGGTTTGGGCCCCCAAGAATGAGGGCAACAAAAAGTGGTTTGTATCTGTATCCATTTACGCGCCTCAAGACGCATTACAAAATCGGTGGACTAAGCACATCTAACCTTGAAATACTTCCCCTGCCTACCGATATCAATTTTAACAGCTCTCCGTCTAATGCGACCTTGCGGCTGCGCTCGGTTCACCGTCGCATAGTAAATGCGTCTTCCCCATATGACTAACTTCACTGCTCTTTTTTAGTTTGTGGTAGAGACTTGTATTTCGAATAGACAAATAACCGGTACGTTGTGACTGGCGTACACCAGACATGCGCTTTACAGATGGGGATTCACTTTAGGGGTCTTCATAGAGAACAAAGGTGTTGTATTTTCGTAGGAGGATGGTCTTAGGAGTAAGCTTCCGTTGCAAGAAGAATGGAGAAGTCCTCATAAAGCCTCTAGACTGGTCGGATGTTCAAAATGTCGCCAATATTAAGAAGTCCTACAGTGAACTAAATGAGAAAATATGGGAAAATTTTAGGTTTCCTACGACTAGTGTAACTAAGTACATATGATGAAATTTTACCCATTTCATGTTGTTTCTGGCCATCAGTCTCATTGTTGTTGCGACTATGCCGCTAATAACTAATAACACAAAAGTCAACTCCAGGAACTTGGAAATGTGAGTTTCGAGGATCAAGTGGAACTTTTTGGTTGCGGCAACATCTTAAAAAATACATCTAACAGTTGATCCCCTCCTCCGTACGGCAAAAGTTTTGGTAGCGCATTACCTTGTTCTACACGGGCCTGTTTCAGTCTGAGGAGTAAATACTGATTAAATGGACTTCGGGCCCATTCCAGAAGCCGTCCTGAGGCACCGATGAACTAGACTAGATGAAATGCATGTAATCATCTGATAGTTTTATGAAATCAAGTTCCCCATGAGACTGAAACGGTTTGTTCAGGAATCCTAGTGGGTTTAGTTGAAGGTGGCAGTTCTGGCGGGAAACCGGTTTGCTAAACTTTTACAGTAACAGGCGAATCTTAATTTCCGATAATAAAACCATCAAACGTTGAATTTAGTGGTGTATTTACTAATTCCATCAAATGAACCCTCCAACAAAAGCCCCCCCTCAGTACCAAGGAACACTTTTAGAAGCAAAATTTACCCTCTTGAAGTCTTTTTCTAATATAAGGTTCATAAGCTGAGCACAGGTGAGATCTGTCACGTGATCCTTTGTTAGCAGTTGAACTTTCATCTCGGGAAGACGCGCCAGATGATCGAAAGGTCAGTACTCAGCAGCGTTTAGGACTATGGGAAATATGCCTGAAGAATGGTTTCCAGGAATCAGATTATAACATATATTCGCATTGTAAAGTGCCTTCTGTAGAGAAATCTGACACGGCCCAACTGATACTTCTAAGGCTACATGGATTTCTGTCAGAAATGGCTTGTTAGCAAGGGTCTGGAAAGAATATGACTGCGCCAACCTGATGAGTAGCAAAAAGGGAGAAAACCGTGGTGAGCTGTCGAAGAGTTTTCAGCCACCTTGTGAGTGGTTTCCTTCATGAAAAAAGCCACATTTGTACCGTGTTTGCTGCTTAAACACTACTTTCGGCGGTATCTCATCTCTCCGTATTTCTTCTCTGCTTGCTACAGATAGTGAAACAAACTGCCAAAGGTATCTCTTCCAGTGCGCTTACGGACGTTATGGGCGTGCGCTGCAACATTCAAACACCAGTTTAGATGATGGCGCACAGTAGTTAGTCACAAATGTGTGTCGCCTATCCTGGGCCTTGGTATAACAAATAAAACAGTTTGTTCATCAGTCCTGTCATTCGCTTACCATGTTATGCATTTTAAATATCCAGAAATTCTTTTAGAACAGTGATCAACGGGTTCCACCATAGCTTCTGAAATGGTAGCCGTGAAAAAAGCAATCCGCGGGAAAAGACACTTTGAAGCACACAATTGTTGTATGTTTGGGCCTCAGCAGATTTATTCACCACTCTGGCTTCTTGATTATAGGGGCACTGAATCAACTCAGGTAAGAAACTGAAGTTTGCCATTTTCACGTGTCCTGATAAGGACTGAGTCAACTGACAGAGCGGAAGCTGCAGTAAGATCATCAGTTAGGTAAAGAATGTCGCCGATAAGTGAGACGGCGTGCACCCATAATTTGGTCTTCTGCTGAGAGGCCTGTGAGACCACATAGTCCAAGCAGTTCTTAAAGCTCTCCTAGTATTCAGCTTTTTAGTCTGTCAGAGACAAGAAGACATGAAAATTTTGAAGACGCGCTGGTAAATACTGCTGAGTACATTCCGGACTGAATTTTCGTGTCACTTTTGCTGTTGATGAACAGATGTGGCTAAACGTCATATATTCTCGGCTTTTCTTCAAGCAAAAGGGTTAAAATGAGGTTGACGTTGTCACAAATCAAGATGCTGACAAGTGTCTATATCGCACCAGTTTCAAAGACCAGTCTTTTATCTTGACAATTCTTGTTGCGTCACGCTCACTATGAATGTCACAGAGCTTCATTTCAAATTCATGCATGACTGAAGATAGCCATCGCTCATGGACTGTTATAGGACCAAAAATTGTGTTTATCATTCCCTTAGCTAACAAGTATAGTTGCACTGAGACGATGAGAGGATTTTGAAAAAGTAGTACTTTTCCTAAAAGTTACTGACTTGCTTCCTTATGGACAAAATCTTGGGTAGAGCATAGAGACAGACAGGGTGATATGTGAAATACTATCACCGCTTTTTGGGTGAGTCTGTATATATATATATATATATAATGGCTACATACAGTTCACCACGGAATAGGAATAAGTTACCTAGCCTGTTGTTCCGTAGGTCATCCAGATAGAGATTTAAACGGATAGAGTTACAGTACTGAGGAAGACAGCATCGACCTTGCTAAGATGATCACGGGCGCGAATCTCGGGGCACCTCGAATTGGATCTATCCTCAAAATACTGAATGTAATAAGTAAGGGACGTACAGGCAACCTCGCGTCGCTCACTCAAGTATCCCTCTACAGAAATACAACCCATAGGAGCAGCTGTCACCATTGGTAAAGACTTGAAAAATATCATCCCCTAGCCAGATTTCCAGAGTTGCAACCGTTACCCTTGGAGGTGGTTGCCTTTAGCCCCCATACTGTTGAAGCTATTTCAATGAATAAATAAGTATGGGTGATCTAGAGATGACTGCTATTGCGCGACAGTCTCGGCACGGCTTACTAGTCCAGAATACTTACCGTGCGACCTTCCTCTCCTACACCCAGCTATCTGGCTGCAACTGACGACCGATCATGATCTACCTATCTGTTTCTAGATGACACGCATATATTGCGTTTACGTTGCTCGTTTTCTTTATTACCTTATCCCCTGTCAGGTTATTTCTGCTTGATAAGATTGCCAATTGGTCACCGAAAGGTTGGATTTAGTAGTTGTTTGACCTCAATATTTGACCAAAGGTATTCATTACACGGCATCAGACTCAGTCGACTGAAGGCGGAGCTCCTACGATCTGTGAGTTAGCCAGCTTATGTGCTGTATAAAGGAGGATACAACCGACCTCATCCGGTGTAGTTATGGAGTCTTACATCTTCAAATTTAGCGGTACTTTTAACACTGCCAAAACTTGTTGAAAGTGTTTTGTGACAAAGATCTTCGCTGAAATTTGTACAGCTTTCTCTAAGAAAATGCCAAAAGAGAAAAATTCAAAATGGTCCTGGTAATTTTGAGGTAAAAATTCGCAGTTTTTAGTAAGCGCAACGCGTATCAGGCATTCTATAGTTTCGTAGCTGTATAGTGTTTTACATTTGCCTTGTAATATTCAGTGGACATATTTCTGCTTGGAGGATTGGCTATCCCGAAACGCAGGTCGAAAATGAGGAAACTCCGTGCATAGACCAACCCTTAACATAGACAGTTTTCTGTTATTTCCATCTTCAGACTCTGCTGCGCTTGACTGCTGAATGTGGAAATAAATTAACGGAGCCAGTTTTACTCTAAACAGCATCATGCCATGTGGGGCAGAACAAAAGAAGAAATAGTTGTCTGGCAAGGTGGAATAGTCCTAGTTGATTCGACAAATACACTCACTGGCCTACCATTTTGATTTTCACGGCGGACTTGACGGAATACCAGACCAGCCTCTCGTTTATGATAGTCCCCAAAGGAGTGTGCTGTACAGGGGCCATCTCATGCTTCAGCTTGTACAATATTCGGGCTGTTGCAATACATTATATAGACGTAGCATACTTCAATAAGGTTGCGGAAAGCAGCCGGGACCGGTTTTGCCCCTGTCGGAGTTCGTAAACGAGATTTTGCCGGGATTCAGGTGGATGTCCGGTTAAAACCAAATTTGTGTTCGACTGAATGCATTTGGCGAATTGCGTCCAATTTGAAATCAACGTGCGGCTGATAGGAACTCGAGGATAAAGCCTATTTGATGAGCCCAAAAAAAGGAAAAACCGATCAAGGGCTGTAGGAGGGTCTTACTCCATGTTTCTACGGCTTGGATCATCAGTTTGGTCCTTGTCCACAATAATGGTTGATCAACTTCCCAAAGCCTTGTCTTCTTCGATAGCACGCAAATAAATAGATAAATCTTTCATGGTCAAGTTGGTCTAAACAGTACTTCCTAATAAGACTTTGCTACAAGCAGCTTGTAATTCAAACGTATTGTGAGACCAACAAGTTCTACTTTGAATGACATCGAGTGACAAATTGGCAGAGTGATGAGAGAACAGTTGTGGCAACTTCCTGAATATATATATATATATATATGTATATAAGGGAAGTGAGCGTTACTAAGCAGAAATTGAAAGTGACGTTTGGCAGTGGGCAATTCCTCACCAAATCAGTGGTGCAAATTTTCTGCGTGGGTAAAGCAACTAAATTGTGTGTGAACTGTACCAAGAGTGTTTCTTTTACCAACTTGATTGTGCAGAACATGGGGTGAAATTAACGGATTGCCGAAACCATGGACATGATTTGAACATCAGTTCCGAAATACCCAATAGGCGTATAATCTCAAGTCAGTGAACGTGGTTTCAAGTTACGCGAATCACTGATCCCGGAGACTGCATGTCAGTCACTATTCAGTTTACTTCTCCTGATTCGGCCACAGGTGCGCGGCAACGAGTTGTGTAAGGTATTAGTAAACATCCCTGCGGTGAATCAAATCCATCTGAAGAGTGAACTCCGCAATGGCCTAGAGCATTCGCGTGTCTCATGTCACAATGATTACAGGTGTGGATCAGTCACCAAGCTCTCTGTGCGCTATCGCAGTATTTGTAAACCCCGAAACATGTCATCTATTTGCGAGTGTCTAGTGACTCGCCTTCGACGCAAAGAGGCGTTTTTGTTGCTCACTGTTTTGTCTAATGCACTCGAGAGCTTAGCGAAACAAATCCATGATTCCATTGTGTTCCGCAGGTAAAATGGGCGGCTCCACATTCCTCTCCGGTTTAGAGCACAACGTCACGGGAAGAGCACACTGAAATGGATAACAAAAGCACGTGCAATTCTTCTACCAACCGGTAACATCATCGTTTGACAGCTGGTTTGGCTCACCCAGATCGAATTCCACAGAAGCACCGCTCACTAACTTCCGCACAGACACACAAACAAACCGAAATGACGGGACCTGTGAAACAGAACATGTACGTTCGAGAGGAAGGAGTAGCCACTCAGTGTTTGGACGAGGAAAAAGGCAGCTGGAATGACAGTGCATCTCGTCTGTCCACACATACATAAAAACAACCACGGATTAGTGAGACTGACGTATTAGATACTCCCTAGAGCAGTTGAAACCCGACCATCTCTTGACGTGTTTCGGAAGGGCACAGGATGAACAGGTTTTGATGGGCAAACCTAAGGTTGTATTCATAGTTTTGGCCTCACGGCAATTGCCACCTCATTTCTAACTCTTCGCGCTTGTGGTGACACTGTGTTTTAGATAACCATGAGTAAGCATCTTTCCGAGGTGAACAGATTGTTTATTCGGGTAGTTTTCTGGATGCTCAATGCAGTGTGAAGGAACTACTTCCGCGTGCTTATTTTCTTTCCAAAAAAGATAATAAAGCAGTTGAATGCTGTCAGTATTGTCACCGTGAACGTGGTAAGTGGTTTGGATGTTCCTTTGAGGCATTCGCCGAAAATCCATGTTGTATTGATCCTGGCAGAACGGAAGGAAAGAAATCTGGGGTGGAAATCTCTTATATATTATATTCCTAGAATACTACTCAGAAGCGTTACATGGCACGCGCCAACTTATACCACATCAGTGGTTTTCCTTTGGGCGCCATCCCCTTTTCAGAGAGGTTAGGGAACTGAAAAAGATGTTTAAATATAACATGAGGTTGGCAAAAACCCGGGGAGTGCGCTACATGATGAGCCTCAAGAAGGGAAATAACAGTTTGTGGGCTGTTGATGAGTTATCAGCAAACTTATGATTGGTGTTCCTTCAAAAAACTGTATTGTGATCCCTCAAACATTGTACCAAGTGGAACAACAGGTGGCATTTTGAGACGTATTTAATTGAAGAACCGCACAAACGAGAGAATCAGCTTTAATTCCGATTAACACCAATTTATTTTGCAAGTGGGTGTATTTCACTAGTTGCGTGCAATTTTGTGTTCAGTTAAAGAAGTTTGAGGAGAGTGCACCTATATCGTGAACCCAAAAAAAGGGGGGAACCGGTTATGGGATGTCAGAGGTTTTTCAGCACCATTACGAGCAGTGTTCAGTATTACATCGCCACTCAGGAAGGTGTTCGGGAGCTTCATTAAACGGATAGAACAAGGAATATGATCAGCACAAAACAAGCGCGAAATGTGCACAGACAGTTTGGACGTGGAATGTCTAGTGTAATCACGAACAGAGTAGAAACTCAAAGCAGTAGCAAGAAGGGGAAGGATTGGAGAGATACATGTTTCTCAGAGAAGTAACTACACAAGTTTTCATTTGTTTTCTTTTGAACAGTGTTTACTCCCATTGACAAGCAGTTAACTGACCATAAACCAAAACAACGGTAAAACAAGGTAGATTTGGGCCACGTAAGCTCGAAGTTGAGCAGTCCTGAAATTGAGTTGCGGTCGTTACAGTCGTCTGCTTTAAGGTGCACTCTAGACAAAAAAGGTTATCAGCATCATTTGTAAATGTTTTGGATAAGGCACTTCAGACTTATGATTCTGCCAAGTGGCTTACCTGAGTTACGACAACCTCCGTGGTAGTAGTGGAAAATCATCGCTTGAACACTGTACCAGCTCCTGGATGCGGCTGCCAAAATATACATAGGAAAAAAATCCTTGGGAATAATTTTTTCTGCAACTATCTTTTTTTCCGCAAGGTGCTTTAATTACGTGCTGCTTACCATGGAACGTTAATTCCAATGGTGCTCACTCAAATAGCGTTCTCTTGCATCTTTTTCAACTGAGTCACGTGGCGCGCAAATTAGTTTCCAAGACTGAGGAATACTTCAATCTTTAACTGACTTGAGACACCTGAGAGTAACCTTGCATATACGTGGTCCCTCCAATCAAATCAGTTGCTTGGGATTTGCTGACCATTTGCATGATTGCTGATCACAGTATTTAACATTCAGTGTTCAGGATATGAGCTCAGGACTATGGATATTCTGTCTGATTAGTCACCTGTTGAAACTTTTGTTGAGTTCTTAGGCTGATCTATCAGAAAAATCGCTTGTGATCTGGGACGATTACCCTCCAGAGTAAACACCCACGGCAACGACCAACATCTTTCGACTCCGTGGATGAACTGGCTCTACTTCATATGCTTGATCAACGAGGAGTGTCTTCGAAATTTGTGAACGCTGTTTGTACTATCTATTCCTGTATTTCCTATTTTATTGCGCAATATTGGCCTGGGCTTGTTATATGAACTAACAAAAAGCTTCTCTACAACCTGCGCGGGTCCGCAGGGATGCCCCATCGCCCCCTTCTTCGATTTTGCCGATGACAAGAGACTGTGAATAGAAGTGCGGAAGTCAGACTGGAGAATGACTCCTAGACTTATAATATGTGGATGATATGGCCGGTATTTGAACCCAAACATGATATCGGAATTGGCGCTTTGTTTCGAAATGAAGTTGATACCTTCAAAGTGCTGAATTATACCTCAGGACTTCCCACTTCCCTATGCCTTTGTACAACTTCAGAATAAGGGAATTGAAGTTGTTGATAGGTTTGCTTATCTTGATAGTTGCATGAGGCGCGACCCCACCATAACACGAAGTTGGCACAAACATCACCAAGGCTCGGGTATTATTTGCCAACTTGCGTCAGAAACAAAACTTGCGGTGTCAGAAACAAATATAACCGAGGCTAAAGAACGATGCCTACAAAACAGCCATAACAACAGTCCTACTCTATGACCTTTCCTTTATGGAAACTTCTAAAGTTCTCAAGTGTTTGACCATCGATGCATTAACAGGCGGAAGAACTTATACAGTGAAATAGTATTTAAGCAACGATTAGATAACTGATTCGTCTGATCAACAGATAAGGCTTGTAATTTTTGAGGGGGTTGGGGCTTGAATTCCTCATGCTCAGTCACTGTCTATGGAATAAAGTTTTCTCCACCTCAAGCCCTTGTTGGCGAAAGGATTCTGGAGAACAGGCCAAGACACTGCAACGCGAAATGAAGGTGGCTACTGTTAAGTTGGGCGCTGTGGGATCTTCGCTCTTTCCAGATCTAGAATTGCGTGATTCACTTTGCACTCAATTGAAAACCCTACCGGACATGGCACGTAGATGATCCAAGTGGCGAGCCTGCCGTCAATACATGGTCGAACAAATGGCCAAAGTTTGTCTGTCGTTGTGTGCTAAACTTGTGTTGCGTCAGGTTCATAGTGGAATTTGGATCAGTCTCATCAGTGGTGTCTTACCTCAAGATGATGCTCATATGCATTGATCTTGATAGTTTTGGAAAGTTTGAGCACCTAGATGTGGGTGATGTTTACTAGGAGTACTGGGATCTTGCAGCCAGTCCCTACTTCTCTTATGTTCTCACCTCATTGGGATGTTTGTCCCTGGTCCCATGGTAGTTAAGCAAGTCTCATTTCCCGTTAATTGTGTACCGTTCTCCAAGATGTTTAATAATTTTTATGCGGCGAGACGCTCAAAAAAGCGATGGGCTTTGGCTAATTTTCCCAGGGTTGCATGCTTCGTTATCTGGTCATTTCTGGACCTTATGTATGCTGTTTTGATTTGTTATAGAGGAGAATGTTGGTAGCTCAGGTAGCATAGATGGTCGCTGGTTTGTTCGCTGAGCTGGACAATTTGATTGCAAACGTTTCATTGCCAATCGAGGTGACATCATCAGTGCGTTGGTCGGGAGCATGGTGGAGCGTAGCGATGGGTTGGTGGTTGTGCCTCGCCCATCGCTACGCACCACTACACTCCCCAATAACGCACTGATGATGTCACCTCGATTGGTGATGAAACGTTTGCAATCAAATTGTCCAGCTCAGCGAACAATTCATTTGGGCAGTCCGCCAAAGCAGAGGTTAGAATAATTCGCAGCTTTAGTGGAATTGGCTGCTACTGTAGTTGTAAAGTGCTTTCAAATCAGCTCCCTTCATCCTTACTGTGGATTATCTCGGACCCATAATCTTCACCCGCAATTTAAACTGGTGGGTTTGTGCAGTCATACAGTGCAACAAAACTACACAACCATCCTCACTGATGTTCTTGTCAAGCTACACAAACTGCATTTAAAGGATAAGGTTACTTGAAACTCCATATCAGCATTTGGGTTAAATGGCTTGTGCTCAAAAAGAGAGATTCCAAGAATGGTTTAAGTTTTGGGCTGCGATCGATCTCGCAGTACACCGGGGCGCGAATTCCCATTGCGAAATAAGATCATCCGTTGATCGATGAGCTGGTTTATTGGATTTTAGAACTTTGTGCTGAGGGGTTTTACAGCAAATTTCGGGCTGAATGGTATCTTTTCGAACAACAGCGATCAACCTATGGATCCACTCCGACTTGAAGGGGATGCGGAAACCCCGACTACGGTTATCCCAGGCTGTTTTCTTTTGTGTACCTCACTAAATCGGGACACAACTGGCTTCAGAAGATTCAATAACTATGCAACAACAAGGTGTAATAAAGAGTTTGGAAGAGACAGTAACTGAATAACCGAACAGAGCTTACCAGAACGTGCAGTAAGATTTTCAAGGAGTTTCAGTGATATGTACTTGAAGAGTTAGAGTTGTTTTGCACGACAGCGGCGTTCCACAGGTGACTACCGGTCAAATGCACCAACGTGTGTACGTTTCTCATTAGAGGTGGTTTTGTGAGATAAGCACTTGTGTTCAGAAATAGACTTAGGAAAATATTTCTTCGACCTGGTAGATCATATCGAGTTATTTTTCGCATTCAGAAACATATTTGGTAACAGATATATCAGGTTGCAAATTTTTCACCACCAGTGAAGATTTAATCATCAGTGCGCAATGAACCTCTACGATACGTCAGCGACGGTGCACTGAGTGGTTAATTTCATGTATGTACTTCTTACCTGGACTAACCGTTGTTGTTTGGCTGTTGTTTGAGTGTGCGCCATGAGTAGGTTGCTCGTTAAATCGTGTTCTTACTGGTTGCCGTCAAAAATGTTTTACTATGTCTTCCGCGACTCTCGTCTATTGGTCGGCACTCAGCTGAACTCTCAACTTGGTCTCTCCATGCTTCGTGCTGTGACACTGATATGAATCTACAGATATCCCCATTTCCTGCTTTTTGTTTGGCATGCACTGCAATCCCAACTAACTGCTTTGGCTAAGCTGCTAGGACTTTTTTTAGATTGGATTCAAGTCAACAAGTCGATTGATTAAATCGGCCATAGATTTGTTTATTTACCAGAACCCTTTTGATTATCGCTTATCCGTGCTTCCCAGGACTTTATGTTTTAAATTTGAATTTGTGGCCTTCTTGGTCTTCTTACGGAGACGCACTGACCATGTCATCTCGATTTACGATGGAAACTTTGTACCCCCAACTGTCCAGGTCGTAGGAGAAAAATGGTGACCAATGTACTATCTGAGTTAACAGTGTCTTATTCAATAGCAAATAGATCCATCATTCCACAGTGAGTTTACCACGCGGGGTACTCTTGCCTTTGACGTGTAGTGTAGTGCAGTGTAATTTACATAGTCTCCTGTTGCTGCTGGACAAACTATTGCGCTAAACAGTCATTCACAACAGAAGTATGAGGTTCCATGCCTTGACCGGGCCGATAGTCCGGTCATTTGAGCAGTTGATGAGCAGAGCCGAAGCCTGTCTTTGGTGACACCGGCTACTACGTTTTAATGTTTGGATTAGAAGTGAATGCTGAGAAAAGAAATTCGTCAACACAAGACTGGATGTTCAAATCAGTCAGTCTAGGAACAAAACACAATCCACACATCAAGTCAACTTTGTCCCATTTTCCTACAAACTGGTGACCCACGGAAAGTGATCAATTGACGAACGGAGAACGCGATGAAAAGCTCTGGGGAACTCTACAATGCTTCTGAGTATTTCAGATAACAACCTTAAACAAGATTTTGCGTGCAAATTAACATATACCCAGGTCTCTGTTCCCAGAAGCTGGTGACCATTGCATCCCCGAAGCCCAGGGATTCCAATTCCTACGGGAAGTATTGTCAGTACAAGCAGCAGTGAAGTACTTCAGGCTTTTCCAAGTGTATTCAGTGGCAGCGATTGTAATTACAGCTCGGAACTCGCTTAAGCTCGAGTACGCGGTTGGCAGTATTTGGTTACTCCTTGTCATTCACCAACAGAAAGCTGCTGCAAGGCTGGTAGGTTCATTAGATTCGATGGTTCCTCTCAAAAAACATTGTCGGGACCCAACCAAAAAGTTAATCCATGAGCCCTTCTGTCCTTTGGGGTGCGAACATGTGATGGAGGAAGGCAATGGAACCCAAGCGTCATTCTGCTTTCTTGGAGGGATGTTTAGGGGTGAGATTCGACAGAACAACCTGTGTATTGCAATTCAATGAATGTAACCCTTTAAGCTTTGAACAAAGTAAGTGAATACAGAACCAGAAGACAGTTAGAGGCTTCTGCATTGACAGTCTCCGAAGGTTGGACTTCCTGATAAGTCTACACCGTCTGTTCACCGTTCCACATAATTGATCCCTTTTTGAGTTTCCGGTCCGCTTGATGGCGGATAGATGACTAGTTACATTCCCATCTCACTAATGCGTGAGTCCCGTGTATGCGCAATATAAGTATTTGATTATTGGTTAAACCAGGGAGATTTATTCATCTCCAAGATCGTTGCATTCAGACATTTATAGTTATGACCTGTTTAACGCTACTATAGTGTGCTGTTTTAAACACGGATTGCATCGCAACCCCAATATATGAGCGGATAACGCAATTCTGTCTGGTGTGTACAGCGTTTCACTTGAGTAGATTGTAGCTGTTGTGCGCTTTATGACCATAACATTCACACCGAAGCCCATCGCTTTGATCTTGGTTACGGATTTGGACTTGATCTGAACTTGCGAGATAGGAGCACTCAAAGTAGCACTAACTGTCTGTTGAATAACGAAACATCACCAAATGCACATCTACACACGGTGGGGCTCAACAATAACGCAGACGGTTCCATTTGAGCAAGGGTCAGAGAGTACCGAAGCATGTGTTCAGCCAAAGGACAGGAGTTTTTTTTCATTTTTCGGACAGAAAAAATCGGTTGTGTCAAAGCAAAGCTTGTTTCTCTCTAGAAAGTGAAGTACCTACACCAGATTTCCTACACCGGATTTCCATTACTTCGAAAGTGCATGAGTTCACTTTTCCAAGCACTGCTCAGTCACTTGGCTCGCAGCGAATGTGCACTGTCCCATACTGCGCAATCATTTGTGTTATTTCGAACAGCTTACAAGTTCCACTAATACTAACTTGCCGATTTGAGAATGGTGAAGTTTCCTAATAACAATACCATGGCTGTTTCCCATCTTAGGAACTAGTTGTGTATCGCTTGGCTTTAGAACGTTTCCGATACCCCAACAGTCAAGATTTGTATGATCAGAAGAGAAATGTGAAACGTGGAATCCAGAATCTCTGGTGCCGAAAATAAGTCGATTTACGCGCAGTTACGTAATCATGTGGGTGCAGCTTGAAACGGCTCCAACTCAACAAGATGCATCTATTTTGACTCCGTCAAAATGAAAATTGCTTCTGGGTAGTGCCGCAACGTGGTAATGGAACTTGCAGACGGACGAGCGCATTCCTACTCTTAATGACAACTGGCAGGAAGTGCCCAAACGAAGTCAGTAACGTAGAAAACCGACAAACAGCCGTCTGATTCACCCATAACTGTCAAGGGTTTTTGCATCCTAGCTTGTCAGTCTATTACAGACCCAATGGTAAGGTAAATCAACGCGGTCTTCGACCATGAAGTACGACGAAACCTGCAAGCATTATTCTTACGAAGTGATATAAACAAATTTTCTCCTTCGTACTAATAAATCCCACTTTTCCTGATCTACCAACCACAAAAAATTTGGTTGTTTAAGTCGTTTGTTTTGAGACCGTTCCCAGCCTCGTTTGAAAGTTTGACTAGCCGTTATATTAATCTCACTTTTCACCTTTTGTTTTAGCTCAGGTTTTTTTGCAAGGCGTTGATGTCTTGTTCACAAAAGCGAAATCATTCATTTTGATTGTCATCATTAGAGTCACCTGACTCATGTACTTTTCTGGATTCAACGTTCTTACAATCATTTGTACTTCTTTGCTGCGACCCTGAAAACAGCCACGATCCTTTCTGATAAACTCTGGTAGTGAAAACATGAGAGTTAATTCCAGTTGTTATGGAAGATTTTCGTATCTGCCGTCTCTTAAATAGCTAATGTCGTTTTACTGAAGTACCTGTGTCAAATGATTCTTTCTTGCATCGTTCTCACTGCTGAGTAGTCGTTTTGATTGGGTAACAGGGTTTGGTTCATGTGAGTTTTGGGGGATCACTTTGGGGTCTTGGCTACACTGTTAACGCAGCTGACCAAAATGTTATTCGTTGTATTCACAAAAGCTAGCGCAGTCAACTTAAACATCATGGTACGAAATTCGTGTGAGCTCTTATTTCGATATTCTGTATCAGTCACTGTTTCAGAAACTAATAAATACTTTCACCGTCCAAATTTAAATGCCTGCAGCTGATCTAGAAACAACAAATATTTCTTTATTTTCAGGTCGAGGCAGGAGTGCACCTATGCGCACGCTTGTAACCCCACCATGTAAAACTGAATTGAAATGTGCGGTTGAACCCAGTGCGCTATGCAAGCCTATCGATTTTCATTTCAAGTGGCCTCGCTTCAAGAGAGCGTCTTTAGGCTTCATCAAATACAATAGAATTTATTACACCTCTACCAGCATCCAAACGCCTGGACCTTCAGTCATCTGATGCTAAACATTCAGCTTTCACAGCATCCCATTTTATCTCCTCGTCGACACTGGAGGCTACTTCAAATGATCTCTTTTCCTAAGCCAATCCTTCTGGCGACGCTGGAACGGCTTCTGAGTGAAAGAAGAACAGAATAGAAACTCACCAGAATGACCAGATATTTAGAAAGCTTATCTCTCTAAAAGTAGTTGCTCCACCACCCGTGTGACAACGTATATAGTACGAGCAGTTCAAAAGTGATTTGGGAAGCGATAAAGAGTTGAACTGAACTATCTAATGCTGCTACTGACCAAGCGGAAACTAACACTGTACTATCTTGCTGCCATCGCTTCTCATTTGAAGTGAAAATATCTAGCTAAGGTTGTATTGATGGCTGTTAATTTGTTTGCAAACGCTTCATCACCAGTCGAGATGAGATAATCGACTTGCGTTCTAGCTGAAAGTGAGTGATGGTGAACGTGTGTGGCTCTTGATATAAAGTGTACTTACTCCAACCGACCTACAATGATGATTGGGCTTTTGGGTGAGCATTCCCACCGGATTTTTTTCGACCTGTCTCCCAACTTGGGATGTCCGGATGGCCTTGGGAATCGACCTGTCCGGTCCCCTCAGTGAACTTTGTTCGTTCGCTTCCACAGTGAGTCCTATCTCTTGGTCTTGGTGTGACTTCGTGTTACCATGGAGTTGGCGGTTAAATCCTTTGAACAGTACCGTGCTTCTAGAACTTTCATCCCAAATTCTAACTGTTGAGATGAGGAATGAAGGCAGTTTTGTTTGCGAGTCTTGAAACTAAACTGACAACGATTCCTCAGCCAGGAATTTCACTCATTGTGATGGCTTCTTTCCCAAGGTTACAGAGTTGGCAAATTCTCTAACTGCCCTTTACTCACGGAGAGTTATCGTTTTATCAAACGATTGATCGGCTTGTAACATGAAAAAAAACCGCTGTGGACACATGCTGTATGTGGTATTATGAATAAAAACGCTTTCTCACTCCCAGTTACAGGTGACGTCTACCACCGCCCCCTTCAAGGTATACTCACCGCTCTTATCCCAAGAGCTTGAAGTTGAGCTGCTTTTTATATATATTTATTCATTCGACAGAAATTCCATGTCTTAGGTAGCTATATTTAAAAAAACATGGTATTTCTCCTCTGGCTTTCTCACCCATCATGACTGAAGGTAGAATTCTGGATATATTTTACATTACTCACGAGTAGCCAAATTTATTTCCCCGTTGCCCTTGGAAGGTCAGACCCACGCTTGGCTCATAGGCGATGAATTTTTTGTGTAGAACTCGTGAAGCAGTTAACTATGAAAGAGGTCTGGCTTTCGATATCCTTTCGGATCTATGGCGCACAAACGGCCTGTCTCCACCCCCTCTCACCTTTGGAACCTCAGGCCTTTACTTACTGCGCACACCCCTTTGAGACCAAATGTAAATAGACATAGTAACACCGCACACCGCATGGCTGTGCGAGGCCGCATCACTGGCAAAAAGTAAAGTGGAGGACCGACCACTTCAAGAGAAAATAAGACACCCCTGTTCTTGTTTAGGGAAATACACCTTGAAAGTCTATCTTTAACCGATTTCACCATTGCCCAACTAAATTCTTAACCAATACTAAACAGTTTTCCCTTAGTTCCTCTACCATGCGAAAATATTTTACCCTTTCCGACCAGCAAGCACAAGCATTCTTTATGAGCTGAACTTTATCTTAGGAACTGACAGCTGATGGATATTTGATACAGGAAGCGGGATGGTCTGGTCACCCTGATAAAGCAGGTTTGGGCAAACTGCACTTACCAGTCGCTGTCTATGAATTTGAACACTAATAGAACTGGGTATGTGTATATTGTGTATACAGAACGAAGTATCCGTGACTCACCACTGGACAGCTTTTGTTTGGAGCACTCATTACAGGTGAGCTCTCCATCTACCTTAAGGGAGAAATTGAAAAATCTATAATCAAGCCTAATGAGCAAAATGGAAGACGGGGTAAATCTGCACTCTGATTGGATGTAAACTGGCAAGTTGTCCTCTATGTACGACAGTTGTAGGTCTGGTTTAAACGCCAGTTCAGCTGGTCTGTAGATAGTCCTTTCTCAAAAAGTAGACTGAGAGTTAATGGTTTCCATCCTACAGATGAGATACGAGATATTTTCTGATTTGGTAACGTATTACTCTTTGAGGAGATATTTGAAAGACTGTTTCTGAATCCGGAGCACCTTCATAGTAGATTACTTACGTACGGTCACTTAGTGATTGGACAATAGTGCGCTTCGCGCTCATCGGAACGAAGATGTTGAGGGCTGCATATCGACTTGTCCGAACCGATTTTTAGACGACGAACTGATTGCATACATCGGCTGAACGTAACATTCAGAAGATGTTGAAACTGATTGCATACATCGGCTGAACGTAACGTTCAGAAGATGTTGCGCACTGTGATTCACTTTCACATGTGAAGTGTGTGGAAAAGATTGTATGAAACAAATTGCGTGCCACTGCTCATTTGCAGCAGTCGTAGTTACATCATTCAATATTGTTGACAGAGGTGTCTGTCTCGTGATTGCTAGATCGCCTTCGCTGCGGAGTTGTGTATCTGAGAACGCCAACTTAACAGTTACAGACTATTGAACAGGGGAGCAAAACTCTCATATGCATCTCGTTTACAAAACTGAATATCCACTGTCTCCTTGAACGCGTCTTCCTGAAATTTTCTGGATATCCATTGACTGTTACTCAAATGCAGGCAAATGTTACAAAGAGACTCCACAAATTCCGTAACAGATCTTACTTTTCAAGAGACGCAAAGCGGATTTGCGAGAAGACGTGCTACTCACACGCCTCATCAGTAGTATCTACCGTTACACACCTTCCCCCTTTAAAGGTCGTCCGAAAGCCACTGTTGTTCAATGATTGTTTATCTTTGTGTTCAGCGTGTGTTGGGGGACAAGCGATTCTGGGTAGATCTCACTGACCGTGTCCTGCTTTAGTACAATACTCAGCTGTGTTCATTTTAACAGTTTTACAGAGAGCATAGAAACCTCTTCCTCTATGGTTGTCTGGCAATTGGGCACCAGATACTACTAGTGCGATATCGACATCTATGGTGATGATGATGATGATTAAACTATCCCGAGTATTTGGCGCGGAAACCTCAGCACATCTACTGGCAGGCCTGAAAAATGAAATGACTCGACACAACAGCCTTGAGAAATGCACATCGACCACCGCTTCGCGCATTCTCAAGCCCTGCACGACGAAAGGTTAGAAACAATAGAAAACTATATCAGCTATTCCAAATTCCGTAAAAGTACACTATGAAAGCAGGCCACAGAACGCAACAGACATCCAGTCGAGCAACGCGCATCGCTGGAGAGTAAACTTTCTGTCAGATATTTGAAATGAACCTGTCTGAGCCGATAGTTTTTGTTTTGAAATAAGCTGAAAAACTAGTACACTGAGCAATGGTGTGTTAGCAGAGTGTACTGAATCCCAGGAGCGAGATGGCTCAAGTGGTTAGAGCGCGAACTGACTGACCGAAAGATCCGTGGTTCGAACCCGACCTATGCCTCTCGACTTCCCCTGTCTAGACTTGGGCAACCTGGCAGTATCCCAGCCCTCGTGCTTCCCTCGGGCGGCACGGCAGCTAGGTACCGAAAGGGTGTTACAGCTGAACAGTAATGAATCCCAGCGGATAACCCAAAGTTCCATAAAGTGATACAGAAGTTCAATTGACACCGCGCAGCAGTGTGGGTATAACGAACGAACTATCAGTGCGGTGTTCATACTAGCTGGAGTACAAATCACCCGAAAACCTTAGGCAGTTACAAACGAATTACAAAAACAGAATGAAGGATTGCTACCTGGAGAGAGAGAGAAAGAGAGAGAGAGAGTACTTACCTCCCCAAAATTTAACAGCCATTTTAACGAGTTTTGAACCAGCAAGCTGGCCACCAAACCCATTGTGGTGGGAAGTGAGGCAGCACAGACGCCTTCACGCTTAAGCGTCTTTTCATCCAAACCACTTGCTACGATAAGCGGAGGGAGACACTCAAAACATGGCGTCCGTCCGGGATATAGTAATTGTATGTGACAACTCATGGCGTCCTCGCTAACACCGGATTCAAACCACACCTGTGGTGAAACGAGAAGAAAAAACGGAAATGTTGTTGCGATAACTGGTCCTTGGCTTGGTTGAGAGGTTTTCACTTTAACAGAGATTAAGGTAGAACACAGCGGAGCGAAACAGGTTCACTTAGTTCGAGAGTACACACACACACAACTGTGACACAGATTTCGAAGGAGTTTATTTTTAACCGTTTCGGTGCAAAAAAGCATCTTTACATCCTTCCAGCGTTTTGGATGCTCATCTACATTTCTACTAAACGGATTATTCTGGTATTCCTAAAGGCCTGTGGTCCAAAAAGTCCAGTGCCCTGATAGATAATTCCTCATATTGATTTTTTGAGCCTGCGCAAACGAATCGAAAGGCATTTGTTTCACCAACTGAGTTACAAGACCGATAAATTGATTGGCAAAGTGCAAAAGGAAACTGGAAAACCCGTCTCTTTGATCACGAAAGACAGTGCGACGAAAGTTCAAAAACCATTATTCAGAATTTTATTCCAACCCGGAAACGCTATCGTTCGGTGAAGTGATCCAAGTGAACCAGTGTGTGTGTGTAAAAACCTTGAAAACAAGCTACCAGTCTATCTGAGGGTGGGACAGCAGATCCGACTGTCCCCCCCACGCACTTGAAATATGCCCGAATCCTTACTTGATTCAATTCATTACACGCCTTGTTGATGGTCATTCTGGCCTCAAAGTTGTCCACACAGCTGAGCAGCAAATCCACAGGTTGCCCGGAAACTTTACCACCATGTTGAATTCGACTGAGAAAGTGTTCGTAGTGTTCCATCAGAGTGATGTCGTAGTTATGTGCCTCAATGTCTACATCTGGATTGATGAAACTTAGGGTGGCAGCCGCAGCCGACACTTTGCTCAGTCCGGATTGGTGAGGCTGTGAGGGTTGAAAAGTTGAAAAGATCGGCTCCAGGAAATCAGTTCAATTTACCAGTGGCAGCATGCGGCTTTTAAGATGATAGGAATGCCATATGAAACTAAATAACGAAAAGTTTGGCACAAATTCAAAAACCGTAATCATTATGAACGACAGTAAAACGTCAGTGTTAAAATATCGGTTCTTCACTACTGTACAACCAAGTTGCTCAGTAAGAACTGTGTTCTGAAGAAGCTCAAAGATTTGCACACAACGCTAACCAAAAATGGACACCATGCGAAGGACCGCAACCTACTATTTTTAGCAGTAGTTCCGAAACTGCCATTCTTGGGCAGGCATCTAAGAAACTAGTGTATCAAAAACTAATGGATGTTTTGCAGTTTTGGGTCGGATAATAAAACTGCATATTGTGTACGATTCGAAAAACGGTACTGACAGGAACGATAAAAAACTTAATGGTGAATCAGAGACAAAGGATTTTCCAAAGGCACTGAGGCAATGTGCGAGAATCGATTCACAGATCAGCAATGCACCGTGTTTACCGCCTTCAAGTCGATTCAGAATTATCAGAGAAAAACCGGAGTTGCAGAGGTCATTCAGAATTCTTCTGAGTGATAGGTTCTAGCCCTGACTAGACTAGCCACTAGAGAGGCAATATCAATGAGATGAATGCCAACTACATAGTATTTTTGAACCCAGGGTCGAATTACTCTGGTACTTTTCATTAATTTGCCGTTGATCATCAGCCTATTCATGTGTTTGTTCACCTTACTGACCCGTTAAGAAGACAGGCTTGATACTGGTGAAAGGAAGAAGGCCTTCGCTGCGGAGTTATCTATTTGAGAACGCCAGCTGAACAGTTACAGACTATTGAACATGGAAGCAAAACTCTCATTTGCATCTCGTTTACAAAACTGAATATCCACCTTCTCCTTGAACGCGTCTTCCTGAAATTTTCTGGATATTCATTGACTGCTACTCAACTGCAAGCAAATGCTACAAAGAGACTCCACAAATTCCGTAACAGATCTCACTTTTCAAGAGACGCAAAGCGGATTTACGAGAAGACGTGCTACTCACATGCCTCATCAGTAGTATCCACCGTTACATCAGTAGCACATTTCCATATGAATGTTAATAAGAAGACCAAGTGGAGAAACCATCGCGAATCCATCCTCTTACCGATAAATGGTTCTAGTACACTGAAAATGATCACCAGATATACACCACAGTATTACTGTGTGATGTTATTTTGATCGGTATAGTTGCATATGGCTTTTACAGTCTAAAAGGGGGGTTGCAAAGGGATAAGTTACGGCACTTGTGCATGTCACCTGTATTATTCTCTCTAAGCACTTCAGCAGATTCGAAAATAACAAATCAGTAAGAAGCCAAGTGCCAAGCATGGTGAACGAATCAACAGCCATCTGATCAACTCCTAAGGAAAGCATCCGAGCTAGCAATATTCCGACATGCAGTTAACATGAACGTTGCACTTTGGAGATTTTCAGTATGGTTTTTAAAATTCCTGGAAGCCACTGTGAAATAGTATAGCAGGATTATTTATACAGTTATGCATCGTTGTTAGATGGTACGATTTAGGTGTTCCGGTTGTCGGAAATTATTCCGATTTCTTTTGGTTGTACGACGTTCGGTGCTAAAAGTAGGATCGTTACGGCGTTCCATCCGACTGGACTGTACTCATAAGCCAGAAGGCAAACTTTTACTTATCTGGTAGTTTCAGTCCCAGCCTCCTTACCGGACTTCACCATCATCATCATGTTTGTCTACATAGGACTCCCAGAACACTAATATAATCGAGTCATAGGAGTTCATGAAGAATGTCATTATACCTAAACCATCAGCTGTAGTTTATTGTGTCGAACTTGACCGCAATAAGTGCAATAGAAATCTGATTGATTTGATGGCATTGCACCTTTAATGGTGCTTTGACGACAATTCGGTCATCTTTACGGAGCGCAGATGGCGTGAAGTTATGCGGGACACTGACGAGATGGTGCATTCGCAGGCCAGGTAAACAGAGTGGCTTTTATTATTTAAAAAAACTGGTCCTTTTGGTTTGATAGAATGAATCTAGGTGATCAAACAAACGTTCAAATCTACTCTAAGTAGCTTCAAGTCAGGGAACTGTTTCAGTTCCCGAAATTGGCCGGATTCAACTCATTCCCTTGGAATCGCTGCATGATGTTGTATTAAGTTCATACATTTGTGTGATGTATTAGTCAGGAGGAACAATAACAGAAAACAAGCTTTTCCGCTAATTTCGTTATTCTGATTTGGTATTTTTTAATGATATCGCACTTTATCTACATAAAAACATACATCAACGGACTTTAACCGCCAAATCCAATGGAGTTTCTCAGGTTATCCTCTCAGACCCATTAATGATGCTCCGCTTTAACGCCTGAACTTTTCCTAGTTTGCTTCTGAAGATGCCCTCTCTTGAATATCTATAAAAAGCCCTCAGGACATGATTTTGACAATCTGGGCTTTCAACGAAACGGTCTTGTTCGATTAGTCCAGCACTTTTTGTATATTCTGCTAAGACATCTGATTACACTTGGGCTTAGTTTTTTTGGGCAGCATCCCAATGATGTCAAACAAGTTTAGTTACACTCATTTCCCTCTGCTATGACAGTACATGGTGTTGCAGAAGACGTCTGCACAGCGAAGCAACCAGGAACGGAAAAAATCAGCGCCTCCTGGTAATCGGGAATATATGGGGCAGAACTACTGGTAAGGTCGCGGGAGACTCAAACGCATGTACAAATGTGTGCAGTCGCGGATTGCTGGCAGTTTGGGTTCAAGCAGAACATAAGGTTGACGGAAACTCGGGGACTGCGCCTACCTGATGAGCCCTAAGAAAGGCCAAACCGGTCGTGGGCTATCGAAGAGTTCTCAGCAAACTTGTAAGTAGCTTTCTTGAAGAAAATACAGTGATATTCCGGATATTGTACCAATGAAACATGGTGAAGCCCTGGCGTAGCACGTTCGTTCGAAGAGGAATAGCACAAAAACGGCAGATTCAGCTGGGATCTACTCGGCTCCCGTTAGAACCGAATTGGTGTGCAAATTAGTGTAGTTCATGGATTCAAGTTGTGACGGCGCGACCGCCAAAGTGAAATTAACGTTGTTCTTCGAGGGAGAAGACGTGCAATGAAGAACCTGGCTAAGGATAAATTCGTACAAACCTGCTCTCCCAGATACAAACAGACCTCGTCTTAAAGCAGCATGGACGTGGTCTTAAAATCATGTTCAGATGACACGTGAACTTTCCTAATTGTCGCGCTGCAATAATCACAACCGAAACGTCAAATTTATCTGTAGTTTATGCAAATTGTGATGCCTTCCAGTGGCAGCCAGTTTTCCGTATACTAACTTAACTCACCTGAGCTTTGGCTCTCTAAGTCAAGGCAATCTTTGCCTAATAGACCGGAAGCAATTTACAGCTGTCTCATTCTTATTGGGAACAAGCAGTGCAAATCTCACAAAACGACGGGGAATACCGAACCCGCGACCTCCCGGCTATTGGTCTGAACGCTTAACCATTCGACCAAAAGCGGTTGCTTAGCACTGTGATTAACTCACAATTAAACAGGATGTAGTGCAACTTACCCCTCAGTCACAAAATTTAAATCAAGTCGGCATGTGCTGGCTGGCTGCGTAAGTGATAAAACAACTGTACACTGCCTACGGACGTCTCGATATTGATTGACTCCGCTTAAAGGACGGAACCTCTTATCATACCATCAACGCGCGAAACCAACCGTCTGGGAAATGACCTCTTGTTTCCAATCCTCCCCATACTATAAATGTTATTTGATCTGCTATTGATTTACACTATCCGTGAGGTATGCCAAGGTCTAGCGCGGGCAATGTGCACAGGCTCTGTATTATTTTTAATGCTTTTTCTGAGTAACCAAAGGTTCACTGCGCTGCATTGGCGGAAGAAGTTGGTAGTTTACTAACAAGTTTCATCAGAAAGCAAAAGAAATTGACGCATTGTTTTTATTACTATAACGAAGTTTGTGAAATAAATGGTTAGCTTTTAGTCATATGAGTGAAAATGCAGCATTAATTTTTCAAGAAAACAGATGGGCGTTTCCCAACTCGTCCTCCCATCCATTTTCGTCGGAGTCTGTGGTGTGTCGATCGGCTTATTCGAGCTGGTGATATAGCAGTTCATGCTGATATTCAGACCACTAATCCGAAAATACCGGGAGAAACACGTGAACATACACGGGCCCTAATCATTGTCACTTTTATGCTGATAAATTCCAGGCTGTAATGCAGTGATCAATATTACTTGGTGTGGAAAATATCTCCTAAAGAGGCAAAATCCCGTCAAGTTTATCTGTCAAATTATGAAGGCAGGAGGTGATGGCTCAAACTGCGGAAACTTTAATCAGTAAAAACAACAGGACCGTGGGCCTCATCTCAAAGTTGCGAATGTCAATCGGTTTCTTGGAAAACGGTTCTCTGGTTCTTGGCGGATGAAGCATCTAGCTTTTGAACAAGAACGAGCCACAAGTTTCGGCATAAATGCAAGTTGGCTTGTCAACAGTCGCCGGCCTTGCAGTAACTGAAAATAAGGAACTAAGGTATTCGATACCTCTGAAAAACAGGTGCACGTGTTTTTTTCAGTTCAATTCGACATTTCGAATATTACTATGTTTAATCCAGATGCGTTAGGCAGAGTTCACTCGAGGCCTGCTTTGGGCCAAGTCGCGTTAGCACTGCCAATCTGCATGGCTAACTTCACACTGCTCCTTTCCAGTAGATTTCTGAAGTTCAAGACAAACGAATTTTAATTCTTTGGCAGATTTACTCAAACAACTTGAGATTTACCTTCAAAAAGAAAGCAAAGGAGAAATGGAAACGTAAACGTTTCCTGAACCCTCTTTAACACCCCTCCACTAGGAACTTCGTATTTCTGGAAACCTCTAGTTCTTTAGCATATGAGTAACTGAAGTTGTTAATTTGTTCGCTGAAGTGGGTAATTTGATTGCAGTCTGATTTGAAGTTACGTACAAACGATAGATTTTGAGACTGTATATTGTGTTACACTTCATCCTTCTATGGGAGCAGACCATCAACGCAATGGTGATTTCATTTTCAAACTCCGAACGCAAGCGTCAAGATTCGGACCAAGTACAAGTTCACTTGATTGTTGATATCAACTTGTGAACCATAGAAACCGCCCCGAAATTTTGGAAACCTTATATTCCCAACTCTGAGCATATTCTGTGAACGATTTCATAACCTCCGAACAGTAACGTGGTCTTCAAGCCAGTTAAAACTGGTCATCATAAGACCAGGCGCCGACTTTCCAAAAACGTATCAATTTTCAACCAAAATCTGTTTTTCACTCATTAAAAAAGATCGGTAAAGAAAGCCAAACACTAGTTTGCAAATCAAACAGGTGTTAAGAACAGACTTAAGAGCAATTCAACTGAATCTCCCGGTTACAATATCATTCTAGTACAGCTGGAACGATCTTCAAGCCACACAGAATTTTTCCTGATGTGACATTACGCGTAAGGTCGATAAAAACTACCGAACGCTACTACCGGTTTCACCCATTTTGGGACCCACCAGGCAGATGTATTCCCGGAATTTCCAGCAACCTTAACTCTTACCTGGAAACAAAACCGGCAGTGGACACAACGAAGACAGTTTCTTATGGAAAATTTCAATTTATTCGCTGTCTCAATTGTTTAGTTTGCGAGAAAGTGGGACACATTCAAGCCCTGGATGAAATCCCAATGAGCTATCGGACTTCACATTGTCAGCTATCTTCTTCAAGGTCATATAGTCGAACGTCTACGGCAACTCGGTGGAAATTAACAAAGCTTTATTCCGAACACCGTAAACGTCGGGTCCATTATATCCGAATATGATCTTGCTGTGCTCGATTGCGATGCGAGAACTCCATCCACTAATACCCAATTTCAGATTGTTAGAGACTGTTCGTCCACTTGTAGACGCCCGCCAAATCCAAGTCGTCAATCGAAACGTAAGAAAAATTTCAGGTACCTAAGTTTGGATTCCACTTTCCTACCGATTTTATCTAATTATTCTCAAATCAGTTTTACACCTCTAACTTCACCTGTTGTGGAAAAGGTAGTGAAAAACCTAATTTCATGGTGCTTGTTAGATACAAGAATGAAAATGAACGAACACAATCATTTGCAAATCAATTTGGTTTTCACGGGATACTCAAGTGAATCTCTCGTTTATGATCTTTTTCAACTGAATGTGCTACCCACAGGCCGCCTCATGTTTCCGTTGGTACGATATTCGAGATATCGAAGGGTTTTCAGCAACCTTGTGAGTAGTTTCGTTTAAGAAAATGAAGGAAGTTTACGTAGATCGGTATCCATCGAGATGCAAGTTATTCTGTTTGGTATCCGAGATTGTCAGAAGGGTTCTACTTGGTTTGCGTGAATGCAGAATCCTTGTATACGAGTTTTCAGCAACCCTGTGAGTAGCTTCCGTAATGAAAATATACCGGGATATCTCGAATATCGTACCGAACGAAACATGAGACGGCCTTTGTGAAGCACATTCAGTTGAAGAATATCACGAACGAAGAATTCAGTTGAGTCTCCCGCGAAAACTCAGCTGACATGCGTATTTGTCAGAATCCCTATTGTTCTTCAACACTCTAAAGGAAGAATGCCCGTTACAATGCAAATTGAAGCAGGTAGGAAAGCGCCGGTAATTTGAGGATTGTTTTGACTCCTCTCCCCCTCACTAGGAAGGAGGGATACGCACCACAAAGGAGCACGAAGAATGTTTTATCACTTTCCAGGTTTCATTTTTTTTCCTTAAAAGGATTAAAAGGCGACTAATTGTCGAGAATCCCAGTGAGTCAACCATCCATATCAGACCATGACGTTTGCAACCGGACAAGTTTCTACCAGTTTATCTAAATGTTCCTCCTGAAACTTTCAAAGATGTAACCTAAAGACTTTTTTGGTACGGAAGATTGACAGCATGAACCGCCTCTACGTGCACAAAATAATCAAACGCCATCATTAAGCGTTTTGTTGAACATGATATCTGTGAGTCCAAAAACGGACGTTGTGAATACTTGGCATATCGATGAGTATATTTTTTTGCAAACCTGATAAAGAATGCCCGACAGGACTACTTAGTGCCTACTCTCCATCCAATTTACCACGGTTCAACTGGCAATAGGGAAGCCCCAATAGCACTCACGTTCCATTCCCGACTTTACACAGAACGGAATTTCGCAAAAGTCGTTTCTTTGAACTGAATAACACGAGGCGCCTGAGTTTCAATGCCGTTTTTGTCATTCAGGTGGTCACGTATGCCTCATTTAAGGGAGTGAGACTTTTTTCCCAACGAGATGGACGGTCAGTAACTTGCACATCCCGACGGCTGAACACGCCAGAACAAGAATATTCGGAGTCTACTTGGCTCTAGTTCGTCAAGAGACACGGAAACTCCTCTACCATCCTATCAAGTCATCCGCAAAGTCATTTGCTTCCATGGTACAGCGTTGGAATATTTCCTCACAACAGCATCGTCCATCGAGGCGATAGGCAAACTCAACACCTACACAATCCTTCAAGTGACGTACTAAATACCCTATCGTCAAAGGTTCATGTACTGCTGTTGGTCATAAGCAGACAGAAAACGGTTGATGAAGAGGGAAAGTCGTTTCGCTCCATTGCCTCCCCTTCTGAGAAGACATGTTTTTTCACAAGATGGACAATTGTGTTCTAGCGATCGGACTATCATTCCAGATTTCTCTCAGAACTCAGACACGTAGTGTTGATACCGCTAATTTTAGATTGCCTGAACCGGCGAAAATATGTTGCCTTTCTTAATCCATCCAACACCGAAGACGTCTAGTCTTCAGTAATTTCAGCCATCACTCTGCAACATGTTCTTCGTGACGGGTTGCCGACTGGCTAGTCAATATAAATTGAACAGCTTGCCACGAGGACGGAAAAAGGAATACAGAAGTGCAAACCTGTCTTTCATCAAACATGATCAGTATTTGTTAGTCGGAAATACGGCACAAATACAGTCCTTCCAGCAACATCGTCAACCTGGTCGGGAGGTTTAACACAAGCATCATTCCAGAAAGGTGGTTAACTAGGATCCAATGCACTGAGAACTTAAGAGAAATAGACCTCCTTACGCTGATCAAGAGTCGGAGCTGCTTAGAAGGGTGACGCAAGCAGAAAGTGTCGTACCTGGAAAACACTTGAAATGCAAACTGCCCTAAACAATCACAATCCTCGTTCAGGATGAACTATGTTTTACACGCGAAGACATCCCGAAACAACGGAAATATTAAAAATTCACTTAAAGATAAATTGATGTCCAGTTAACGCGTCCTGAGAGGAGTTTGAATGCTGCTTGAACTTCGTGTCTTGAAATCAGGTCACCTTTACATTTCTATCAAGACACTGTGGAATCGTACGGAAAATGCAATGATATGTATAGATCAACGAAGGTCGGGATGTTACGGATGAATTTATCGACGCAAGAAATAATACACATGCTGTGTGATAGGAGTAAATTTTCGCAACGTTTCAGTTGGTGAGTGGAATGAATTGATGGTGGCTGAATCTTGTGAGGAAAGACGAATCACATGTTATCTGAGACCCACATGGGGCCAAAAAACCGGCGAGTGAAAAGTGGGCAAAAGAAAAGAGTTGTTCACCTAGACTAGTCCGAATCCTTCGGTGTGTTGGATTGCTATAGACAGCTTTTGTCTCAAAACATCCTTTGAGCTGTATAAAGGCAAATCCAGTAAATTGGCACACGTATGTGCGACTGGAAGGTACTCATCACCGCAGTTCATTGGTTGGATTGTGATCTGGAAGGAGAGGAAAAAAGTGCCTGTCAGTGCGTATATAGTACGATCACAAGCGCCCAACTCTATGCGACTGTCCAAATCAAAATTTTCTTCTGCTGATTATCAGGGTGAATTTTGCAAACATAAACCAGAAAGCACAGCGACGCACTTAACAAGACATGTGTTGTGTATCGTTTCACAATATTCAGGAAAGACAGTCAGCTTTTGCATGGCTGAGTATCTGATTTGTCCACATAAAAACAATGCGACCTACCCGCAAACTAGTGAATCCAAAGAGTGGGACCCGGTCACAGCCAGTGAGGAACCGCAAGAATTTTTTCTTGTCTTCCACGCTAAATTCGACAAGAAGCACCTCCCAGAACCATTCAATCACAGGATGGTGGTCCCAGTACACTCCCTGGTAGGAGGTATTCTGGCGCAACTCATTCCAATTGACTACCTCGGATCCGACCACTAAAGACTGGATGCAAAAAATACCGATGGTTTGCGGATGTAAAGCTGCCGAATACCGTAGATAGGGTTTTGACGTAACGCACAAGCCAGCAGAAATACCAATGGCTTAATGGATGAAGAATTGTTAAAAAAAAGCCGTTGTTCAATAGAAAACAACTGGTAAGGTAATTTGATGAGACCAGGTCTCAAAGGCTGTTGATACGATAGGATGAGCTACTGAGCGAACAGCAGAATATGGGTACGTTCCGAATACAGTAACCCAATAAAGACCCTGGTATCAAAATATCATGGTATAATTAGGAATGAGTCATACAAAAGGAAATTGGAAGCAATTTTTGAAACTTACTCCCCAAGCTAACAGTAATTCCAAGAGCAGAGATCATAATCAAAGGTAAAGAGTGAATTTCGCCACCTTTCGAGGGACTTGCACGTGAGGCTGAGCTGAGAGGAAACGCGTGGTGTGGACCTTCCGAGAGTGGCCTGTCCCAGGAAAGCGCTATACTGTAAGATATGGCAAGCAAGTGACTCCATCAAGTGGGAAACGGCCTTTGTGAAGATACCGCCTTAGTTGAAATAAGGAGCCTTAGTTAAAACAAGTCCCGTCCCCGCTACGTCCATATATTTCCCAACTCAGAGACTAAGCCACCAGGATAATTCTTTATAACAGAATACAATAGTGAGATCTTCGAAGACGGTTCGACTGGAAAGGGATAAACCAACGAACGGGGTTCCCAAAGAGAGTGGTTCATGTCCAGTTACTACACTGAATTAGTTGAATAAACGTGCGGGGTACCGTCAGCCCCCCAGTGTGACTGGCCGATTGGAACATGTCAGTACTTTTCTATCCCTTCCAAAGTTGAGGAGATCCAAGTTCTCTGGAAGTGATACGGAATCCTTGGTTGAATTTCACCTGAATCTTTGTCTCTTCAGTTGAATATGATGAGCAAGGGTCACCCATGTTTAGTAGCTAGGCGCCCTGACAGTTACTCAATTCTCACGGGTTATTTTGCCGCCAGAAGATCCCACTTAAATGTCCTTCATTGGACTTTCTGACGTGGTTGAATCTTAGGGAACTGAGTCCCAACTAGTATGGCCTGCCGGATCCTTACAGAAATATGACAAGATTTCAAGTCAAGGTACCCCGAGGGGTGTTAAGTCTGCGGCATCAATCCGGAGCGTTGCATACTACATTAGCACACTGTGAGATGAAACTGATTCGCTTTGGTGGCTCCGTCCAGACCTCTTAGGAAAAATGTGTGAATGTCGACACAAAGTAGGATTGGGACAGCCCTTGGGGATCTGCCGCATTGCAAGCGGTGTCGACCTAAACAAGCATCTAAGCTGCTCACGATGAAGGTCTTCTTCGTTACCTCATAGTCCTCGAGAAATAAGGACTGCCCATACTCACATATGGTGCTACACTTGTCCCCGCATTTTGACGGTGTTCACAACTCCAGAAAAATTAAAACTGTGCACTTTTCATGGCCTCATAGTTTTTCTCTCTGTCCTGATGTTGTGCGCCGAAAGCAGTAGCAATACGATCGACTATGTTTTTGTCTAACCGCGAAACACTCGTAGGAAACTTGAAAACACCATGTACAATGTACTATGTTCATGCGCCGTTGGACACATAATATCAAGTTTTGTTCCGAGCTATTATAACAATCGCGGGCTAATTCTGAAGACTAACTGATAAACTTGGTTAAAGTTGACGAGGCCCGAATTTTTCGATCAAAATTTGCCAAGTTATCGTTGCCCTTACACCGAGGGATAAGACAGTCCTTGTACTGACAAATAAGGAATGAAAGTATAATATCCAAGATGCGGACAGGCAACACATATCATACACAGGAGCTGAAGGAAATCTCGTGGTAACCGCGGGCAATTTAAACTCTTGAGCTATCCAGAACAGCGGATGCATTTCCTCAGCAATGATGGACTGGCCCCGAATGCTTCGTTTGGCTGATAAGTGCAAAGGCTTTACATGAGTTCAAAGTATCGAAAGCAAGCTAAAAGCATAATGACCCTAATTAAATAGACCAAGTGAAACTGAGGATTACCACACTAGCTGGGGGAAGTGTAAAAAAGCATAATGCAGGAAACTTACTTGCAGTTCCATAGGTCGGAAGAATTTGAGAGCGTGTCCCGCACAGACTTGGTGGAAACCACGCTCAAATGCGCGATAAGGAGCCTCACACGATTTGTTGAATACATAGTCCACGTATTTCTCCACATATAGAGATTTGTTCTCGTGGGTCACTTCAATGTTTGAGCCATTTTCGACCAGTTCGATGTGGCGAGTCTCACCGAAGCAGTCAATATCCAGCTACAATACGATGGTCGGTGAGTAGGTACAACAGAGTAGGAAGGCAAGAAAGAAACCAGCGACGGCAATCAGTCATGAACCAACCACATGGAAATGAGGGAATCCAACAATCACAAAGTAAACACAGATACATTTCCTCTCCGTTAGCAGCAGCCATGGAACCAGGCCGAAAAAGGCTACTATTCCTACATCAGTCGAACTATGATTGAGTCAAGTAACTAATTTTTGAAGAAATACTTTATGCTTGATGTAGCAAGAGATTACCTATAAACAGCCTTTCAACACACCGGAAAACTTCATTTTCATCGCAGCTTATGCCCGTGCTTTACAGTCATTGAGAATTACGTTGAGCGGCTAGCCATTACGAGAGCAGCATCTATTGTGATAATCAAATGACATCTAATGTCAGCTACTTGTCACCTAAGAATCTAAACCACCACACGTAAAGTAACAGCTATACAACGGAGTTGGCACTGGGCGATTCGGCTCACGAATACCTAGCATTCTTAGTACTGATAAAGAAAACTAGATCGATCATCGTTGAGCCCACGGTCCAGATCACTGGAACAGACAACCCATGGGCTCATCGCCGGTTTTTGACCAGGCGGCTGTTGATCTGACTACTTGGCTTGCAAATATCTCGTCACCAATAGAAGGGGCATCATCAGTGCGCGATTGGGTTGGTACTTCCCCCCTTACCCGCCTGGGCTTATATGGAATATTTGATATCCCCTGATGTGATGTTAGAGGGCAGCTTTACGGCAAGCTTATGGATCTATTTCTAGTCTGTGTTGCATCGTGGACCGTATTTCTTACACTCCACTGATTCGTTGTGTAACTAAGATAACAGAATTTCGTGTCGTGATCTGATGGGCCCGTTTGCGACTTGTGTTAAATCGTAGTGCGTATTTTCAATGGTCAAACTAGTGGCTTCCCCAGGTTGCGACCATAACAATGCCTTTCATTCGTTGTCCTTACCATGCTCACATCAATTTAGCGCTGTTCAGGAAAGTCTCTTATTTTCGAAAATAAGATGTTACGTTCGGAGGTCAACATCGTTCCTCACCTGATGAGTTAATCATTCAAGAATATGAGCTGAACGCTGCCATACAACTGAGAAAAAATCAAGAGATACAGTATTCCAGTACAGCAGAACCCCAAAGACGAAAAAACTCGCAGTCAGCGGCACCTTTCAATTGCCCATGTGATACTTGTCAGAATTCCCTAAGGAATTAAGGACAACCCATTGAACTGAATAAGAGGATTAAACGAATGTCCATAGAAACGAAAACCTTTTCCAACGAGACACTTTGTTGCTAGATTACTACTTCTCCCACTTAATATCCACTTACGATTCACTCAGTTGATGAACTTGTGGTGAATGAGCTCAGGCTAATAAGATGTTGATGTACCAATGTTATGATAAAAAATTGAGCGTAGATCAGCGCGTGAGAGCTATTCATACCTTATGACGATCCTACTTGTCCCAAGTTATTCCAACAGGGCGCTCTTAGTGACCAATCGTCAGCTGCGTGAGAATACAAAATCTGCACTTGTGTGTTCACAAACAAGAACTCGCACGCGAGGTTTGACCTTTGTGAGTAAAGAAATACCTCTTTGCTACTCTTGGCCTAAATTGCACACTCTACTGATGAGTTTCTGTCGCTCATGGAGTTTACTAGCAATACAGCCATCAAAGTGGGGTCTGCATCCCACGGTGAACCTCGCGTTTCGCTGCAATCCACGTGACAACGACATATTTTAAATCCAATTGTAAAGTTCATTCGTCAGTAACATGATTACGCATCATAACATAAGCTGGCATGCTTTACATCAGAGTCCGGGAGCTTTCAATGACCAGGTGACGTGTGCGCATCGTGCGCGCCCCTGAAAAGTGTAACGAGAAGCAGCAGCGAACAAGCTCGTGGACCGGATTCACATAAGTATTCAAGGACGCAGTAATTGGCCCACACCATCTACAGCTAATGGCGTTGTGGTCTATCTGCGTTAAGGGTCGACTCCCATGCGGTGGTACCATTTCGGAAGTTATTACTACATATAAACTGCCAGTGTTTAGTAGATGAAAAAAATCGTTCAGCTGTAGCACCCTTTCGGTGCCTAGCTGCCATGCCACACAGAGGAAGCACGAGGGCTGGGATACTGCCAGGTTGCCCAAGCCTAGACAGGGGAAGTCGAGAGGCAGAGGCGGGGTTCGAACCAAGGACCTTCCGGTCAGTAAATCCGCGCTCTAACCACTTGGGCCATCTCGCCCCCAGATGAATGGAACAAAATGGGAAAAGGAAAGGTAGGTGAGAGAGGAAGAATGGAGGCGCCAGCAGTAGTCTGTTTCCGCTTACCCGCTGATGTGTGCAGCAAATAAGGTGAAATGGCTGATGGCATCAGGCGACAACCAATGTGCCACGAGATGATTCGTAATTGTGCGATACGTACCTGGCCCAGGCCTAGACAAGCAAGTTAGGATCTTCAACCGAAGCCTTCGTCTCAAAAGCTTAACCAAGAGGCAGCGGTGGTTGACATAGGACCGTCAGAGCAGCCTAAATTTTTAAGGAGCAAGTTGCCATACATACTCCTACCCGCAATCCGAAAGACCAGGAGACTGCACTGGTCACACCTCTACCCATTGACTAACCTGGTATGAGACTCTGTGTCACACGTACACCACCCAGTATAGATCAATGGGTTATGGAGGTGTACAAACTGTCATCCGGCGGTAAGGTCCAGCCTCTTCGTGATGATGATCCTAAAAAAAGGTGCAAAGTTATGAAGTGGTTAGGCATACGACGGCTGTGTTTCGTCTAAGACGATCCAAATATGCTTGTCAAACGGGTATGTTTGGATGCTGTTGCCTTGACCGAATTTCTAGGATGCATTTCGCGTTAACCTACTTGAGCTTGTCCCTAAACACGGCTATTAAAGGAAATGGATCGTATGTGCTCTGCTATCGTCGTTGAAGCCAATGAGGGTCATCGCCATAGTTCATGGCTGTGAAATGGCGTCTCCTTCGAATGATTTTTTTCATTGTAGCCATCGCAGTAGAACAAGCATTAGCTGAACAAAGTGTCTACGACGAGGTGGTGCGTAGACTTGTTTGGTAGTGAACTGGAACCGATAGAGAAGCAAGTAAGGTCAGTCAGTTTAAGATGTTTGAGACAGGTACTACGCCAACCAACCGTCTACCGTTTGCGAAGGACAGGCTATGAAAGGACGCGCTAGTGTGCTATACTGCCTTCGTGGCCTCTGCTGTGGATCCCAGGTGATTTCCTTCGCAAGCGGCTAGAGATCCTACTTAGTTGACACCGGTGACGAGCATATTGCCAATTCCTAGCGGAACTTTCTGTCTGAATCCTGTTCCCCGTTCACTGTGCTTTATGGTGGGTGAGATTCGTGAGGATTATGCGTCAGTTACTAATTCGGATATCTAATCAAAATGGTGGTCAGGAGTGAATTAGCTTGAGGGTGCAGATTACTGCTACTACCCTGCTGTGTAGAGTGGATTCGCTAAGAGCTACATCGCGCTGATGTCGACGTGCATTCGTTCCCGACTGGTTTGGGTACTTTAATGATCACCGTTATCTACTAAATCGTCTGAGTGCATGAATACGAAGCTCCCGATACAATAGGGTGATGCGACCACTAGGCCCACATATTCCTAGAGCGGAGAATAGAGCAAATGTACATCAAAACCGTCTTGTTGCGCGACTTCTGCAATTATAAGGGGGCATACTTCCGTTTGTCTGACTGCCTTTCATAGAATCCGAGTGCCTTGTTATCAAGAGGGAAATAAATTTTCATGTCTGGTACTTACAGAAAAGGTGAGACAGAAAGTCTCAGCAACATCTTGTCCCTCGTAGTCCAGCAGCTGTTGCAAAGAGCGTCCAACCACAGGGTCCAACTCCATCAAGTCGTCCAGCACCGGCTTGTCTCCAAGCAATTTACGGAACATGGCCAGGGGGAAAGCTAAGTCCACAATAATCGAATTGTATATGGCCAATCCGCACAAAATCCCAATCAGTAGAAACACGTTATCGGATTCCATCGTCTGCAACCAGGAGAAAGGGAGAATAGGAACAACCCGAAAATCAGAAGCGATAACCGATACCGCTGGATGTGTTTTGAAGGTAGGAAGCATCCCGGTTAAAATCCAATTCAATCAGAGGAAACCTACTACTTTGTGACGCCTTGCCAGACTAACACATCATACGCAGCAAGAAGTACAATCTGGTGAAGTCTGATATGGTGTATCAAGTCTGATCGTAGACGTTTGAACTATTAGGCTGAGTCGCATCCGACGTTGACAAACCATGGTATGGTCAAGAGGGTACAAAGCAATTAGCATGCTTCACAACTCTGACCACTTAACAAAGACATTAAGGAGGCGAACCACTGGTGTTCGAGGTGTTACATATCTCGGTGTCCATCATTATTCTTCCGTGGTGCAAACTCATGAAATTATGTGAGTGCGCACACCAAAGTAGCTAATACCAGTAGCAGACAAGGCGTAACTATGGTTCCTACATAGAAAAATTGACAGTAAACGAAAGATGGGTAGGAAGCAAGAAAATATATTGGTTCTGACAGTCGTTCAGTTGTAGCACCCTTTCGGTGCCTAACTGCCATGCCAACCGAAGGAACCACGAGGGCTGGGATACTGCCGGGCCGACCAAGCCTAGACAAGGGAAGTCGAGAGGTAGAGGTCGGGTTCGAAACACGGACCTTCCGGTCAGTAAATTCGCGCTTTAACCACTTGGGTCATCTCTTGGTTCTGACAGGTGGGGATAAAAAAAACTCCCAATGCCGAATGCTCGTTCAGGCGAACAGTACACACCACTTCCGGACAAGCGGTATAGTGAAACCTCATCTGAGGAATTTTCGAAAAGCTAAATGAATAGACGATTAAATATTGAACACCACCCAAAAAGCACCAGAAAACTATCCACCACCGAGTCCGATGTTCAAAGCAGGGATTAATGAGGTGGTCACAACAATAAAAAATTGAGTAGAAACGAGATAATACAACTGTACAAAGCTTCGTGTCTACACACAGTAGAAATGTGTCCCGGTCACTTCTATCACGTTCATTGTATCTCTGTTTATTCTATTCTCCCTTCTTTCAGAATCGGTCAACTCTAAAATGTTCATTGTTCCTCTGTTTTGCACCTTCCTGATTCTACGACTGTTTTGCTCATTTATTAAACAAATATGTTTTGAATGACTCGATATCCTTTCATTGAGCTTTTCCTTCTCTTGACATCTTTTTTAACGGCAGTTCGCCCTTCCGCTGACGAGTGATTAAAAACATTAAACACAAGGGGATGAAACCTCTGAACCAGTAACACGATCAAATAGGAAAATCAGTAGTGGCTGAAACTTACAAACTCATTGAACCACAACATGCGTGACTCTGGGTAACAGCGGAACATGCCGTAGATTGGGCTGAGAAGGTCGCGCATTACCAGGAGGAAAAACTCCTAAAGGCGAGAAAAATAGTCATGGTCACACGAAACCAATTAAACTGCAAACGATGGCAATGAACGCGAAAAAGCTCTTCGTTTCAGAAGGACATATGTATGGAAGAATTGGAACAGAAAGCTTTAGTCGGATTCCCATACCCACCTAAGATATTCTGGTGTTATGTAGATGACACTTTCGTCGTGATGAAACGAGAGTGAGTTTTACAACTGTGTGAATCAACTGAGTCCAGACATCAACTTTAGTATGGAGATAGAGTCAACCCCGGGTACACTGGCCTTTTTAGACTGTATGACACCTAATGTCGGGAGAAAACTAAAGACCACAGTGTACGAGAAGCCTACCAACATTGGGGCAGTTTTGAACTACTCGTCTGGCCATCCAAAGTCGGTAATCGCCAGTATTGCCTCATCAATGTTGAGGCGTGCAAGGGCCCTGTGCACAAAAGAAGCTGATCGGACAGCGGCCCAAATTGAAGAAAAACTTCGGGGTAGTGGATATCCAGCTAGCTTGATTGGGGGCCTATCGCAAACGGTGTTGGTACCGGTGGCGAAACCCATTGGGGACCGGATCGGGACTGCCGTTAATCCATATATATATATATATAAATATATATATAATATTATATATAAATATATATGGCTTCCTGTTCGACGACCGCACCATACACTAAAGGGTAACAGGTGTTACACTACGCTAGCTATCATTGTTTGGTTGTTCACTAAGCTTGGTTATTGGATTGCAGCAAACCGACGTCCGGGCAACACACCCGAACTGCCCACCTCCCGCAGCACCGCCTACCAAATCTACCATTACCACTCCACTGGCAAAAAATTGACCGGTCACATGTCGGATCGGGGGGCTGGCGCGTAGTAGTTGGGAAGTAATTTATAAAATGGTGAAAGAAAGCATTTCAACAATGGAGACGGTGATCAAGCTGTCAGGCAGGAAGCATTGTACCTAGCCAATCGTGGTTCGAGAAAAGCATAAGGTCAGGTGGGACCAGAAACCATGATAACTGGATTAACTGAAAGCTTTCTGACAACTTGACTGCATTGAAATGGCCAGACCATGATATGGCGAGCAACTTCACTGGGCTAAGTACTTACAAATACACATTTCTGAAAGCCAGAAAGAAAAATGGATCGCAAATCCAGAAAACTGAGTGGATATAAGCCGTTTCAAACCCTGATATAACACAATACTTAAAATGTAAGGACTATATTACTGGGAAACAAATTGGTGTTCTAAATAATGCTACTCCACTTCATAATAACTGATATACAATTGATGTAAGCATATATGTCACGGCCACCCCACATTCAAGAGTGTATTAAGTGTTAGAAAATCCAAAGAGAGAAAGATGTCTAGGAAAAAGTGTGAAAAAGTGAAATAATTCAAAAGTGCGGACCGTATCATCATCATTACTGCCGGCAACACCAGAGGAAAACAGAGGCAGTAGATAGGATACAAAGACAAGAAAAGGAGAAAATAGAAAAAAACAGTACCTTCATTACTCCACCTTCGTCAACAGCTTCTTCACCTGCAAATTGCACCTGAAAAAGCGAAACAGTTCTTCGAAGCAGAGAAGGGACATGAGACATTCAAGTGTCTAATATATAAAACCGTGAATAGTGCCCAACACAATGCATCAATACATGTAGCTGCTTCTGTGTCAGATGGAGGGAATCACATAGAACATTTGCTGTGCAAAACTAAGTAAAACAGTCTTTAGTGTATCGTGGACCAGCGCATATTCACCATTGGTAACAGTAGCAGCCCTATTGAGAGCTGACGCTTCAACGACCCAGAAAATGTCAACTGATTGAAAGAAAGCTCTGTTATGAAAATAAAGCGGGGCAGCGCTTGGTATTCGTTTACCACAACTAGTTGTAGTAACTGCAACTGCAGCAGTTGGTCAAACTTGAGAGAGATCGACAGCACCTTGTAGTTCGTTAGTGAAACATAAGGATGGCCATATCGATCCTATCCTCGAACACGGATCGCGGTTGCAGCACCCTTACTTTTCGTGATGTTTGTGGACCAATAACTATGCTAGTAGCAATGCCTGAAAAAAAATGTTGGTTTGAGACAGCAGATTTCGGAGTCACGTGTGTTCTGGCATCGACCCTGAGTAGCACTTAATGAAAAGCCGTGCTAGTGAAATAAACCGACTGACGACTAAGCTTGGGCATCTAAAAAAGGGCGCCTGATCAATCACCACCGGAACTTTGACATGATAGACTACCGGCTCTTGGTTGTTGGTCTGTTCACCGAGGTTGGCAGTTGGATTGCAAACGTTTAATCACCAACCGAGGTGACATCGTCACTCATCCCCGCAATGACGATGTTACTTCGATTGGTGATGAAACGTTTACAATTCAACTATCAAGCTCGACAAACAGACCAACAATCAAACAGCACATCCGAGCTACATATATTCCGCAGCATCGCCAAACTACTGGTGCACATGCAGCCGGAAATACATCCCACGAGTGATGCAACCAAACCGAAATAACCATAGACAGTCATAACGTGCCCGAATTCTGATAAACCTGTTTAGGGCGAAAGACGAAATCCGGATGCAAGCTGCATTCAAGCAGATAATCGAAGTTGATAGCAGAATACCAAGTTTATCCGATCGAGTGAAAATTAGAAGAAACCTTGTTGCATATCAGGTGTTACAACTTATCCGATCAATATCATCCATGCTATACAAACTATGGGCGTTTTTGCAAAAATACGTTGTTGGCGGTTCGGGTGTCGATTTACACTGGGGGATCGGGTGGAGGATGGAGCTACGCATTGAGATCAACAGCTTGGATGAATGTGCGCCATTGAGCGCGCGAAAAGACCAGCTCTCAATGTCTTTAACCATTGGCGTATTCCATCCCGGGTTCCCCACCCAGGGAGACGGGAGCACTGTTGTGTATGCTGGTAATGGCCTTCATACTTCGCTGCCGAGCCAGTGATTGACCTCCCTTGGTCCGTTCCCACCCTCCATGTGGTTGTGCAGAAAGGGCTCTGCGAGAAAGTCGGTCAATTGGCCAATGGAGCAGGTGACCAAGCCAACACAATCTAGTAGTGTGACCAGTTCATCTATCGCGGAAGTTAGTTCTTCCGGAAATCACATACTGATGGGAAGGCAGGTATAGCGGAGTAATAGGAGAACCTAAAATCGTGACCAAAGCAAAACACAATATTCCATTCGTGACTGAACCAGCACGATTGTGCTCAAAAAGGTGATAGAAAAAAGAAGCGATATGTATATAATTTGATTGCGAAAAGGTACTCACACGCAACACTTTCCGTAATTCACTCGGATTGGCCACAGTTAAGTACGTCAATGTATCCTGAATAAGGAAGTCACGACGAACTGTAACGTGGAAAAACGGGCTGGTGGAAGTAAACACAGGGTATCCTAGGAGCGGAGACATCACCGACTGGATAAGTGTGTTTCGCTCTGCTTGATTCACTGCATTTTGCATGCTCAAAGTAGCCTCCAAACTGAGCAATCGGGCTTTGGTAGGGGCGTCAAAAATGAAGGGGTAATCGCAGAACGAGAAGAAATGCTGAAACAGAAGAAGACAGGCGCAAAACATTCATATACATGGGTAGCTCACCGATCCGAAAACCATATCTTTCAATTATGCTGTCAAACAAGAACAACCTCATTCTCATTGGACCCACAGAAACTGAAAGAGAACACCGGCACATTGAGAGCGCCAGAGATGTCCCCCGCCTTTTAAATTTATGGAAGTGGCTCAAATGGTTCACACAAGCAGTCGAAAACTGATGCCTACAAACGCAGAGGTAACAAACGACACTAGGTACGGGCAAAACAGGCACGGACGTACTTCTTCAATGTGGTGAACCGACGGGAATCAACCTCCTCCTTACAAACTTAGAAAATTTTTGGAAAATCTCGAGTTTTATGTGAGAACAATCAACATTTCAGACCATATATGCGCCACCACATGCCACAGGTGTACTGCTTTCAACTGCTGTCCGTCTACAGCTACACCCCATGATCCACCGTGAACTAGTTCCGCCACCACGACTCCTCTCACAGTATGCACAAACAAAAAGGAACAATGGAATTAAGTTGACAAACAGTAGATGGAACACAAGACCGCTACCACGTTTGGGCCTATTATCAACTCATATGCGAACCATGAAACTGGGACGTTGCAGACCATTTTCAACTTTCAGCTTTTGCAACAGATGCCCAGTCAGAAGGTTATTCAAGCTGTCGGGGCTTGAATCCGATCCACTAGGTTAGCCATAGAAAATTCTGGAAATGAGCAACAAACTACACCATGGACGGGCTGTCCAAAAAATTGGCAATTCCAACTTCTGACGCCTATACCTTTTGAAAACAATAATGCTCTCAGCGAAATCTGTAGTCACGTGAGTATGTACGACGTCAACGCAAACGGTCTCAATGCAATGTTACCAAAATGTCATTAGTTGAGACGGAACTCTTGCACCAAAGTAATCAAGAAGAATTCTGTCCAGGAACGGGCTGCATTGACCAAATCATTACTTGGCGACATGATCCCAAACGCCATCCCAAAGCAACAGCCTGCAGCCGCCTAATCCATCGACTTCTGCATCGCCACTTCTGCAAATGAATCATTGTGGACCGACAGAACAATGGTTTACTAACCTGATACGGTCATGCCATTCACTGATGCAAGGTTGTTCCTGCGTTTACAATGAACTCTGTGTAGATCACGGCCTTTGAAAACGATGTTCACCATCTCCAGACGTGCTCAATTCTATCGTAGCTTGGATAAGGCACTGATCAAATGTAATGGAGGCCGAACACGTCATCTTAACCTACTCCGCAATTTAAGTCATTCACACCATAGACAGCAACATTAGTGTTTGCACACCAGTTTATTAAATTATATACAAAAAACCTTGAACTGAAAAGAGTGAATGAGGGAGGGACCTGGTGTCAGATTATTATGAGCATTCTGAGACCTAGAACTACAAGCACTCAATCACAAAACCTGGAAATAAACTGACAGCAAGAACGCCAATGAAAAAAATTAGGTGGCATTTCTTGCAATATCACCAGCCAAACGCAAGAGGGGCCACAGGGACGGATAGCACGAACAAAACACCCTTTTGTTAAAGACCGACAGTCTGCTTTAGGTGTAGCAGGTGGCCCACTGAATTGTTGTCCAATGTATTGTACCGAGCTCTTCAAACGCTATTCTTTGCTGGGTACCACAGAGCCATTTTGTTTTTTTATGGTTTCGATGGTAAGAGGCCTCCGAGGACTAGCCGAACGAACCACGTGGAACAAGCTGCAAACGTGTCCAGCATTTTTCGCATCCTCCACTTCTTCGGCCTTTCGGATACGCCGAACTTCCCGGTCTGCACGGACATCCGGGTTCATCTGGTGTCGAATGATGCAGCGAAGTAAGTTTTTGTTTCGACCAGGAGGAATCTGTCGCCGGGGCTCCAGCGAAGCCATGATCCTATCAGCGATCCAATGTTTGGATGGGATTGGCTGGGTTGTAGCGCAAGTAGAACTTCCAGCAAAGGAGGGCTACGGATATTTGTCTCTAGTGGTCGTTAATATCCGACATCAGGCTAGCCGGCAGGCATTGAAGAGCTATTTCTGATAGGTTTATTTGATCTCTGGGTCCGCCAGCTTCTCAATGATTAAGTGAGGTGTGCACGTTTTGTGTACACCTGAAAAGCGCATCGAAAAACCGCGGCGAACAAGTGCACAGTCGGAGTCCACCCAGGTACTTTAGAAAGAGCGACAGACGGTGACTGAGCCTCACCGCCGACAACTGATGGCGATGTGATCTATTTGGATTTGGGAAAGATTCGTTGGCGAGTACCACGTAGTCAAACGATTTCCTCCGTTTCGAAAATCGGCGCTGCCAAGTGACAGTCTGTGGTCGACACACATCTGCAACAAACGTTTTCAGTTGCCCGATTGTCTCATGTCCAACCCGGGACGACCACCCAAATGGGCCTCAGCAGCCCTATGCCAGCCCACCTGAGCGTTCACGTCACCAGCGACCACAACGACATCTGGGCTTTTAACCCAATGTAAAACAACACCTAGAGCGCCAAACGAAATGCTCTTGGCAGATTCAGAGCCACAGTCCCACAGGTGAACAGCGCATGAGATGGGAGTGAGGACCTGTACCCCGTCATTTGCTCAATGTACTTCTGAGATCGAACAACCTGACCCGAAGGCCAACAAAGATAGGTTTTCAAATGTGGTGCTTGGAGATGTCCAGAGTTTTCCGGTGTCATAGCCGCATGTAATTGTGCCAAAAAAGTTTCTAAATTGAAGGCAAGCTGAGCGCAGCAACTTAACACCAGCAAATTCATTGGTAAAGATGTCATAAGGAAGCCACTCATGAAACTTTCTCGGTAACTATGTTCATGATGGTTCTGGTTGGTGTTATTGATAAAACACATCTCCATCGTGTTCACGGAATACGTCGAATGATTAGATTGAGGATCAGTCGGTTTCGATTCCTATTGAAGGACCGCAGTTTGAAACATTAATAGAGCCGGTTCTCACCCGAATTCGACAGGTTGCCATAAGGTTGACGAGCTTCAAAACTCGGAAGGGGAAAGCCTGGTGCGAAAAGTCCTCCTCTAAAACACGAAGGACTAGTTCAGTTCAAGTTTTATAATCTTGGAAACTGTGCACAAGAACCTGTTTTGGAAGATATGCACAAAATTATAGTTTGCTACTTCTCAGACGACATTCATTGAAATGGAACTTAAGCTCGCAGAGAAAAACAACATTCAGGTATCCAGGGTTCAAATGAATAGTTTGCAGTGAGCTCATTTAACAAAGAAATATCCAGATTATGGCCCAGAGCTAGCTTAATCCAGCCAATAGCTACTTGCCGACAGACGAAATTATTTCTTCCGACAAAAAAAAATCATAAAACCATTGGGTAAAACGCCAGAAATTTTGATCTAGTACACTAAGAAATTCTCATGAAACTCCAATACATTTTAGTCAACAAACAAACGAGAAAAGGTGAGCGGCTTGTCAGACTTCTCGCTGTCCACACGCTTGTCATCACCAATATCACATTTTATCTCCAACAGTAGCAAACCAACGTAGCGGCCACTCTCATTCACTGGATTATGCTGTAGTTCGCCAGCGAAACGTCTGACTGGTGTGTATCACACAGGTGACGAGACGAGAGGAACGGACTATGGGACAATCCATCAGCTTTTCCAAACGAAGTCTAACGTCGCAAAGCCCATTGCGTCAATGGACGCATAAAGCCTCAAATATCCGAAGATACCGTTGATTTATCACCTTTAAGTGGCCACTACATTGACAGCCCTCGACCAGTCCAGCAAGTTGGCGGAGGCGTGGCACAACTCGAAACACCAAATATTGATGACTAATTTTGAGCAGACCGAGCAATTGCGTGCAAAACTCCCTGACTGGTGTGATGCAACAACCAATTTATAAAACAACTGACAGCTGATGTGAACAAACAGTGTGCTGCTTCCCTTGTGCAACCGGATAGTGAGATCAAGAAACAGAAGCTAGAGGGTGTTTGAATCAGCAACTCAAAGCATCACGTACGGACGGCGGAATAAGATGGAAGAACTGACAGCCCGGTAGCAGGATGAATGATTTTAAGTTATATAAACCCCATCTATGAGCCGAACATTAAAATCAACTCAGATCCATTGACAGGGGAGTGAAGGTTTGTATCGAAAAGATACGGGGTACATGAGGCAAGCAGGGCAACAAACTGCTGAACTGATCAACCATCGTCGGCCGTACTGTAGTGAATAGACTGCATCTGCGAGAGATGAAACGGTTCCTGAACCTTCTTCCGGCTATGGAAGGGACAAAACAAGCGGAGTTCCAAAACAGCTGGAGAGGACACGTTTGCAGCAGATACTTTCAAGTATGGTGAGTCAACTTAAGAGAACGCACATTTTCAACTGATCAACATTATCTGCCAGAAAGATCAAGTCTTATCAGAACTCAAGGATGCTCTAGTCATGCCAACCTACAAAGTAAAAGGAAGCAAACCTTCACAGAACAACTATAAAGGCTACTCTGCTGAGTTGTGCTGGCAAGCTCCTAACACGGGTGTTGCCTGGTTGCTGAAATTAGAGAAGCACGCACCCCCGGAGAACAACGTGTTTTCCGCTCTGGTCGCAGTTCAGTGGACTTTATATCTGCTGCAAGACAGCTTCCAGAAAAAATTTCGTAAGCATCGCCTACCGCCCCATCTCCACTTCACAGACTTCACAACGGCGTTCGACTCGGTGAACCACGAAGTTTTGTAGACAGTTCTTTCCAAACAAGGATGCTTCCCAAAATTCGTCAACCTCATCCAAAAACTAAGCCACATTTGAACTAACATTCGCCTGTTCACACTCCGTGCTCCAACTTCCTAAACGAGCCAGATTAATGTAAGGGTAGAATAAGGAAGAACTTGAGCATATACCCAACCGCTGAGCGAACAGATCAAATCAGTTTGATACTGTGATTGTTTCAGCAAGTGAAAGGGAGCGATTGAGCTGTTCATGGTTAATAAACTAAAAACGTTCAACTGCATGATGAGCTGGTCGGAGAAGACACTGGGACCCTGAAGGTGAGCGGCACGTACTCGCTACTCACAGACCGAGTATAAAACCTAAGTAGATCCGAGATGTTCGGACGAAAGGAGTCTGGCATCGAACGTAGCCTGTGGATAGCATGGTAACATAGCGTTTGCGAGGTATCCGAGATACAGTTAAACGGATCTGGAACGCATTTCCCCAGGATGATTACCGATCTTGATCTTGTAAACTCATCAGTTTGAAGAGCGGACTGACAAGGACCAATCTGAACTACGTAGATATTTCAGTGAATCTACGGAAAAGAGTAAACAACAGTTCGTATCGGAGTTTTCTAAATGTCCCACTGGATGATTGAGTAGGCAGTACGTCGTGTACTCAGATCAAAATTGTCTAAAGTATTAGTCCTCTGTCAAAGTTCAGCATCAACTGCATGTCTTTTGTTCTTCCCCTATATGCTAAAATGAATGCACCAAGTTAACCGTAACCACGGTAGAAGCCCTTATAATCAGAGTGGTGTTCAAGTGACCGGTCGATTGTACCCACAGAATGCTTTATACACTAGAAACCCGTCTTATTATAAAACCACTCGATCGTAATTCATTTAGCCGGTGGCGAAAAAGTAGTAACTGTCTACACCAGTTTCTCAAAATGACATCCATCTCAGGCGAGGCAAGTTGAGTAGGGTTAAACTTTTTTATTTTTCGGATTTATAAATCTCAGTGAGTTTAGTAAGCTGCAGATGTTAATCTGAGGAAAAATTACGTTATTTTACTGCGTTTCTAATGCTTAGATATCGCTTTATTTAACTAGCGGCACTTGATCCAGGGAGCAATTGCCTTGCTTGGACTGCTGTCCGGTTGGCACTTGTTCTGATGCCCAATCAGACAGCTATTTACAGTTCAAGTCCTGATTACGGTTAGTTGGGTAGGTACCCAAAACCTACCGTTTTTGGTGCAGTAGATGTTGTAGTTGCAAAATAATCCTTGATGATTTCGAGTGTAGAACTGTACGCATCTTTAGATGACGGCTCTCCATGCCAAATAATCTACCGCGAATATGGACATAAAAGAACAGAAACAAGGCATCAGGAGAAAATAAAAGCGAGTTGCTGGAGGTGAACTACAGCTCCAACGAGAAAACAGCGCAACCTGAAGCAAAACGCTCCGGACAGTGTGCCCACAAACTTACAGCTTACTCCCCTGTGAGTTTGTGGTTAGAAAAGTACATCATAACTTCCATCTTGACATATGTATTGCAATGATTCTGGCGGGTCATATATGTTGGCTAGAACTTCGTTCCAGAAGATTTAACCATGGTTAAGCAACAGCAGGCAGACGGCCCTGTGACCTTGTACTGCGAGAAATCGTGTCACGAAGGATACCAACAAATGCTGAGATGGTAAGGTGCTTCAGGTGAGAATGAACGATGATGCCGGGTAAGAAAGGGAACCAGGAAGTAAAGGCTTGTGACAAAAACTGCGCATATCGATCGACCGATAGTTGCCTAAGACCATCCAATATGGTAGAAACAAAAGACCACACCAAAGGCTCCATGCGATTTCAAGCAACCAATTGTGAGCGATAACATGTAGTAATCAATGGTTCATAGATGAAGGCTAATCCCCGAGGAGCAAGTAAACTGGAATTTCGAATTCTCCCCTTTATTGAGGAGGGGTCACAGGAGACCACGGTCCAGCTCTCCGGTTCTTACTAAGTATATCTGTCCCCACGAGTCTCATGTGCCAGGTAAGCAGTTCTGGACAATGTCCGAATACTGTACCGAATCCACTGCGTCGCGCAGCAAAATAAACCAAAGGCGTTTAGCGTTGAGACTTCTACTGTCTATATTCTACTTTTAATCAGATAAAGGATTAGTATTTACATTCATTATCAGTCGACACAAGCTACGTTTTCGAAAGACTCTTGCGCGACACTCATCTCAGCATAAGATACATAAAATAGAGTGCAGCCTACAACATTTGTATAAGTCTAAAACAACGTGACCAATCAATAAAACCAGGGCTCTCTGAGTGGACTTTAGGTGTTCCTTAGTACAGAGGACAGGATTAATCAACATGGTTGTCTGCTTCGTGCTAAGACCTGGAAAGATGAGTTAAACTGTCTTGTATCGATTACACGAGTAGCGACCCATGATTTGACCCCGGATTCGATCGGCGTTGGGTTAGGGTCAGTTGACGCGGTACGAAGTTTCTTGGGCACGTGCTCCTTTGCTCACTCCTCTGTAAGTTTTGCCGATATACACATCACCGAAACTGGAGGTGAATTGATAAATGCAATAAGTTGGAGATAAAACTGAAGTCGACGATGTGATTGGCGACAGTGTCATCGTCCGTGCATGTGCTTTCGCACACAACTGTGCTGTATTTTAAGTCCCGGTAGGGATACGTTTAGCGTCCGTTCAGGTATGCGAACGGTAATTTCGACAATTATCACTCAGAACGAGATGCCTTTCTGTGAAGGGATCAGGATAGTTATTGGACGGCAGTACATCCTTCAGCCATCCAGTTTCCTCCGTGAGTGTATCAGAGACACAAAGCTGGCTAGCTCTATGAAATAAAGCAAGCACGACCGCACGGCTGTAACATGACGTACAGAAACTCGTGAAGTATAGATATCGTCCAATCCACGTAAGTTACCAATATGCGAAATGAGACATAGTAACATCGGTATTTCTGACGATGAAAACGTCCAAAATGGAAGTTTGTTGTCTTGTTCAAATTCACAGGTGTTAAAATCAGAGAGCAGATGTTCAACCTGTCTCATTGTCTGCGACAGGAGCTGTTGGCTTCTGCCGACTTATCAACTTTGGCCATAAAAATTTCCGCTAGGGCTGGTCCTAATGGATTCCCTATGGCAAAATCACAAAGTAAGCGGCCACAGAGAAAGAGAGTTGATTAAGGTCATATTGATCGATCGTCTTAAGTCTTCCTCCTGTGCTCAAAAAGATCTAAGGGTCACTAAGAGACTGCCTTGGTTTTATTGGTTGTTCATGCTGTTTGAGACTTACGTAAATGTTGTAGGTTTCACTGAAGCATGTATCTTGTGCTGTTTGCAGCGGAAGGGAGTGCGCGAGATGAACTCATCCCGCAACCTTGTTTTACTCAATCCCTCACTGTTCAAACTGACCAGAGGATCACAGTGCCTCAACATCCATCTCAGCCCGTTTGAGACCAGCAACTCCAGTCCACAATCCATTCGTCGGGTAGATGATGACTATGACAGGGTGGCCATGAGAAACACCATACGAGAGCTGCACTCTGCTCCAGATTTAGAAATGACACACCAAAATGAATTCCAGTAAATTGCCATTTTTGCAGTCTTCACACGACTGGTTCAGACAAGTATAGCGCAAGTCGACACCATTTGTATCGTAGACGGATCTAGTATTCACCTGTATTTTATCCAACGCGAAACAAAGCAAAGCGCACGATGGCAGACAAACCGCAGCCAGAAGGCCAGTTAGAAAGTGAGAGTATGCCTGCCGATGATATGCAAAAATCACATGGACCGAAGGCAGAAAAATGAAAGACGCTATGGCGCTAAGTTTGACAGCAGCTGCTTTCGTTTTGCATCGTCCTGTTATGGAGCTAACGGTTGGGATCTTCTACTAGAGAACCAGAAAATATTACGGTGGCCCGAAACATGTTATGAGCTGGTGAAATGACTAGTTTGAATGCAAACTTGTCCAATGTGAAGGTAGTCATGCTTAGGGATTCAGGAGCCCTAAGCTCGAGCTCGTCGAAATGGGCTAATAAGCCTGGATATCGTCAAGATCAAAATCTATCATTGATGTCAGAATTATGCCAGTAGCTGATTGTCGTGAGATAAAACACAGTGGTAACAAGCACCAAACATTAAAAACCATGACAGAATGCCCGCGGTAGCGGAACTCCGGAAGACGGAGCATGAAACAGGTTTCGAAAAGTAAACATCGCCTTGAGCAGTAAAACGAACAAGAACAACGAACGACTGACCTCCTTCTAAGTTTAGAGAAAGCATATCAACCGGAATGGAATATGAACACATCTACGAGACATCATAAGCCTCAGGCACAAAAGCATGGGGCTCCAGCAGTCCATTCCAGACAAGTGTCAAAGGCGGCGAAACACTACCTGATAAACTTATTAGAAGTAATGCTGAACGATGAGAGTGCAACTGAGCCCTTCCGCTGTAATTCCGATTTACAAGAAGAATGTGACAACCCCTTTTGAAAATTCATGTCACATCAACCAAGTGGGTGCAGCCTCCAAATTGCTGTCTGGCGAACAAACCGGTGTACTCCTGGGCGATGATGCACGACCACATCTTCACCTTGCACCAAATGCTTGAGCACTGTCATTGCGGATACCTTGCCAGCGTGTGTTACATGTATTTGTGTGCTCTTCAGGTATTCTAGACAAAATGCGGTAAAATCAATTGCCACGATCAGTTCACAACATCGAGCAGTCTTAGAAAAGACCGTAGACAGCGACTCCACCTTTAGAGATTTGTTGCTGATAAGTTACTCGGGTATTCTTTGCTTCCTTCTGGCGCTGGGGGAACATAAGTGATCACCACGCGCTTGCTCAAAGAAACCGATAACACTGCAAACCACATCCGTCAAGAGTACAGTTAATTGTTTTTAACACATTCCACTGCACGACTGAGTGTGCGTAAAGTGTAACGTAGCACCGTAAAACCGGCTGGGTCTAAGAAAAAAATTCGTGGTTCCATGTGAACTACTCAGGTGGTTAGTGAATGTGTCGACCCGGGCAGCTGCGTTAACCTCCGCGGAGTGGCGAAAGACGAAATCACTTCACAAATTCAGAAGGCTAGGGTGGCACGTTCCAACCTCCGTCACCTGTGGCGCCGTCGTGGAAATACCATATCTAGTAAGGGTGAAGTTCCCAACGTTACAAGGCAGAAGATGAAATACTTGGTGGTCGAACATAGATGCTTCCAAAGCATTACTTGAATCCGTTGGGAATATCGGATCAACAGAAATGAGGGACGTCGAGTGGGATTTTTTTGAAGAAAAATATACACTGATTAACCACCGGTCCAACTCCATTGGTTACACTGGAGAAAAATTCCAGTTCAGAAATGTTGTAGATGAAAATGACATAAAGATGACCAGTTCTTGAATTATAATTGTAGTAGGAAACTCGTTTTAAACTGGCCTTTTCTCGGATGGGGACATGGATTAGAGACAACCGTGTTTACTGACAGCAACAGACAGCCCAATCGCCCTTACGTAAAAAAGGTTCCAAAGAATGATTGTCCCGCCATCATTATCCTGTCCCCGGGAAATAAGAAACGATGAGCTGGTTCTTAGCTGAAAAGTAGCGGTGGGCTAACACACATCAAGACTCCAAAACCGGATTCAAAAATGAATCGGATAGATACACCCCACAGCTTCAAAACTTTACGATAACCGTGTACATCGAAATGATGAATGTCCTGTTGCACAGAAACAGCACTCTACCACGTCATCCGTTGCTTGATAACTGCATGCCATGTGTCGTCAGAGGTACAGTTTAATTAGCCAATAACCCACGACAGGGATTATCGTAGTACCAATAAAACACTGTAGAACGACGAAATTTTTGAGTAAGAAAGTGCTTACCATACCACCGGATTCACGCTCCCGTAACCAGCTAACAAAGGAGCTGTCGATGTTAACTTTTTCTCGGACGACAGGGATGTAGAAACTGACATACGATATGGGTGGCTGCCTCGATTCATTAATCTGGAATAGGGAGAGTTGGGTAATGTGAACGCAATGTGTCAGTAAAACGAAGGTTTGTGCATTTCAAAAAGTGCGTTCTTAGCACGCCGGTGTTTTACTACGATAAGCTCATTGGGAAACGGCTTCTAGTTAAAAAGAAAACAAATTAAGAGAGATGTATTGTGGTAAAAGCTCCGAGCATCTAGACCAAGGACAAGAGGTTTCTTGAATCGTACTGAAGTTAAGTGTAGTGCCAGATTACCACTACATTGACGGAGCACCTTACTGACAGCTTTTATCCACGCAACACCACTCCAAAGCTTGCCTGGAGAAACAGTGACGGGATGTTGACTAATGTAGGTGGATACGAGCTGTTCCAGCCGTATGCACCGTGAAACACGTAGTAAGGCATAAAAATTCCGCAATGAATAGTTCACTGTTATCCACTGTAATTCTGCTTTGCTGTGCTATATCCTATCCTAAGCACGAATCGAACCTAGTCCTATGGTGAAAACAGTGAAAGTGTCATCGGATCAGATTGCAGTTAGTAAAAAAAGGGCATGAACAGTATTTTTCGGAACTACGGGAGATGTTTATCAATAGGCAACTGGGCGTGACTTAGTGAGATGAACGGCCATAGCTTTATCCTTGATTTTCAATCTCCACCCTGGAATGTGCACAAGGATTCCGACCAGTTTTGGTACAAATGTATTCAAAGGCATGTTTGCTAGAGTGCCTATTTGTTTTTGACAGCACGAGCACGTACGCATAACCATGCCCAAATCAAATTGAGTGCAAAGCAAAACTCGGCGAATCTGATACGGGAAACAACTGTCGTTGGCTTTTGAAGTAGAGTTCGATTGCTATTGGATACATTAGTGAGTATGAACAGACCAACAGTGGTTCGCCGGCAGGCTATGAAATCGGATATATATTTAACCCCCCATATACCAAACCATGAACAAAAGAATCATTTTGACCGTCGATTGTGTAAAATAGTAGTGTGAATAAGATGAGAAAATAGATTGACTCAAGTTTACGAGGTGAGAAACTGTAATAACGCCACCGACAGCATGTTAACGTCGTACCAACACAAGGCCCTCGGGCAGTAGGGGGTGAGATAATTCATCTCTACCAATATCAACACTGAGAAAAAAGTTACGGTCGGCCGACGTTCACTGTTCACGGCTGGTAACTGTGATAGGTCCAGGAAGTATATATGGAGATATAAAGGTGAACAAAGCAGTCCGAACATTACAAAATCAGTAGGATAAAGACACCGTACAGGATTAGGTACGCTAGACTAAACGAAACAGTGAGCACACAAGATAACTAACCCGATACAAGCGCTTCATCAGTTCCAGAGAACTTCGGACACCTTCTTCCTTGGATCTGCGCTAAGGTGTTTCAAGTGGCAAAGAAAGCAACAATTGGCATGAGGAAAAAATGAAGGTAATGCAAACCTAGCTGTGCTCAGAAGTCAACTAACAAGACCAGCTATATGAAGCTCGGAACAACATACCACTAAAACAAATCTGTGGCGAAAGAACTGAGAAAGTTGTAAATACGCAGTGGTGGTGAGTTCAGCACCGAGTAAATCACGCGATTCGAGTCGAGAGAGATGAAATTATTACAAGTGAAGTCTTTGACGTTGATGACTCAATCGCGGTCCACCTATTACACCCCCCAGTATACTGTATAAAAGGAAACATACTGAAAACGCATACGCGCGGAGATTGAAGGTTCAGGTCACGTGTGATAAGACCTAACAGGCTCTGACGATCGAAGAGCATAAAAAGCTACCATTCGATGCTGACCGTCGTTAGACATGAAGCCTAATACATCGAGGCAATTTCAACCTCTCAAGTGCTTGACAGAGGGAATCAAGCAGCAAGTGACGAAAAGACATCCCAGGAGGCAATGTTGAGTCTTGCGCAAAACATTGGGAGCGCTCTGTTGATGCGCTCCTGATAAGAGGTTAACTAACTCAAATGCGGACACAAACTCATGACCATAGGGAGATATCTTGTGAGCATCCATAGAAGACTGTGCAGGAATACGGTAGGAAGTGGAATTGGTCTAACGGGGGTGGAGAACGATACGTTTCTAGATGTTATACGAGCAGAAATCACTGCACCGTTGGATGGAAACGAAAAAAGATGACGTCACACGCTCGAAATAAATGAACCTCACAGTGAATAATGAATTCCTATAGGAATAGGGCTTACCTCATAATCGGCGGTTGCAGGTTGCATGTTAAGTATGTACACAATGTGATTATTCAAATTCTGGAAAACAGAAAGGCGGCCTTTAGTTTTAGACACAACGGCGAAGAAGTAGGCGAAACCAGAACCCGAAATACAATAGGTAGGCAGGGAGCAAATGAATAATAAGTAGTCTGTGGTGGTTCACAGCGTCGAGAAAACTTCCGGCGCATAGTTGTGGTCCATTTAAAATGGAGCGTGGCGAATGAGAGACTATCTAGGCCTAAACAGAAACAGGCGTGAGGATGAGGCGTAGTTCGAAGCACGGATTTCCCGGTTAGCAGCTTGTCTCTCTTAACTTTGAGAAGTGGAATTTGTGAACTTCGAAAAGGAAATATGGAATGGACCAGAGGCGAAAGAATGAACTGTTTCCAATTGACTTGTCATCAATGGATCTCAGAATAAAGTGAAAAGCGGAAAAGTGAAAAATCGCTACTCAATTAAGCCCAGACCCGGCGCGAGAATACTTTGTCACAAGCAATATCATGATACTAGGTGCTGAACGTCGTATTTCCCGGAGGAAGTGCCACTTTTGCACCTGGAAATACCTAATACTCGCTTCCGAAGAGGGACTTGACCAGAACATCATTAGGACACCCCCAGGAAAGGCTACGCATTCGGTCAAAGATGACCCAGTAATGCAGATTGAGGAACTTTTCCACACCCGACGTACTAGTTACTTAGTTGAATGTACCTGTTAACTTCAGCTTCACTTTGAAAGGCACATGCTGAATTGGTTCTTTTTTTCGGAATTAATGCCAGATTGGCCAGTGTATCCTTCACCAACATTCCTACCAGCTCATTTGGTCGCAGCACATCTTCCGTTCATTTCCACGTCACTGGGTGCACCTAAGACCCCTCACCTACCAGTGACAGCGATTATTCCTTCAATTAGTCTAAATCAGCTGTCGTTCTGCTCACATCCAAAGTCTACCCCATCACCGGGTCTTAAATACGACCAAAAGCGTCTCCGTTCAGAGCCGCCATACGCGTGTATATCGAGTTCACATTAGGGTTGGTCTGCGGTTGAATAAATCAGTCTTAGAAGCATTCATTCACTCGGAAGGATTCTAAGTAACATTATGGGATTTTAATGCAGATCAAATTGGTCAAGTATTCAGTATGGAGAGTTCGGATGTCATAAATTGAACAGTGGACGAGAAATTCAAGAAAATATCGTCTTAATGAGGCATCATACACTACACTAATTAGCGAATCGATCTTTTTTCAATCGGGCAAGTAACGTCTGATAGAAGGAATTTGACGTGAGCTGTAGGCGATACCAAACAGTTCGGTGGATTGAGCAACACAGACATGTGGTCCAGAAAATACACACTAGGATATGGTCACCCACAGTGTAAGCCATTCAGGCTTGGAAATTCACTGCTGGATAAAAGAGGATAGTGTTAAAGGCATGAAATTCTAACCACTGTCTCCGCTTGGAACACAAGGACTATTTATCACGCCAAAGCAAATACAAATCTATGTAGTAAGCATTGATTTACTACCATCACAGTCAGGTGAGGGGGGCACCATCGGTGTTCAAGAACTACAACACAAGTGGAGTCCCAAAAATTGTTTTCAGAGTAACGAATTCAGTTGTCGCAAAGACCGAACATATGAAAGAGCATGCCTCGTGCAATAAAAGGTAAGAGGCGTAGGGGAGTGTCAGAATTGTAAAAAAGCAAAGCACCGTATCCTCTGCATTACGAACTACGGTCACCTTAGATATGTTAAACATTCGAAAAACTTGAATCAATGTGGAGATGCTACAGCGAAAGTTCCGTCTGACCACGGAAAAACTGTCACGAATTGGTGTGGTCTGCTGAAACTCACTGTGACGAGTTTTTTGAAGTAACGAGGCTGCACTCTGGCGAACCACCGATCTAAAAAAGATGAGAAAATGTACACGTTGCAGAATAAACATAAATCATCGTCACTGACATTTTTCCACCCAAAACTATAATACTCACCTTAAAGAGCGATGAACACGCAAATCAGGATGTCTACGCCTTACCCATAACAAGCAATACAAAGTCAAGCGAAGGCATCAAAAACAACATAAATACCTCCACAGGCAAGTAAGGATCCTGACGCAGTAACCCTCTAGTCAGAAAAGGGAAAAAGACCCTTTGGACTGATTTACATGATCCAATATCAGTGTGCCAGGTCACAGAACACTGCAGAAACCACTCCCACTGGACACAATGTTAGATGAGTAACATTAGGCCAATCTGAACTCCACCGAAAGGTTCTTTTAGGATTCGTGGCAGACTTTCTTTTTGGGTTACTTGGTAGGCTGAATAGCTTTTGATAATGAAAGTCACCTCAAACACTGTTGTCGTCTTAACATAGGGGTTTCTATCCTGGGTGAAGATCACCCAAAGGTCACGTGCGCAATGCCACATTTCGCAGCACAGGCCTGAAGCACTTTCCCAAAAAGAGATTCCGGCACACTTTGAGCATACTGTTGAATGTCTTCCGTTGATCAAGCCTCACATTAAGGAATAGGGGAAAACAAGCAAGAGGAACTATCATGGCTCCTGTGAGAAAGCGGGAGCTATACGTCATTAGAAGAAGGCCTACAGTGACCAAAGTCCCTGTTCAGTTCAACTGGCTTTTTTGCAAAAAGGTACCTGAAATTTCTATCAAGAGTTTGTCCTGCAAGTAAAGTCAATCTATGCAGAAAAGCCAACAAGTAGTGCTTGGAATCATCAGCACTGCGTGTCTCACGAATCGCGGTGAAGACTTCAACAGTCAACTTCTCAGTTATTAGTTGAAGACTAAAACGTTCGATCACGAGCGACTTATCAGTAGTGTTACTAATTCGCACTTAGGCGGGACATAGCAATACGGATTCTTCTACCACGGAATTCATATCACGTGCTAACTGGCTCCACAAATGAGGATTTTTCACACGGAGCTTCACGAACCTTGTGGATTATTCTTCCTTCTAAGCTAGTTATGTTTACCGGATAGCATGAAGGGATTCGGAAGCAGCGAACGCAATTTCGTCCCGGAAATGAAGCCAGCCTAGGCCGGAAACCTGTTCATTGTCCGGTTATTGACCGGAAGGTCGTGGTATCGTATCTACCTAGAGATTCGTCAAATGCGCACTGCTGATAACCAAGCAGCTGTAAATGTCTTCTAGGCACTTCACTTGTAGGATGGAACGTCTAACTCTCCTCATACTGTCAAAGTGCCTGAGGTGGAAATTTCTGATGGGTTCGCTAAAAGTGCGGGTGAAAGGAGGAAACCCCTTCGCTGAAGTCATTTACTAGTAAGCAGGAATTAAGGAGTTACAAGTCATTAGACAGGAAAGCAAATATCTCATATGCACATATTCTTTGAAAACTCAACATTCTCACTCATCCTCTTGAACCTTCCCTGCTTTTCATTGACAATTACACAATACACACAAAGCAGTTCCACAATTTCGTAATAAACTTCACCTTCCATACGATGCGGTGCCAGAGCTTGGACACCAGACCATAGACTACTCGCACGCGTCATCAGTAATATACATCTTTGCGCATCTATACACTTTCGCATTGTATCCTAGAGATAGCATCTCATTTGCTATCTACACTGTCACACCGTCGTTCTATAATATAATGACATATACATCCTTTCGGTGCATAGCTGCTATGCCACCGAAGGAAGCACAAGAGATGAAGTACTAACAGGTTGATCAAGCCTAAGCATGAGCAGTGGACATGCCGGGGTTGGATTCAAACCATGGACCCCCGATTAGTAAATTCGCACGTTGACTACTGAGCTATCTCGAGCTCATTAGTAACGCAGTCGTTCATCTAAGTTAGGTCAACGAGTTGATTCTTTCCTTACATCATGAAAGTTAGAAGTAGTGAAAAAACAATACCCAAATGAGATCAAATCACTATCAGCCATTCCACGTGCGCCATAATTCAGTGCTACGACTGACGCCAACAATAAGTTGAACGAAAGTCATGCATGAACACAGGTCTGGATTTTCGCTGGGGGTGTCTGATGCCGACAGATGTATATGTTGAGTATTTCCCTATGCTTGACCACAAATATCTGCTCTAACCCGTCCGAACGCACGACGCGGAAGCTCACCAAGAGATAGGGTGAAGGAGGGGTGGCAGTTGAACGTTCCGAGTTGTCTTCAGCAGCGATGAAAGTGAGATTTAGTACGAAAGGTAGTCCAAGTTCGTTGAGGATCTGAGAGAGCGAATTATGTCTACCAAAACACAGCAAAGACTACAAGGTAAAGTAACACATATTGCGGACATACTGGGTGCAACAAGAACTTCCATTGCTAACTCTATCATTACCTTTTAGGCCACCTCAGATTGGGCATAAAACTGTTAAAATAGCAAAAAAACGCGCTTTAGAGGGATTACACGAATGCATGGACTGATAGCTCACAGTGATAGAGTCAAAACAAGCGAACACTCACCAATGATTTTCGAAGGAGCAGGTTCCAACTGATTGATAGCTAGGGTGAAACCGTGCAAAACCGCTCCAGGATTAGGGAGTCCAGCTAACTTTACGAGAAAAGGGCCAGCTTCTCCGGACTCATTCCAGTCCGAAGCGCTCAGAGAATGTTTATCATTAGGCGCTGAAGTATCGCTGCGGCTGCTGTCATGGGGAATAGGTCGATCTGGGGCGCGTGGCGTATTGAGCAGGTCTGACACAGCAAGTACCATTAAACCACGAAGGCATTCGATGCTGGGGTAATTTGGTCGGGCAACATTTAGCACGCCATCCATCAGTTTTTCAATAAGACGACGCAAGTTGTTAGGCTGCAACTGCCGGAATAACTGCTGCTGCAAGTCACGAGCAGCGTCCAGATCGACCCCATGTTGATCTCGACCAGTAGAGAAGTGACTAAAATGAGGGAAAATGTAAAGGTAAGGTAACAAGAAGCTAATAGGAGAAAGGTCGAGTGCATTGATATGGGGAAATCAGTAGACTTAACCCTCTTACCAAGCCCACATCCCCTACTAGTTCAGCACCTTCCACCCCCAACCATGACGAAAATCAAAAACATTTTCACGGATATCAGTCGGTTAATTACCTGTTCGTAGCTGAATTCTGGTGAACAGTTCCAAAGTATTTTGAACCAATATGACGGTTTGATAATTTTACACTTGACACCACGGCAAACGGTTGTAAGCGACGTCTGTATTCATTAACTATAGGCCGTCATTATGTGGTGAACTGTTGAAAACAAGAAATAATGGAACCGTGCCAGGAAATGAACACCGTTCGTCTAAAAACCCAGTTAGCAGTCGAGCACAAGGCGAAGACACAACTGCCTTTCATGATATGCAACTGATCCACCGAGAAGATAGAACACTTTGTAGGTCACTCCACCGAAAACATATTTGAACCAGCCGGTACCATCTCCAGTTTTGTGCCGGTACACTATAAAAAGGGCTTAGTTAGGACACTATATGATAGAACGAGAATGGGTCGAGGTGTGACCAATGCAGTCTCCTGGGCATTGGCTCACAGATATCGAGTATGCAGAAAACAGCATTTCTGACACCGCGGTAAGGAAAACAATATTAAATAATCTAAATAATTCTGCCTCACGGTTTGGCATACGTTTTGCACTTGCAGCAATTAATTCTTCTGAACTCTCTTCAATTTTGTAACGGAAAAGCTGCTCTAAGTTACTCAGGTTTATCTTTAAGATCTGACAATGACTCCTAGAAAATAAATGTGGATTTGAAACGAGACTTTTCCGTTGAGGGTTGCCCTGACATTGGTACTATGTCCTCCAGGACCAATGCTGAGCATATCAATCCGGTTATTTGCTTTTTGAGAACCATTTCATCTCGAGAGAGAAGAAATTCTATCGTTACATACGTTGTCCTTGAACCTCCAAGTATTTGAACCACCGTTGTGCTTCATCTTTCGGTTTACCAGTTGGTTATTTTCGTTTATACTTGTAGTATTAAGAACTCAGATAAGAAGTTACTTCTGCACTTCCGTTTAGCACAAATATGGCTTAATTTTCACCACGCTCTGTTTTGGTTGGCTGTAAAAACATGCCGACGACTTCACTCTTTGACATTCGGATTCTGGATAGCTACAGCCTAAAGTCTGTTTGATGAATTATTCTCCTCTATGACTGAACCAAACTGTGTTATAATGGTGACTCATTGAGCAACCCACAGGCGACCACTGACATGTCGGTGATGGGCGCACGGTCCGGTGCAGCAACCTTTCACCGGTGTCCAATAGTGGAGTGTTTGCTCACGCAAGCCAATCCATGATTGTGGTGCTGTTGTGGCGTTCGTTAGATAGAAATGCTGACACTGGGATATGGGTGGCTTCGGATTTGGTGTGCGGAACGTAAATTTTCTGGGATCTACGACGAAGAACCAAAACATTCATGATCAAGTCAGATGGAGCGAACTTCTTACTAGTGTTTTCTGGACTATCCCAAGTCTGCGTTCGAGCCTGAAAGGCCTTTTCGTAGTTTACTGAGGGGAACAGCTTCCAATTCCATTTGACCAGTCTCGCTACCAAGGGTGGAAACCACTGAACAAGCGGAACGGTCCCACATCACTTTTTGTTTCCCTATGCACAATGAAATGTGCTAATGAACAACGCCTGACCCGAATTGGGACGGGACGGACACCAACTACCTCCTTCAATTCGCAGCTTCCTACTTTCATGAACGAAACTGTGACAGCTATAATAACTGTGCAGTCTGTACACTGTTTATAACTGAAGATGAGTTCCCGTGAAAAGTTGCACTTCACTGTTAGTCTATTGTCAGGCTTATGCTGTTGTAGTTATGTAAAATGTGTAAATAAAGTCTTTCCAGTGTACGACAGTTACGTCTAAAACATCACTCTTGGATGAGGAGAATTCAGTGGCTGTCATACAAACCTCTGGTGTGTCCCCAACCTCTCGGTGTGTCCAAGTAACACACATGCCTAGCTCAAACGCATGCTGCACGAGGGTCCAAAGGCACAAATGTAGGTGAGATATAGCTCTGAAAACGGAATCCAACCCACCTGATGGACGACCCTCTCCATAGTTCTGCATTATCCAACGCTAATCGATCCCATGAGATGCGTTTCGGCAACTCATGTGTATATCAGTCGATACGACGTACTCACTGCTCCAAAACTGCCTGGTTCTCGCATCGCTAATCCAGCGTTCACAACAATTACATACAGAGCAAAAGGTGTCAAACGTGGCACTGACTGGTGAAGTACTTCACACAGCAAATTATCCATGAGTAAAAAGTAAGGCTCACTTCTCCGCCAAGCAGGTGGCTGCAAGGCATCCTAGTGAAGAAAACGCAGTCTCCAAACGGAGACTAGCAGACGTGACATGCTGTGAATTCATGCTATCTGAAGACTCTGAACATGTAGAACTTGTTCTGTACATCGGTGCAGGGAGTGGTAAGGCCGTAAGTGCTTCTCGGAGATGATCCAGCGCTTGTGGGCATACTGTGGCGATTGAGCGTGAGGACATAGGATCCCATACGCGGAAATCCTCTACGATGATCTGACTTTTGATCTAAGAAAAAAGTAGGACAAATACTTGTAAAGAGTAGACAATTAGCTATGCTCAATCAAGTCGGCGTAGGTGATGGGCCCATTTTAGCAGATTGCTCATGCCATCCCTAAGAACACATAGCTTCGTTAACTGAAGGCGGCATGTACTGAGCCGGTGTTAGTAGAAAGGATGGATCGACAGAATAGGATGAGACCTTACAACTGACAAGACAGCAGATGAAGCAGCGCGGAAAAATGGTAGGAAATAGATGAAAAAGGAAAACAGCAAGTGTGCAATTGGACTATGGCTAACTGTTACTTTTAACTCAACATCTGAAAACAGTTAGACACTTAGTGAACCCGCACAAATTTTTGAGAATAAATGCACGTATTCGTAAGAACTCCACTCAGCCATGGGACTAAAGCAGGTAATATGCATGAGTGAAAACTTCACAAGAAACCACTTTAGCATTGACTACTAAAGTACAACATTCAGCACAATCTGAACCAGACTACCTGGAAAGTATTATACTACTTTCTTTTTAACATAAATCTGTGATTTCCGTTCTCAATTTTGAACCGTACAAAAGATAAAACCGTCTTCACACAATCCAGTTGGTCCGACCACCCAAACGTCCCGGATGAGATTCAAGTACGGTATGTGAGCCAGTCAATCTAACGACCAGATATGGTGGCATAATCACCACGTCTTTGCGAGATAAGTGCTATGAAACTGACACCGATCCAACATTGACACACGACAATTTCTCTTTGCAGAATTTGCTCTCCAATAATAACGGAGCAATCACGGCAACATTAACCGCTGAAAACCTTTTCTTCAGTAGCAAGCTAAGACACCCGGATCATGCTAGTGGAGCTGTTTACTCATAAGTTTTTCTCCGCTTGTTCCTCCAAGTGTTCATCTGTCCATCCGTCTTTACGATTGGTGTACTGCATTCAAACACAACACCTTTATCTTTCATGGTTGGACAATAATAGTTGCTGAACTCGCCATACACTTAACTGGTATTCAGAGTGCATTTCAGTTTCGGCGTATTCGCTGTGTAATTGGATGCCATCTTCAGCAGTATTCACTACTTCCTGATTCTGATTGTCCTCTGGCAGGCAGTGTCTTGATGGATCGTGGAATGACTGTGACTACCGTTTGCGCTCTATTTACTATGGTCGAAATCCATCTGCTTCTCGTCCACATTTATTTGCAAGCCCAAATTTCGGACTGTTCAGACTCTGAAAGTGATAGGTGAGTACCAAGCCCTCACCGATTCACCACAACCATCAATGAGAGCAACATCGGGAAATAGTGCTTCACTGAGGTAAAGCCACGTCGACTCATTAGAACGAAGCCACATGATAAGAAGAGAAAAATGGGATAACGCCAGGAAGCGTTGTTAAAAGAGCAGACCGAAAGAGTGAGGCAAACGCACTCGTAAAACCAGGGAGCACCAAGAACGTTGGTCACCTATATGCATGCCGTTCTCTAACACTGGACGAAGTGCGACGACGTGGTTCACACAGCCCCTTTCCCACCGGAATCCTGCTTGCTGTTCTCAGATCCTGTCTTCACGCGCAGACGCAGAATATGTGACGCAAACGGTCTGGTTACAGAGAGGGTTACGTTAATTCCCCTGCGACTGCCACAATCACTGCAGGCACCCTCTTTAAAAATGGGCACTACTAGCAAACAGCGGCAGTTGGTTGGGACGGTCTCTTTCGCCCAGATGGACGCAAGTAATTTAGGAAGGTATCGAGTGAGGATTTCATCTTCATCTTTGAACAGAGCAAGTGGGAGATCGTCAGGCGGCTTCGTGACACCCGAGGGATAGAAGGTATTCGCTTATTTCCGAGGCCGTCGAAATTTCGAAGCTCACTGTCCAGGGCCGCGTTGCGGATCCCGTATCCTGCTAAGCAAGTGCAGATGGCCAGTTGGAATTTTGGAAGTGCTTAATCCAAAGACCGGGTTGGGGAAGGCGTTGGAACCGTGTATGGGATATCATCATCATCAAAGACAGCAACAACAGTGTTCACACCGATGCATCACTCCCGTACAGCCACAAAGTCCATCCAATTATATTTCAAGTCTTAGAATGAAAACAGAAGAGTGGGTGAGGGAGGAGGCCTGATGATGGCCTATCGCAAGCATTCTGAAGTTCCTACAACTCCAAGCGCTCCGTCAGACAATCGAGAAACTGACGACACGAATATTATTGACACCGATTCGCCGATATCTCTTGCAATGTCTCCAGCTAAGCGCAGGTGGGAACATGGGGACCCCATCCCGGAAGGCAAACAACACCCAAACTCCTCATAATCTCTTTCACACTCCTCTGCAAATTATAACGTTGTCCACCTCGCGGTTTGCGCCATTCTGAAGGAGGGACGGAGAACAACACTCGTCTCGGTAGACGGTGTTTCGGCATGTGTAGCACATGACCGAGCCATCGTAGTCGCTGATGCTTTCCCCGACTGAAGTACCTGCAGCACAGCCAAATACCCGTTTCCTAATCACCTAGTTACTAACACGCTGAAGCCATCCAAAACCAGCCACGCCTCTGAAACATTGGTGGTCGAAAACCTGAAGACGCCTCACATCATCCGCAAAGGCCATATCTCGCACCCATACAACACAGCCCTTACTGTAACCTTGTACACACGACCCTTAAGATCTAGTGAGATGCCTTTTTGACGCCACAAGTGATTCGAGCCTTTGAGATTCATGCACTGACTGCATCGGACACATTTCCGTAAGAGCTAATACAGCCACCGAGGTATGTACAATTCTCCACAACCTCCAGTGATTCTCTTCGAATGGTAAGGGGTATGTTCAGAGACTGCACGTTATGAAGCATAACTTTGCACTTTGAAGGGGCTAGGCTCATGCCGAAAGATGGTATGACGGTGGTCAGTTTATTTCACGGAGCTTATGCCACGCCTTTATCTTAAGAGATGAAAGCGATGTCGTCTGCTTACTCGAGATCGACAAAGCTCTCACCAACAACAATAAGAATACCAGGGTTTTGAGGGGCTTTCAGCGTTCGCCTTATTATTTCGTCAGTGACGAAGTTAAACAAGAATAGAGCGATTGGACATCCTTGTCGGACACCACTTTTTGTGGGGAAGCTTTTGGAGAGCTCAACATACAATCTCACACGCCCAGAAGTATATGAATATAGGGACCGGATTACGCTCACAAACTTCTTGGGCGTACCCTGTTGAGCAAGTGTTTTCAACAGCACTGACCGATCGACAGAATTGAGCGCACCCTTGACGCCAAGGAATACCAAGATTGTGGGTCGTCTGTAAATATGGCGTTGTTCTAACGCATGACAGAGGCGAAGATGTGGCCGACGAAGTCTACCCTATCGAAATTCCGCTTGATACTCATGGGTCAAGGCTTCGTGTGCCGTCGTAAGACGACGAAGAATCAGTGACGCCAGAAGCCTTGTTACAAAGGGAGTCAAACCAACACCTTTATGGTTGCCGCATTCACTGCGAGTATCCCTTTTGAAAATGGTCACCATTATCGACTCAATCCAGTTATCTGGAATGGTCTGTTTCTCCCAGACATAAAAACGGGCTAGACAGGCACTGACTGAGGAATTCTTAAAGACAGCAGGTGGAGGGTCGTCAGGGCCAGGAGCACGATGATGTTTGAATAGAAATGTACACTTCTGAGACTGGCGAGGGTTCTATGTTCACAGTCCACCTTTCTGTTGAATGCCGGCAGCCCGAAGTGGAGGTAAAAGGTGGCCAACTGAATTGTTGTTCGAAGTGTTGTGCCCAGCAGTCCAAACGTTCGTCTTCGCTGGATATCAGAGGGCCACTCTGGTCGCTGACAGTTTCGCTGACAAGAGGTTTCCGAGGACCGGTCGAACGAATTAAGTGGAACAGCCTCCGGACGTTTCCATCATTTTTCGCATCTTCCATTTCTTCGGGCTTTCGTGTTCACCAAGCTTCTCGGCCTGCACGGACACTCAGGTTCACCTGGCGTCGGATGCTGTGTTCAGAGGAGTTGTAGTTGCGGTCAGAGGAATCTGTCGCCGGGTCTCCAGAAAAGTCACCGTTCTATCAGAAATCTCATGTTTGGATGAGGTCGTCTGGGTTGTACCGCAAGCGGAAGCTACAGCTCTGAATAGCACTCTGGATGTTTGCTCCTAGTGGCCGTTAACATCACACATGGTACGATCTGGCAGGCGTTCGAGGATCCAGTTCTGAAAGTTTTGTTTGATTTTTTGGTCCACTAGTTCCTCAATGGCTGAGTAGGGCGAGCGTTTTGCGTAGAACTGAAAAGCCCAATGAAAAGTAGTGGTACACAATTAAGTGCGCACCCGGTGCTGGTGTTCCAGGAGGAGCGGCAGGCGGTGATCGACCCTCGCCAGCAGCTTTTAGTCCGTTGTAAAAGAGCATTTAGAGTATCAAAGATTCAGAAGTGCAATCAGTTGGGACATAAGTAGACACAATAAACAGGGTGCAATGGATTTCCGTTGCCCTAGATTCTCCCACAGATGTTACAAAACGAACAGTGCAGAGGTGACTATCAACGGGTATCCACTCAAGCAGACTATTCCACTCATTCGCTCAATACAATATCCACCCCAGCATATCCGGCTGCAGCTTCCTCCACTAGGGAACCTAGTGGGACACCCTGTGCTATTCGCGTTGGCATTTGGATGGAAGCTGACGACAGCAACCTAATCAATGAATACGGATGCCCAAGTGCGGTGATTCCGGCTGCTTTAGAGGGTATCGGCAGTTCAGCTCCGGGATCCATACGATCACGGTGATACTGCAATTTATATTTGTATTTTGTTTTTATGCATTACTAACTTCCGAAATAGCCGAAGTCGCCGGGCCACATAGTGTCCTCCAACGCCATGCCGGCCACAAACACAAATCGATGGCGTTAATCAATAACTGAATGCCGGTCGTTTGGAAATACATTTGTGGATTCCGACCACGCGCTCGTCCAGAGTCGCTTCTCCCTACGTTTTTCAGGGTCGCGTAAGGTGCGGGCAACTGAAAGACTGGCAGATCCCGATGTTAGACGAACTTACCAGAATCGTCTTCTCGAGTCTCTTCCAAAGGCTCCACCATCAAATGCGAACTAATACTGAGATGAGATTGCCACCTCTTTACATAAAGCTGGGAATTTTACCTGTGGTACGCACCACCAGGCGCACGCAAGCATTGGATATCAGACCGCACGGTGAGACTCCTTAAATCACGGAGAAATATCCCAGCCAGCGCGGAACATAACTTGATGCGACCAATTATCAGACGTCAAGTGAAGCTGAGCGTGCAAGCCGACCGTGAAATGTGGTGGACACAGAAAGCCGAGGAAATGGAAGAGGCTCAGAAAGCCGGTAATGCCCGAAGATTATTTCAGTTGATCCATGCGACCAGTTCCCGGAAACAACCTGTGAGCGAAACCATAAAGGATCGGAAGGGAGTGACCATCTCGAATAAAGAACGCCTCGTTGGGCCGAATACTTCGAACAACAATTGTCAAGGCTACCGGCTGGCACCCACCTGGAGCCCACAAGTGACTAGAACCCTGCCGTCCAACCACCTACGGCATCGGAGGTTATTGACTGCATATGTTCTCTCAAGCGCCACCGAGATTCTCATGCGGATGACCTCCCAACCGCACTGTTCAAAGATGGGGGTGAATTCCTCAGTCAACTCTTGTCTGATCTGTTTGACTGCATTTGGGAAAAGAGGTCTGTCCCAGACAACTGGGGAAAGTCGGTGATAGTGCCCATTTACAAAAAAGGGGCTCGTAGTGAGTGTGGCAAACACAGGGAGATCAGTTTGACCCCGGTCGTAACGAGACTGTTCGCGTCACTGGTGCTTCGTGGCTCGTGGAACACGGACTCGAGAGCAGCAAGCGGGATTCCGGCCTAGTAGGGGTTGCGTCAGGTACTAGAACAACGCGATACGTATAAGCGACCCACAATTCTAGTATTCTTGGAGTTCCAAGGCGCGATCGACTCGGTTGACCGGTTTGTTATTCTTGACACGCTTGCCCACCAAGAAATGTCCCAGAAATTCGTGAACTCTCTTTGTATTCTCAGACTTCCGGGCCTGTGTGAGTATACGGAGAGCTCTCCAAAAGCTTCCGTACACAAAGCGGTGTCCGTCAAAGATGACAACTCGCCCCATTCCTGTTTAACTTCGTGATTGATGAAATCATGAGACTACGCTGGAAGGTCACCAAAATCCCGGTGTTCAAATAGCTTGTGACAAAAACCTTGTCGATCTGGAATATGCAGTCGACATCGTTTCCGTCTTCGAAGAGGAAGAGAAAGCGCAGGTGTTTTTGGGTGAACTGACCAAAGTCATCCCGTACTTTGCACCCACAAAGTGTAAGGTCATGCTCCTGGTCATGCAGTCACCAAACGCGCCACTTACAATCCACGGTGAGACACTCGAAGTTTCGGGGCGTTTCACGTATCTTGGAAGTTGTATTAATTCTGATTTTAGTGTGACAGATGAGATCGGTTCGCAAATCTGCAACGCCTGGGTCGCGTTTGCTAACGTGAGACACCTATGGCGTCAAAGTCGTATATCCCTGAATGTCAAGGGACGTGTTTATCAGGCTACATTGTGGGTTGCTTTGTTGTATTGCTGTTCGAGCAGCGGAACTGAGACGTCTTCAGATGTTCGATAGTCGTTGTCTCAGGACTACAGCTCGTGTGGGTTGGTGCCGGTCAATCCGTAGCGAGGCAATTAGAAAGCGAGTTTTCGATTGTGCAGCGGGACTTCCATTGCAGAATGTGTCCAGAACTAGAAGCTGCGTATGCTTCGTTTGCCGAAGAGAGTGCTGTTTTCCACACCCGATTAAGAGTGGCGGAAGCACAGAGGTGGCCAACCCTTGACCTGGCAGAGAGGTATGAAAGAAATCACGAAACGTTTGGGTGATGTCGGAGGTACTCACCTTCCAGGATAAGGACCGCATGATCCTCACTGCGCCTGGTTGGAGACGCTGCAAGATATGGATGCCAACCGATGTCAGTGGCGATCTTGTTGTCAGCTTCTATCCAGATTGTGTTTGGAGGTGTAGGCAACTCGGAATGATTGTGGTCAGCTAGCACCAAGTCCTTTCCCCCTCTACAATCCGTAGCGAGGTCACGATAAGGTTTTCAAATAAACCACGGTTGTACGGCAGCGACGCATCGGGGTTGAACACTGATGTCATGCGTTTGATGATGATGATAGATACCAGAAAGTTGCAGAATCCGTCGCCGCAGTAGCTTCATTGATGAAAAATCCTCCACACTTAGGTGTGCAGAAGAGCGACACACTTTTTCTATAACCGCAGAATGGCTCAGGCTCACAAGTGTAACGTTACATGGGCGGTTGGTAAGTAAGAGTAATACAGCTTAAGCTATTCGGAGAGGTTACCTCGCATAGGCCAAACAGACATACCCATGCCCATCCTATGGGAGTGCTATTTGGCTCGGCACGTCACAACCCTGATTGGATTACCGGTCTGCGAGCAGCTAGATCATGTGGACTGAGGAACAGATCGATAGAGAAAAACTTTTCACCTGTACAACCGTACTCTGATGTTATTGTGTTTCAGTTTTGTAACACAGGTATCCTGATATCAGGGACTTACAATTATGCGCTCGAGTAATGAAAAAAACGACTTAGATATACGCCTCAAAATATTGTGATTTTAGTGTAAACCGATGAAGGAAGCATGAGAAAAACGAGAGAAAAAACTCGTGACACCACATGAAGGACGGCAACGACAACATCAGATATTGTTCAACTGAACTTATGATTGCACAAACAGCATACGGAATCAGAAGTACACAAGGCATGATTCACCCCGTACGACATATATGACGAAGCCAAAAGGAATGAGCACTGAAAGGGATGGACACCGTTGACGCACTTTATTTTGAACGCTCATCCTGTGAACAACGTGTGGATAAGATGAGCACTCAGGATTACGTGGAGGACGATTGTCGATCACGCGTACGGTGCGCACATACGGGTACGTGAGCTGAGCGAACAAGATACAAAAGTAAGGAGAATCAATTTGTTCGGAACTACCGTTACAATAGCGCTTATGTTGTCTGAATCGCCCATGGCACGGAACGAACATGGTTGGCCAGGAATTCGATTTGTTACTCAAACTAGGTAAGGCGAATGTGCCTCAGAGGAAAACCGACTTGAATTTTAGCAGACAAGCTGTGTCTTTTTACAAGGTGCAATGGTTAAACGTTATACCTAATTTACATCCGTAGGTCCAAACTGCACATTCGTGTTGACTGCTTCGCCGTGGTAGGAAGAAACAGGTAAGAAACTAAACTGCTTGCGCAGACTTGGCTAAAGACTTTCAGTAGCCAGTTTATCAGCGAGTCTTAACAACAGCTTGTTGCTCTACCTGATTTCGGAGGATCCTTTTGAATAACAGTCGATCAGGCGGACCTTAATCTTTTCACCGACCTTGTGGATTAGCTCGCAAGCGTTTCGTCACAAACCGGGGAGACATCATCAGTGGGCAATTGGATGCGCGTTGATGTGGCTTTGATTGGTGACGAGACGTTTGCAAACTGATTACCAACCTCGACGAACAAACCATCAGCCACATGATCAACTACCATGGACCGTACCCGAGCTATCAATGAAATAGAGTGCCTTCGGATGTGCAGTTGTTTACTAATAAACACGCAGAGGCTATAAGCTATGGGACAAGAAAGTAAAAACCCCACGACGAAAGGTCCCTGTCACCGACTGTCCAACTTCCGCGATTCCAGTCCACTTCTTTCAGGATTCTGGTGATCTTTCCTGAACACCTGTCAATTTTTCTCACATTCTCCTTTTCTCTCCTAGTTCTTCCGGAGACAGGCGTGTAGTCGACTGGGAGGTGTGGGCGCCGACCATACATCAACATGAACGGGAATTTGTCTGTGGTTGACGCACGTGTGCTAACACTGTCGACAGGTTCACCTCCCAACCGCCTCTTTTGGCAGTCAGCCATTCCCTGGTAGTTCCGTTGCGGCGTTTCGTTGGGACATCTGTCTATGGATGGTGGGTTGCCGTGCTCAGCCGCCCCCTACCCAGCTGCTGCAAGCAAACCTTGAATTCTTCACTCTCAAAGAAGGACAGCTCGCTCGTTAACATCGTGGTTCACCACCATCCGATTCATTATTGCTCAGTTAATCGTTACACCTGTTGATTGGGCAGGGCAGCCGCCCCCAAGAACAGCAAAAGGGATTCTGTCGTTATCACAACGACGTTAGCAACTGGTTGTCATCGCAAAGGGTCCCATAACTTCAACGGACCATAACTCTCCTATTCCTGACACATGGATAAGTTCCGTGGGGTGAGTTACTCCTTTCACCAGATGGCATCGTTTACATGTCACAACGCACTTCATTACATCACTTCTAGTCCGTGGACAGTAGGCTCTCTGCGCCATGTGTTTTCAAGAATCCTGTATGTGCCATCTCATGACATTCGATAATCAGCTTTTTTCTCAAATCGCAAGGTATAACAGGCATTACGCATCCAAATCGTCAGCCTTCCAAGAGACTGCGCCATACTCACTCATACTCAGTCCACCGACGCGATCCCGGAATGTCGTCTAGCAGCTGTCCCATCCAAAAAGATATACTTAGCTTTGTAGTACGACCGACCGACCATGATCAAAGAGGCTTCACCTCCAGCCTCTTGTTTTGAAATCTCATCAGCCAGATGGTTCTCATTCCCTGGTCCGTGAAGTCTTATTCCCCTGGTCGGAGTGCACAGTGAGGAGCTTTCTGTGGGGATCTCTGGTGTTCTTGATAGTCAGTGTGTGAAACTCTTACCTCAGGAGATATGGTCAGGACAATCGCTAAATCTTCTTGAGGATAAGTTGCTGACCTAACATCGGCGCTCTTATACGTTTGAAGGCCTCGTGTGCATCAGATATACACTAAAAAGTCTATTTTGACAGTTGGACAGCGATCGGGTTGAAATCCCTGATAAATCGGCTGTAGTATTCTGCTTTGAATTTGGGACCGGACGGTCCCGGATCTTTGCCAGTTTCTCCACCAGTGGTTTGACTCCACCTTGACCCACTTTGTGACCAAGCAGTCACCGAATTTCGAGCGTGCTGTCTTGACTTCTCTGATCCGCAGATCCGGCCCAACGCGGATTTTAAATGTTCCGAGTCTGAGTCGCTGTACACTGATATCGTCTCTATATATGGCAGAATTATTTAACATTCCTTCCACTAAATGGAATTACACGGTACCTGCAAACAGCAATCCTCCAAATTGATACTGGTCCCTAGAAGTAAATGCCAGTTTCTGTCGATTTTCTGAATTGATGGCCAGTTGTCAGTATCCAGAGCACAAGTCAAACACTGAAATATCAAGGCTACTCAAGCGAATTAAAAACCTCCACGACTGAATGGACGACTATTATTGGATTTCGGATCAATTTACTAAAACGCCGGAAATCTTCGCCTTCCTGGCCATTAAACACCGGGGGATTGTATACAGTTAGCTTCCTCGATTACACTACTTTCAAGAACCTCTATCTCATCCCGTATATGACGCAGACAGTACGGTCGAAAGCAACCAGAATACGGTGATTTCGTGCTTGAGCTAAACGGGTCTTCATTACTTGCAAACAGTTCTGCGTTCTCCTCGAATTCTGTACTAGTGAAACACTGCGAGACGGAAGCCTTCGGACACGCAGTTCCCCCACGCCACAACTGGGGTAACTTTCAAGCCTAACTGCCCCGTACTTTGTCATCAGCTGACCTTACTTTAGGGTCTACAACGGATTCTGCGTTCTTCAGGGAATCTGGTTTACGTCGTTCCACCAATATTCCGAAACCTTTCAAGTTAGCTCACAGGTTGCAGTCAGGCAGCAAGCATGAGGCTGAACAAACTGGCAACTTTGTTTCAAGAAGCAGAGCGATTTCGGGCATGTGTTCATATATCAGAATTTGCAACCTTTTTCAGTCCGTCCTATGTAGCTAATACCATTGATAAGATAGATGAGAATGCAGATTGATGGTTACTCTTGTCCACGAGTGACTTGAAACCGAAGTTTTTTACTACTGTCAAATTAGGACTCTGGGACCCAAATGGTCATGGTACACCTGAATGGTGCAAGATTCATGAGATAATTCGCAGGATTGCAAAGTACAAAGATTACGCAGGTGACACGACCGTTGTTACGGAAACCATCGAAGAGTACTCAGTCCCCTGGACGTACAAATAACCAAATGAACCTCTAATTTAATTTGTTGGGAGGAGGCGAGATAGCTCCGTGGTTAGAGCGCAGATTTGCTGACCGGAAGCTTTGTGGTTCGAACCAGACTTCTGCATCTCGACTTCTCCTGTCTAGGCTTGGGCAACCTGGAAGTTGTATGGTAGCTAGGCACCGAAAGAGCTGAACAATATATATATATATATATATTCAACTTCACTGAACTGACCGCAGGAGTCTTTTGTCAAACTGGAGCACCAGATCGAGATCCTTTCCGAGTAGTTGACACTCCTTAAAACGTACTTTGAAGACAGCACACCTGTTAGTGGCAATGATGAACAAGGGAGAGAGCTTAACCAATTTTACAGTCGAGTAGTCACCCGTTACTGGTACTAAACATGCGTTTTCGAATAGCTAGATGAGAATGCGCACAATGCGGTACCCGCCTTACAAGGTCGTTTTTGTTATCAAATATTCCATGAAAAAATTGTTTCTGAAACGAATACCCGATAGATATAGGGGAACCCGAGAAATCAATGAAGCGGCATTCGGCATATACTGGGACTGCAACCCACAACACCAACCAACAGTAATAATGAATGATCTACCAATAAGTTGCTGAAAGCCCAAAAACAAAACTGTTACACGAGTAGTAAATGTAGGGAAGCGTTTACGAACAGCAACAGGCGTCAGTCAGCCATTGTTTGTAAGAAAGTGGGAAAGACACTGTTGCCAGAGTAGCCATACCCACCTTAGTGCATCATTTCTCCATCTACACACGGTTGGCATACCGGAAACAGGATAGCTCTAACTATGATGGCGTAAGAGATCACCAGGTCAAAGTATGCAGGAAAAAATGAAAGCACAATGCAGCCCGAAAATGACGAAACGCATTTCCATGGAATTTGCTAGTCGATTATAGAAAAGGATAGACAATCATAAGGAAAGCCTCGGGCAGATCCTTGTAGGTGATCGCAAAGAGTACGGGTAAGACAAAAAAGCGATTGCCTGAGTCGCTAAAATACAAGCACTGTATAAGAACAAGTGAAAATTGAAAGGTCGTGGGTGGTAGTACGTGATAATGGACCGCTGTCCGACTGACTTTCTGACATACAATATTAACATACAGAAATTAATCAATAGAAAGCATCGAGCACGAATACTCACAGTAGATTTACGCGTCAATGCGTAAGCATGATCACCACCAGCATACAAACGTGCCACTTCTAAGGGAACATCAGGACTATTTGTAGACTGATTTGAACTGGTGCCCCTCGTTAACCACGGACCTGGTGGTAAGAGCAGGATTTAGTGGTTAGAAGTGTTAAACTGTATGAACTGATAAACAGTAATAGGACATACATGAGCAGTATTAGTCGCAATAGGAGGAAAACAGTGTCAAACGGTTCAAATAGTTCAGCGTACCACACAACACAGCATAAAACTCAGAAGGCCTACAAAGGATATCGGACCCATTCATTTCGCAGCACTCCGGTACCGTAGTCCTACAGTTTACAGTAAAGTGTTGCCTACATTTGATCCGCTACGGCCGCACGAAATAAGAGCGTAGGTTTTCAACTTTTTCACTTTGTACGTGAGGGACACGAAAACCTTCCAACATAGCATATGTGGTGACAGGTGTGACCAGCACAGTGAACACATTTCGGCTTGGGTTAAGAAACATTCTACACGTAAACATCAAACTTTTGGCAAATGTATGTATAAGTTGGGTCATGATTGACTGGTTCGATGGTCAAATCGTCTTTCGCATGAAAGAAATCAATTAGATCCTCCAAACCAAATTAAGAAAAGTTTCTTGATGCACACGGCAAAGAGCTGTAGTTCTCCAAACGATATATATCCGCTAAATAGGGCGAAGGGTTGCTTTAGTATAACGATGGGTTGGGAATCACTTTTGCTATCTGCTAGAAGACTAAAAGTACTTTCCGACGTATTCAGGTTCCATGCACCAAATCATTAAAGTTTGATGAACCACACTGCATTAGCTTAGTCTTAATCTCTGAGACAACCTGTTGCGGAAAACCAAGAGCCATTTCCGACACTCTACTACGGATCACATAACCTGATAAATTCGCTGCAGTTTTTGGAATCCTTGCCAGAAGGAATGTTAACCATGACACTGGCACATGATTTGGTGCATTCTTCACAAGCCAGATCCACTCATTAGGTTATCTCATGTCGCACAAGTTTCGCGGTTTGGGGAATGCCAGACGGTGACAAGGCTCAACCATAATGAAACCAAGTGCGTTTGGCTCAGGTTCCACCGTTGCTTCCCCTATTTTTGGAACAACCACAGCCCCAGATAATGAAAAATATTGCTACATAAATCTCTGTCCACTTTCCGTCCGCCCATTCAGTGCACACTCTAGGTCTAAACCAACCCGTTGGTCTGCACGCACCGGTTGACCGGCTCATCAGGTATCTTGTAATTCACCGTATCAAACCTTCAGAGGGAATTTAGCCTTACTTTTCCGTGTAACATTGCTCTGCCTTTTCCTTTTGCCCGCAGTCCACATGGTTGTTTCCTCATGTGCAGCCATCTACGGCTAACATGGTGGTGTTGTTTTCGCGATAGGATGGACGGGAAAGCTAACAGTCCAACTCGAGAAGCATTGGGCTTCATGCATGGACGCTGAAAAAGGTTGACCACGTCATCCAAAACGTCACATTATGATGTCTTATCTCACTACGTTGGTTCTGAGTTTAAACGCAGTGCGAACCACATGACGGACGGTTCATTTAACCAAGCAAACGAGCGAAAACTCTTAACACGCTGCATTATGAGGAAATTCTACGTGCTACCACTACAAAAACTTCACCACACTTAGACCTTTGAGCCTTTGGAGGTAACTTGTTTACACCTTCAGTCGGCCTGCCACGTCTTCCCAAGGGATTTCGCTTGGAGTCAGTCATAACCCATAGGAACGAAAATATCGCAATGTCATCTGAGATTCATAAGAAGCAGAAAATTAAATGTATCCTGCTGAGCTGTGGAGTTTTCTCAAGAAAGTTTCTCAATTAGCACTGAGACAACTCAAGGTGTGACTGCAAATATCACCAGGAAATATGCCAGCTAGTGCTCACGATAAGTCAACAAATAGTGATTATTACATCCTAGCTAATTATCGTACTCACTGAATGAACATATCTACCTACTGAAAACTTAAGTATTTTGGTGTTGGACAATCATGTTCTATCAGAATTGCATTAATTCCCAAAGCCTCCGCCTAGAAAAAATGAAGTTAGAGCTTTAAGCGAGTGAGAGGATGGGCTTTAATCGACGTACCTTTGACGAGCGTCGGCCGTGCTGCTGACGCCTCCCTTCTTTCTCTTCCACCTCTCTCCACTCCATTATTAATAACTGTCCGTATTCGTGTTGGTGCCCAGCTGTCCCTCGGAACCTGCTCCGAAAGCGTATACACAACCGAGAGAGGGTACTAAAACCAGAGTATGCATTCGACCACAAGCAACCTGAGTTGTCGGATTGTCCATCAAGTCTGCCACTTTACGAGGGATCGAAACGGATTTGGATGATTCGCCATGTCCCAGTTGTCCGAACCTGAAAAAATGCACCAAAAAAATCAAATTATGATTTACAGGTTTTCGAAAAGGAAAAATGAACAGTGTCCCGGCGACTAAAGAACAAGTTCATCTGTGTTGGACCGGACACTTGACAGAATTAACAATAAAAACAAGGCGTAATGCAATCAACTCTCGCTGAGTTGAAGGAGAGGTACGACCTTCGAACAGTCATGCAGGTATTGTTTTGGATTTACGCCTGTCAACCAGCCGGTCACCAGTGCAGAGTTGGCATTAATTTCATGCCGGTACATTGAAAAGGACAGTTCACCGAAGCGATATTAGGACATAGAAATTGGTACCATCAGTAAACAACAATGTGCGGCTTTCCTGACACAGATAAAACTGAAAGGGGTAGTCGGTCAACCCGAGCAAGCAGCTCACCTAGCAAGCATATCCACTTCGGGTAACCGATGAGGCCTGTTACCACTCGCACTTAGGCAGGATTATGATTCCCTAAAACTTCCAAGTTGGAACAACAGGGAAAACCGCTGTCTTGAACGTCTACATGCAGCATCAGCTCAAAAGTCAGGTTGAATGGATAAAAAGGTGTTCGGTAGTTGCGAGGTAAGTGAAAATGACAGGAGCACTTCCGAGTAGTATAGACTTACTGATTTCCTCCGTAAGTGAACACGCCTCCCTCTTCAGTTAGGACTACCGTATGCGACTCGCCACAATCAACAAACACCGCCCGTTGACCTTTTAAACTTCTAACGGCAGTTGGAACGGAGACCGAATGTTGTGGAGCATTTTCGATGGAAGAACGAGACCCAGAGACTGTCTCAGCTGCCACCGTTTCAATGGGTTCCAAACCCAGTTGACCGTATTTGTTCCCGCACCAAACGTACAGAGTTCCGCTGATAGTGAGCACCGCGCTGTGGACACCACCTGCACTGATGCAGCGTATGGGTAGACCAGCAAGACACATCAGCTGTTGCGGGATGACGATAGGGAGATCCGACCGGAATCCAAGACCTAGCTGGCCCCAAATATTAGAACCAAAGACGAATAGACGGGACGTGTCGGTCAACACCAGACTATGCTCGAGGCCAAGACTAACCTGAGGAAGGGTAGAAAAGAAAATTGGTATTGAAAGTTCAAGCTGTAAACAGTTCGAAAACCGTAAAGAGGGCCGGTGCGTTGTCCATCTACTCCACTAATGCAACAGAGTGACAAAAAAGATTGCTGTCAGCAGTTTCTGTACGGCGATTCTGATAGCACAATTTAATCGATGCTCCACCAAGAAAATAGTTTCCCTTCATAAAAAAATTTAGTACAACAATACAGCTATTGAAAGAGAAATATTGAGTGGTAATGACTAACTGATCAATAGTAATAATAGTAATAGATAAATAAACGGAGTTTTAGCATTTGTTTACCATATATATATATATATAGTGAGGAGTGAAGATCCCAGCACTACAGCTGAATGGCGTCAAGTAATGACTTGCCAAACGAGCTTGAAAATCATAACCAGCAGTCTGCGTCACGTTCGCAGCCCATCAATGAAGACACTGACAAATGGTTCAGCTACGCACAAGAAGTAAGGTGGTTTTAAATTTACAGTTAGACGCTCCAAATTCACATAACTCAAAAAATGTCAGCAACAGCATCGAGAGATCGCTGCAACACTCACGATTCAAGGAACAGCTATCAACTACAACTATCACCTCTATTCCCGGTTCCAACAAAACAGAAGCATGAAACTTAAGGGTAACACACAACCGACGGCGACCAAGTGCAGTTCAGAACCTTAAACACTGGAATTCGTGGTCACCAACGGTTGCGTCTTTTGTCTTAAATCCAACGAAGAAGAATCAAATTCATAAAACTTCCGTATTTCAGTACGACACTGTTGACTTGAGCCTTACTGTCTGTTGCGCGTCAGTCGGGGAATTGAAAAACTAGAATGCAACTTCGAAACCACTTATACTCGGAACCTAAACGTAATTCAGGAGTAAAAACGGCTGACCACGAAGAAACACTGAATGGCTTCTGTTCCGAGCTAAGAGTTTTCATTTTCGCAAAGCCACAAAACACAAAACTTGTCAGACGAACGTCGCGAGATAAAATGATCTTAATCAAGTTAGTCAGTGTGAAAATAGACTGCCACAGGCGGTAAACACAAACTGAACCTTAAAGTATCAGTATAGGGATGGGAAAAGCGAGAAATAAGCAACCCCGTTGATCCAAGATCGTAGTACATCGCTTAGTCAAACCACTTTTCGGATCGCACTTCAAGCAGCTACAGTCCACATGCGGTAGTTAAAGGAATTCTAGTACTAGCCGGTGGAGGTGACTGAAAGGGTTTAGAGTGTACATCTGACCAAGCCTTGATTACAACTTTCCACAAACCTCCTATGATATGTCTTGTATCAAACCTATGAAATCCAATGCAGACGAATATGCAGCCTTAGTTTTACCGTCGTACTATGAAGCAAGGAGTACTCGGACAAATGAAAGTATAGTAATCTTCAGTCAATTGGAGCGAATCCAATCAAGACCGGTTTGAGGTGTCTCTTCCAAAAGGATGTGTTATTAGAAGGTAACTCTGAGACCTTTTCCCGAGTGTTTGAGATCAGTCAAACGACTGACTGACAAGCTGAGTGCACTTACAGTCTCGTTCACTGAAAAACGAGAGGACTGAGAAGGGTTAGACATGCATGAGAGGCTACATCCTAAAACATCATTATCATCATCATCATCATCATCATCATCATCGCCAGCATGACATCAGTGTTCAACACCAAGGCTTCGTTGCCATGACTTATTTGAAAGCCTTAATGTGGAGAAAACAAGAAAGGTGGATGGGGAAGGGCATCGACAACACCCAAACTTTTCGTGATCTCTTTCATACCCCTCTACCAGATCAACGGATGCCTACTTCTCTGAATCGGGCACGGAGAACAGCACTCTCTTCGGCAAACGATGGTTCGGCATACGCATTATACATGGCCTAACCAACGCAGCTTCTGATGCTGGACAAATTCTTCAATGGAAGTCCCTGCTGCACAACTGAAAACCCGCTTTCTACCTAGCTAAAGACTCACCGACACCAACCCACACGAGCTGTAGTCCTGAGACAACGACTATCGAAAATCTGAAAACGTCCCAGTTCCGCTGCTCGAACAGGCCAAGTCTCACAGCAATACAACAAAGCAACCCACACTGTAGCCTGATAAACACGTCCCTTGACATTCAGGGAGATACCGCTTTGACACCATAGGGTGCTCAAATTAGCAAACGCGATCCGGGCCTTGCAGACTGAACTGACCTCATCTGACATACAAAAATAAGAATTATTACAACTTCGAAGATACGTGAAACGCTCCACAACTTCGAGTGCCTCACCCTGGATTGTAAGTGGCGTGTTCAGTGACTGCAAGTCCAGGAGCACGACCTTACACTTTATGGGTGCAAAGTGTACATCAAAGGACGGGATGGTCAGGTCATCCAAAAACTGACCAGTCATCCCAATACAGTAAATGGTGGGTTGTTCTAGTTTTCTGATAAAGTGGGGAATCGGACAGCTGTAGGCTGAGAATGATAAACTTGATGCAGCAGTGACGATGTGTGACTGAGACCCTTTTGTCAGTGTCAATAACGAGTGGCATGTCGAGTCCCGGAGTCGTACCCACGATGTCGATAGGTTAACAGAGTTTACTGGTCACGAACTCCGTCAGACTTTCGTTATTATCACTACCTATCAAGCAATACTGCTGAGACCAAAAGGTCTCGACCCTTTCACGAACGGGGTTCATACTGTTGTTCAAACGGCATCTTACTTAAAAGGAAGACCAAAGATCACAAACTCGTGTTTTTCCCTCCTACTTCCTTGCACGGCAGTTTCATAATATCCTAACTGGCCTAGAACGGGTCTGTCTTTGGAGTAGACCGGCTACTGACATTGTTGTAAGCAGCGTAGAAAGAACTGCTGTGTGCGTGATAAGAACAACACATCGTATGGAACGTGAACGTGACAGATCGATGATCAGCTGGTGTTGTATCCTCCATTTTACGGTCATGCGGCAGGGTCTGTTTGGCGTCGATTGGCGTGTAACATCAGGCACACCAGACACAAAATTTAGGCGATCTCAACTGTGGGCAATAAGTCCGTCATTAAATATCTATCGCCTCAAAAGTTTGTCGAACAAGGAGCTTATACGAACACAAATGAATTGAATTCTCGAGTGAGCAGACCAATCAGTTCATGAAAGCACCACTCTTGTCTTGTTTTCCAATCTAAGAATTCAATTGGTTCGCTTGTTTGAGGCACTATCTATTCAGAGATATGCTTTTAGAGGGTAGCATTGCATCTTACAGACTCGAACTGTTTGTCATAATGTTTTTTTCCGTGTCTGCGTTGTTTCCGCCTCCATTACACTGAAGAATATCTGACTCGGTGGTTCCAAACCACTGAGTACAAATTACTCCGAGGGAATTTCCAACTTCGGAGGAGTAAGAACGAAGGCCCCAGATCGGGGAAACCAAGTAATAAAAGGCTGACTGAGAATCCGATTTTTCCATCCAATAGCCACCAGGTCTTATGATGTTACTGATAGCATCAGTGAAGTCCAGATCGTAGTTGCTACAAGAAGCCTTACGCTAGAGGTTACCAGTGAAATCTAAAACAGAAGGCGCAGCACGCCGCGATTTTACCCGAAATAGGCCTGCCGATACTCCAACGAACAGTGACAATTTGGAAGTAAACTTGGCGAACGAGTGAGTTGAAAACTTAACCGTCTGTAAGCCAGACCCAACCTGAAATATTTAGATTTTTCGGTTATTTATCATTCGTTTATTAATCACGTATTGCTTATTAAGTTATTGATTTATTCGGTATTTGGAAAGCATACTTTGCAATCATATGACGTCCAGTGTGCAACGTTAATGATTTGTCACCGTAAAGCCGTAGTTTATTTAAAAGCCTTATTGTGAAGAAAAGAATAAAAGTGGTTAGGAAAGGGATCTACCGCAATGGTTGCGAGGTGCCTACACATCCAGACACTCCTCTAGACAATCAGGATGGAAACTGAAAACAACACCACTGACATCGATTAGCAGACTTGCGCCTTTCAACCGATTTCGCCACGTCGTATTCAACAGTATTTTCCAACTAATAATGACAGAGCTGGCGGTTGAAAAGGCGACGGGCCACATCGCAACAATCGGTCTACGTTTTGAGATGAATTCGGAATACCTTGTATCATCATCATCGACAGAGATAGGGAAAACTAGACAGAACTGAGCTGGAGGTTCATTGGTCTCACATATGTTTCCCTCCAACAGAAAATTTCATACTAAGGATGAGTGAGTGATTTGCGCTCCGTTACGCTACTCGTCGGTACAAATGATTGTCGCGCATCGGGTTGGAAACGGTTTATACGGACACGCTACGGTCAAGCAATTTAGGTACCTACACCTCCAGACATTCACTCACTCAGAAACTGATAACAAGAACGTCACTGACATCGGTTTGCAGGCATATCTTGTACTGTCTTCAACCAGGCGCAGTGGGGATCACGCAGTCCCCATTCTTGAAGGCGAGTAGCACCAACAGCACCCAAGCGTTTCGTAATGTCTTTTATACCCCTCTGCCAGGTCAAGGGTTGGCACCTTTCCGCTTCCGCCACTCTGAGTTGGGCATCGAAAATAGCACTCTCTTCGGCAAACGATGGTTCGGCATACGCAACACATGTCCCAACCAACGTAGCTTCTGGTGCTGGACACATTCATCAATGGACCTACCCGTTGCACAATCGACACCAACCCACACGAGCTATGGTCCTGAGACAACAATTGCCGAACACCTGAAGACGTCTCAGTTCCGCTGTTTGAACAGCCCAACTCTCACAGCCATACAACAAAGCAACCCACACTTAAGCTTGATACATATGTCTCTTGAGATTCAGGGGTACATCACTCTGACGCCATAAGTGTCTCAAGTTAGCAAACGCGACCTGGGCCTTGCAGATTCGTGAACCGACCTCATCTGTCAGAATTAATACAACTCCCAAGATACGTGGAACGCTCCACAACTTCCAGTGCTTCTCCCTGGATTGTAAGTGGCGTGTTCAGTGACTGCAAGTCCAGGAGCATGACCTTACACTTTGTGGGTGTAAAGTGCATATCAGAAGTACGGGATGAAGTTGGTCAGTTCATCCAAAAACTCCTGCGTTCACATCTGATGGTGGAGCATTTGGAAGAGAGCCTAGAAGACGAGTCTGGTAAATTCGTCTAACATCCGGATCTGTCAGTCCCCCAGTTGCCAAGTAATCTGTCCGCACCTTAGCGGCCATGGAAAACGTAGAGAGAAGCGACTACTGACGAGTGCGTGGTCGGAATCCACAAATGTGTTCCAAAACGACCACCAGTCAGTTATTGATTAACGCCATCCGTAACTGATGGCAATGTGATCGAGTTGAGTTTGTGGCCGGCATAATGTTGGAGGACACCATGTGGCCGGGCGACTTCGGCTACTTAGGAAGTTATTACTGCACAAAGACAGTCTGTGATCAGCACACAGCAGAAGCAATCTTTCACCATTGTCCGTCCGTACCGAGCCCAGTCCACGTCGACCTCCTAACTGAGTCTCAGATAGCTAAGCCTGCCCGCTTGTGCACTCATATGTCCGGCAACCACCACGATATCTGAGCTTTTAGCTCGTCGCAACTGAGCATTCAGGGGGTCGTAAAACCTGTCTTTCACGGCGTCGAAGCTACAGTCAGTTGGGGCGTAAGCGGACACGAAACATATAGCGAACAGCTTCCGCTTGTCACAGACGTTGCCAGACGAACCGCACAGAAACGACTATCAACAGGTATACAGTCAACCAAGGATACTTCCGCCCGGTGACTAAGGACGATACCAACCGCTTCACATTCCGCCGCAGTAGCCCCTACATTACTAGAGGTGCGTAGCCGGAAGCGAGTGGGAAGTGATGGGGTGGTTAGCTTAACCACTGTGCCTGCATCTTCAATTCTTGTTTCTGAGACACAGCACACATCAATGCCAAGCGAGTCCAGTGTGAGAGTATGAGCAGCCTGTTGTCCTGCTCACTTCCGAGTGCGGACATTGAAGGCGGCTAGAGGGACTGGGTGTCGAGGCTTAAAGATTGATTTGGAGATATCTGAGGATGTCGGTGCCATGTGACGAGCAGATGTTGCGCGCAAAACCGATGCATAGCGATCGGAGTCATCGGTCCTAAGTACTGGGCCTACAAGGAGAGAGTTGTCAATGAGGTGGGGAGGGGAAGAAAAAGTATGTGAAAGAGAAAAAAGGGAGGCGTCAGCAGTAGCCTGTTTTCGCTTACCCGCCCTGCTGTATGCAGCGGGTAACGCGACCTAGATGATGGCACCACGCGACTGCCGATGGGGCATGAGATCATTGTTTGTTGTAAGTGTCATGGTTATACGTGGGCCGGGACACTGTCAGGGCGCCTAGACAGAAGGACGATTGGGGTCCTCAACCAAAGCCCTTGGCTCAAAAGCCTAACCGCAAGGCAGCGGTGTTTGGCGGGAAATGCAAACACTACCATTTCTACGGAACAATTCGCCACATGTTCCAACCCCCTAACTGGAGGACCAGGAAACTGTTCGTCAGACCTCTAACCATTGACCAATCTGGTATGAGAGACTCTGTGAGTGTCGCGGGGACACCTTCTACTACAGCTCAATGCGCAAACCGTCACACCACGGTAAGGTCCAGTCTCTTCGTGACGGATACGCTGCATGTTTGGATACAGTTCAGCGTACAGTGTTCAATCTGAGGATTTCCCTATCAAGGTGAACGGGGTAAGGATTCAAATAAGCCTTTGGAGGGATCAGTGCATTGCGAACGTAGTCTTACACCGACGTAGAGAATTGGACCTTGGTGAACGGGGCTTCCATATTATCGGATAACCGAACCAGAACTGAAGAAACAACGGTTAGTTTGCCAGATCTAGACTAAATTATTAACGACCAAGTACATAAGATATCTGGTCACGCCGCTGAACCTCGGCCTAACGTGGGGGACGCAACGATTAAACGGTTCTCGAATTTGCCAGGAGAAAAGACATCTTTTTACGAATGGTCACCGGTTATGATCAGGTGGCGCCTAGGAGCCCTCAGGTTCCGAATAAATGAATTCTCAAGGACGCTCGGTACAGTAACAAAAGAGACGGGAAGACGTACTTGCACCAGACTATGCTCGAGGCCAAGACTAACTTACACAACTCGATGCTCTGCTAAAGATCGAATCATTTTGACTGAGATGTCGTCACCTTCGCGACCCAACTGGCCATTAGAATTACAGCCCCATGTAAACAGGCGCCCGGTATAGCTGATGGCTGCATTGTGATAGGCTCCACAGGCGATATCCGTGATTGTATGGTTTTCCAGAGCTGTAATCTAAACAAAAGAGCGAGAGAAAACAGAAGACGGTACTGTGTAATGGAACCTTCGAAAACGAATACACTTGAAGGACAAGCAAGTAAACCTCCGACAGCTGCATGTTTCCAGAAAAAAAGTGCAAAACTGGAAAGCCACAATGGCCCCCTGAACAATAGGAAAGGCACGGTGTGCTACCAAAAACCTGGGTTTAACCGCCTGAATTCTCCATACAGATATAGAATTATTCAAGACCAAGGTATGTACTGGTAAACAACATGTGTCGCTTGCTGCGTACCTGGGACAATTGATCTCAGACGTCAAGGTTAGCTGATTCACGAGCTGTCGCACACTACTAGCAAAGAATATGGCAGAAGCCTTGTGGAACAGTTGTCCGGAGAACATACGACACATATCTCAAGTCCGTAGGCAATACGTCCCCCACAAGTTCACGGTCACGCCCCTCCAGTGACCTCACAGATGAGACTCGGTATTTTACGTGTTTAGATCATGAGCAGTATTTTTAACCTTGAAAAGGCACACGGGCCTACCACACTGCTGGTTGTGAATAGGGCTATCACAGGACCACGCGACCAACTATGTCTAAGTTCGATGCTTTGCGTACCTACGTGACCTGCTGAGCTAATGCGGATGAACGTTATGATCGAAGATCCTCTCACATAAGGTTAAGTGCTCAGCACTGAGCCGATGATTGACTGCAACAGAACATTATTGTACGGACGGAGAGGTCTACAAGTAGCCTTGCAACTGTTGTGGATTTGCCGAACCGGAGGGTGGTGTTGCCTAGTTCAGACGCGTTACATTGCATTACAATCGCTTTGTTTGAGTCTGGTAGCTGTGAAGCTCAGCTCTTAGTTGCGTCATTTTAATTTCGCTGCCCATAACGGTGGGGTAGGGTGTCGTGAATGCAGCACAAAGAATTAACTGTCGACGTGCCCCATTCTGCAAGTATTTTCCCTTCACTCCACATCGCACCAATTAGCTTTGTTAGATAGGTCACCAGAGATACTCTGCCTTCTTTTAAGACGGTTGGGTACAGATGGCTGTGATTAGGGTGCAAATTTACTGACCTGTAGGCCCATAATTCGAACCCGACCTCTGCCTCTCGACTTCCCCTGTCTAGGCTTGAGCAAACTGGCAGTATCCCAGTCCTCGTGCTTCCTTCGGATGGCATGGTAGTTAGGTGCCGAAAGGGCGCTACAGTTGAATGATGACAAGACGACCAGACACGGAAAAGATGATCAGAATCCCCATCCATGCACGGACGAAAGACAGGTTGTCGCCTGTGATGCGACATAAGCGGCTTGAAGGGCTGTTGTGTATTGCTACACACGCGCCAAGAACATGTGGATTGTGAGTAATTTTTCTGTTACAAAGGAGTTAACTTTGCGATTTCCGGAACTGCAATAAGATTTCTGGCATCAAGATCACAAAATCAGAAATCCGAAGTATGATGATAAGTTTCTTCCATCGATCAGCTCTTCGATTTCTGACGCCTCCTCCAAGAGAAAGACCGGTAACCCGTCGAAGCTTCACGTGACGAACCATGTAAGGGTGGGTGCTGATAAACCCCGGAAAACCGTGTGACCCGACTACTACTCACAGTAGTCAGTCTTCGTCTTATTGTGAAGCGCAGCAGTACGACAGATCACTCGGCTACGTACAGATGATGTCGGATCGACTAGTACTAGAACCTTTGAGACAAAAACGGCAAAGGGTGAACAACCCGATGACTCACATCATCATCATCTACTACTATATGGATAAATGAGTTCCTGATTAGAGGAACTGCGTTAGAAATTTATGTTGCTAACATACTGCGTAAACTACACTGAGGATTTGCTCACAGAGTACAAGATAAAGGTGCGTGAAGTATGACAGACGTACCCGTCGAAAATCAGAAGGGGAATCTGATCTTCCTAGCTGTCCGAATTCATTTCCACCACAACTGTATACCTCACCGTCAGCATTGAGGAATAAAGTGTGCTTGTAACCGCAAGCTACATGGGCTATCGTCCAGGGGTTGGGAACTGTAATGGGCTGAGGAGATGAAATCTGTTGGGAATCTTGTTCATGAGGTCCAAGTTGGTTGTCGTCACACGCACCCCAACCAAATAAGATACATTTGGGAGCGGCACACATTCAAAATGGCTGAAGTAAGACAAAGGATGAAATGTTGTTACCATTCGCCTTAAGTTATTAGCTATCTTACCCAGACTATCAAGGTTACTATCGAGAGGAATGCGTTAGCAGAAATGCCACCAAAATCCTGATAAAATGTTTTAAAAAAAACTGAGTGAGATAATGACATGATGTAAGTGGGCTCAAGGGAATAGAGGTGCGAACAGTATCGCCGTTGAATATCAATTCAGAGAAAAAATCAGTTGCCTTGAGGTATTTACCGGCCCTGTATCATTCGACATCAGTGACAACAACATGGCTGAATGCACAGCCCCAAGCCATAAAATGCAGCTGAAAAAGAGCCTGGCCCAGAAACAAGTGGTGTACAAAAATCAGGTAACCTTAAATCCAACAGACTCCAGAGAGCTCCGTGGTTAGGGTGCGGACTTACTGACCCAGAGGTCCATGGTTCGAACCCAACTGCTCCTGTCTACACCTCGACAACCCTGGGGTAACACAGTCCTTGTGGCATGACAGCTAGGCACCAAAAGGACGCTACAGCTAAACGACGTAATGCATCACTCATGTTTTTGGTAACTCTTCGACAGCCCACGACCAGTTTCCCATTCTTGGGAAGAACCTCATAAACGAGAGATTCAGCTGAGTTCCAGGTGAGTCTCTCATCAAAACCAAATTGTGTGCATATGAGTGTATTTCGCTATCACCATCAACTTTATTATTACTGTATTTGAACTCCAATCCGCAATAACGTCTTTGGTCCCTAAGCAGGGATGCACATCACACGGACTTCATCCAGGAAGCTGAATCTCGCTTGATACCCCATCATCGTCGGTTGTATAGACCACATGCTTGCCGCATAGTGGTTCTAGCTGCCACTTTCGTCGCCGATGATTCGGGGAGGTGGAGTAGATGACTACGCATTGGAGGTGATAGCTGACATAATTGATGCATAAATACAGTGGTTTAGTAATCCCCTCACTGAGGAGATCGGGAGGTGAGCTATGCATCGAAGGCAACAGCTCGGATGCATAAGCATCATTGATGGTGTGAATGGGCCATGTCTGACAATGCCCCCTTGGGATACCCGTCCAGGAAGAAGACAATGACCAGCACAACTGAGTTTGCTGGCAATAGCTTTCATACTTCACTGCCAAGTCATTGTTTGACCTCCCCTGAGTCGTTTCCAACGTTTAAGTGGTTGTGCGAAAAGAGCTCTTTGAGGAAGTCGGCCAACTGATATACGAAGCACGTAAGCAAGCCAACGCAACCTATGGAGTGGGATCAGTTCATCTATCAGGGTCGAGTTATTCTTCCGAGAACCACTGAACTTGCTTCAACAGTGCTAGTCCGATGTTCCCACCAGACGCGGGCAATGCCCCGAAGACATCGACCGTCGATCACTGGAAGTTCTTTGACGTCCTCCGTGCGCAGCGGCCAGGTCTGTAACCCATGTAGTAACCCAGGGACACCGCAGCAGTGTAAATTCGACCGTTGACAGATAAGCCGATGTCACGCCTACGCCACAGGAGACGCAGGTTCACGAAAGCTGCTCTGGCCTTACCAATCCGGATGGAAATATAACCCTTGACTAGACCAACAGGAGTGATGGAGCTATTTCGGTAAACGAACTTGTCCACCACCTCAATCGGATCGTCGCAAGCATCAGGTTAGGGTTCGAGCCCACCCAGCCTTGCAGCAGCACATTACATCTTGCAGGTGTGAAGAGCAGATTTATTTATATTATTCAATGTAGTTTGCATCACGACGGTATCAGATGCAAGAAGAGCTATGGCATTAGGCACTCGATATCTGTCCGCGAATGCCGTGAGAGCGTTTCGAACCCACTGACACTAAAGGCTGGTAGTGACCTTTCCACAATTGTATAAATGACGATGCTGGAGAGGAAAGGCGAACGAGGATAGCCTTCATTACTTGATGTAGACCAGAGCTCCACAGAGACCTTCACAAGCCCGCGGGAATTGATGCACAGCGTCGTAAGAACGGTCAAGAATTTATGGGGGACACCTTTGCTCCACAAACGCTGCCACAGTCACAGATCTCAAGTCAAGAAATAGTCATTTTTGGTTGCTGGAAGCAGTCGCTGTTCTAGAATCTGTCGGAGTGAAAATGTGATCGATGCACCTTCTTGCAGGACGGAACCCGGCCTGGTTTTCACGTGTTCAGTCAACCTTCGAAGGATAGGACCAGAGAGCACCTTCGATGTCACAGCTACCAGGCTAGCGCCACACAGCGCCGCGTACTTTTTGAAGATAGGAATAACCGTGGACCTGCCTCATTCTGCAAGCATTTTCTCTTTACTCCATATCGCACCAATTAGCTTTGTTAGATAGGTCACCAGTGATTCTCTGTCTTCTTTGAAGACGGTTGGGTACAGATGACTGTGGTTAGGGTGCGAATTTACTGACCCGAAGGCCCGTGGTTCGAACCCGACTGTCTAGGCATGGGAAACCTGGCAGTATCCTAGCCCTCGTGCTTCCTTCGCGTGGCATAGCAGCTAGGCACCGAAAGGGTGTTACGATTGAAAGATTTTCGGGGGTACAGATAATCTGATCCTGGTAGTTCTTCAAGTTTCAGTACAGATACTTCGTACCTTCCCGACCTAAAGCTGCCAGCTTGACGTGGTGATCGGGCTTGAGTGCTGCAATGATCCCGCGGGCTATACTGGCTGGAACGTCGTTCCACAAGGTGCAACCATGCCAGGAAGGCCAAAGGGCAGCAGTCAGACCAAGAGCAGCGAGACCTCGTACTACGAGTAATCGTGCTACGAGGCGGTTGGGGATAAAGTCGTACTGTCCTCTGCGACAGGAGTGTGAAGGCAGTAAGGTGTTTCCCCCAGGCGACCAGCATGTCCATATTTATGGAAGCAGCGATGCTGCCTTCCCCCGAGGAAGGACGGGTTAAAAAGTTAAAACCGCACACTCCGATCGCCCAACGGTTGACCGTGACCGCCGGCGCATTTCCACTACGGTCGAAATACTTCTAAACCAAAGAGTCCGGTGCTGCTCAAAAGGCACCTGCTGTGCGCAGCCGCATCAGGAATGAGACAGTAATGCCTTATTCCTGCGCCCTCGGGTTAGGCCAACCCCTGCAGCCGAGCAGGTCAGACTATTGAGTCATCGGCTAGGCAGGGTCCCCAAAGAAACCCTACTGTCCACTGCCTTGTGGGTCAGACTTTTAAGTCAGAGGCTAGGGGCAGGGTCCCTGAACAAAACCCTACATCCTCCCACTGCCTTGTGGGTCAGACTTTTCAGAGGCTGCAGTCAAATGCTCAAGCCTTGTGGGTCAGGTCAAAGGCCCAGTCAACCAAACCCCCTTCCTCGGCCTGGGCAACCGAAGTATCATTTGCCCGCGCAGTTCTGTGTCCACCGATGTCCCTCCCAACCCCTTCCCACCACACAAGCAAACGTCACTGGGTCACTTGACTGTCAGTTATCTGACCGAAAGGCCCTATGCCCCTTGCTGCCTATTAACAGTAAAAATAACACCCTTCTAAATCCACGAGATCCTTTCTATATAGGAGCTTTTAACGTCCGTACTCTATGTCAAATTGGCAAACAGGCAGAGCTTGCTGAAACTTATACTCCCTTAAAATTGATGTATGCTGTGTTCCGAAACACGCATACAAGACCCAAGCGTGATTATGCATCTCAGAACGCCAAGGATGAACTCAGCTCTTTCACATTTCTCCCTCCGTGTGTCCGGTGACCCAGAAGCGATGACTCGTGGACTATATGGCGTGGGAGTTGCACTCAGCCCCAGAGCTGAACGCGCTTTGCTGGATTGGATCCCAGTGAACAGTCGGCTTTGCGCCGTCCGGTTATCCAGTTCAATCAAGCTCAATGCCTCTCGGCATAAAAAGCGGTGCCTGTTTGTAGTGTCGGCTTATGCCCCAACGGACTGCAGTTCTGATGTTGAGAAGGATACCTTTATCGAGAACTATCCGGGCTCATTCGTCAGGCAAAAGCACTGATATTGTGATCCTTGCAGGCGATCTGAATGCTCAAGTGGGTCGTCTGAGCTCCTTGGAATCACATTTGGGCGGTCGATTTGGAGTCGATGCTCGCCGCACAGACAACGGAGATCGACTCCTTCAGTTGTGTGCTGACCATGAACTGTTTCTGGCAAGTACGAACTTTCAACATAAGCGTTCGCATCGCGTAACCTGGCGGCCACCAACTGCAAATCAACCGTGGACCCAGTTGGACCACGTGGCCATCAGCTACCGGTGGAGAGCCACAATTCAAGACTGCCGTTCCTTTTGGGGCACACCACTTGATTCCGGCACGCCTGACAGTTCGCTTTCTCCTTCAGGCCCTCGCAAACTAGAAAGAAGCATAATCCACTATCTTCGAAGATCGACCATAGCTCAACAGTACCGATCTGAGCTAGCCCAACAATCTCCACATGCACTGGCAGTGCGAATGTAGATGAAGCATGGCAAAATGTGAAGAAGCCATGTTAGCGGCGTTCAGTGCTGTCTGTCCAACCTCCCCGATTCGACCACAAAACCACTGGATATCGGCGAGGTCGCTATCCATGATTGATGCCCGGAAATCCATACCAGCAGGCAACGCGTACGACGGCGCACGCAAATCCCTTAAACGCCAAATAGTGAAGAGCCTAAGGAAAGACCGAGAGCTCTGGTGGAAATCGAAAGCTCGAGATGGAGAAGGCTTTGCTACGGAAACAGCCGTGCCCTATATCAACTGATACGATCGACTGGTCCCAGGAAAGCAACGGTCAGCGAAACGATAAGTGAAAAAGATGGCTCATTAATTCACTCCCAAAAACGTCGACTGGAAAGATGGGCCGAACACTTCGAAGAACAGTTCAGCTGGCCTTCTGCAACACAGCCTGTGGAGATAATGCATACAGGCGAGTGGAATGTAAACCTTGATCGCCCTTCGGAAGAGGAAATAGTACGAAATATCCGTACTAAAACGTGAGAAGGCACCAGGACCGGACGGTCTCTATCCAGCCCTCTTCAAAGAAGGCGGAGAATCCCTGGTGACCCATCTGACAAAGCTTGTTGGTGCTATATGGAACGAAGAGAAGGTGCCTGCAGAATGGGGCATGTCGACAGTTATCCCATCTTTAAAAAGGGTACGCGGACCCTGTGCGAAAACCACCGTGGCATCAGCCTGTTAGCTGTGGCATCGAAGGTGCTCTCTGGTCTTATCCTTCGAAGGTTGACTGAACACAGGGAGAGACAGATCCGTGAAAACCAAGCTGGGTTCCGTCCTGCAAGAGGATGCATCGATCATATCTTCACCCTCCGACAGATTCTGAACAGCGACACTGCTTCAGCAACCAACAATGGTTGTGTTTCTCGATCTGAAAGCTGCCTTTGACTCTGGACCGCCAGGCACTATGGCAGTGTCTGTGGAGCAAAGGTGTCCCCATAAATTCTTGACCCTCTTAAGGCGCTGTACGCCAACTCCCGCGGCCGTGTGAAGGTCTACGGGAAGCTCTCGCCTGAGTTCACCACATCAAGTGGTGTCAGACAGGGCTGTCCTCTTTCACCTTTCCTCTTCAATTTCGTCATTGATGCGATCATGGAAGACTCACTATCAGCCTCTAATGCCTGTGGAGTCGAAGTGCTCCCGGGCGTCCGCTCACAGATATCGAGTATGCAGACGACATAGCTCTTCTTGGATCTGACGCCGTGGTAATGCAAAGAATATTAAATAATCTAACTAATTCCGCCTCACGGTTCGGCATGCGCTTCACACCTGCAAAGTGTAAAGTGCTTGCAAGACTGTGGGCCCGAACCCTAGCCTCCTGCTTGCGGGTGAACCGATTGAGGTAGTAGACAAATTTGTTTACCTGGGCAGCTGTATCAGTCCCGGTGGTCTCGAAAGATGATATTTCCATCCGAATTGGGAAGGCCCGAGCAGCTTTTGTGAACCTGCGTCACCTGTGGCGTAGGCGTGACATCAGCTTATCCGTCAAGGGTCGAGTTTATAATGCTGCGGTGCGCTCCGTATTACTATACGGATCAGAAACCTGCCGCTGCGCGCCGAGGACGTCAAAAGACTTTCAGTGTTTGACCATCGATGTCTTCGGAGCATTGCCCGAATCTGGTGGGAACACCGGATCAGCAATGCTGAAGTACGTCGAATGGTATTCGGGAGAAATAACTCACCCTCGATAGATGAACTGATCACACTGCATAGGCTGCGCTGGCTTGGCCACGTGCTGCGCATGCCAGTCGACCGACTTCCTCGAAGGGTTCTTTTCGCACAACCACGTGAAGGGTGGAAAGAGCCAGAGGCGGTCAAACAATGACTTGGCAGCGAAGTATAAAAGCCATTACCAGCAAACTCAGCTGCGCTGGTCACTGCCGTCTTCCTGGATGGGGACCCCGAGACGGGCCACATCAATGGTTAGAGACATTGTCAGACATGGCCCAATCGCGCCCTCAATGGCGCTCATGCATCCAAGCTATTGCCTTCAATGCATAGCTCCCTTCCCAATTCCCCACTTAACAGCCCATTGACAGTGGTGCATTTACGCAGCTCGCGCCTCCAATGCGCAGCTACCTACCTCACCTCCCCAAATCATCGGCGGACGAAACTGTGGCAGCTACAACCACTGTACGACAAGTACACGGTTTCTTACAGCTGATTGATGATGATGACTTCGTACCTTATTCCTTCTTCCAACGGGTGATTAAGGTTTACATTGCATTCCTTCGTACGCACTATCTCCGGAGGCTGTGTTGCAGGCCAGCTGAACTGCTCGGCCCATTTCTGCGAGTGAATGAGCCAACTTTTTCACTTATCGCTTCATTGACCGTTGCTTAATTAGGACCGGTTGATTGTAACAGTTGCCAAAGGGCGCGGCTGTTTCTGGTAGGAAAGCCTTCTCCACCTCCTGAGCATTCGATATCCACCAAAACTCTCGATCATTCATTAGACTCTTCATTATTTGGTGTTTGAGGCATTTGAGTGCGCCGTCGTAGTCATCGCCTGCCGGTATGAGTTCCTGGCATCAATCAGGGATGGCGACCTCGACTATATCCAGTGGTCATTGTCGTATCGGAGAAGTCAGACAGGCAGAACTAAACGCCACTAGCATAGCTGCTTTCGCACCTTGCCATGCTCCATCCGAATGCTCGCCACCAGTACACCGTTGGTTTACTGCAGAGAGTTGTCAAGATACTGTTATTCTTCGAGGATGGTGGAAAGGCATGCTTCTTGCCGACTTGCGAGGGCCTGAAGGAAAACAAACGGTCAGGCGGGATCGCACCATGGCGTGATCGGAAGCATGTTGTGTCTCAGAAGAAGCGGCTCCCACTACTCGCGGATGGCCACGTGGCCCATATGGGTCAATGACTGATTTGCAGTTGGTGACTGCCAGGTTATGTGATGGGAACGTGTATGCTGAAAGTTCGTAATGCCCAGAAGCAGTTCACGATCAGCACACAACGAGGAGTCCCTCTCCGTTGTCGGTGAGGCGATCATCTGCTTCGAACGGACTGCCCAGATGCAAATCCATGGAGCTCGGACGACCTCGCCCGCAAAGATCACAATGTGCTCCTTCCTCGACGAACGAGCCCGGATAAATCTCAAAAGAAAGTATCCTTCTCAGCGTCAGAATTGCAGTCCGACACTACAAACAGGCACCGTTTGTTTTCATGTCGGGAGGCATTGAGCTTGATTGCGCTGGATAAACGAACGGTGCAAAGACGACTGTTCATTGCGACCCATTTCAGCAAAGCTCTGAGGCTGAGTGCAACTCCCACGTTGATGATTCAATAGTTTGGCCAGCTCGTCTGCAGGGAGCTGGCCTAACCCTAGGATGCAAGATAGGCATTACTGTCTCACCCTTGGTGCGGCTATGCAGCAGGTGCCTTTTTAGCAGCACCGGACTCCCTGCTTTTAAAAGTATTTCGACCGTATTGAATAATGCGCGGGCGGTCACGGACAACCGCTGGGCGATCGGGTATGTGGTTTTTAGAGCCAATCTTTTCTAAGCCGCCGTTTCGCGAGGTAAGGCAGCATCGCTGGTTCCATGAATATGGACGTGCTGTTTTCGCGGGGAAAAACCGTGATTAACACAGCCAGTCTCGTAGTGCGATTACTCGTGGCAGGGGCATCGCTGCTCTTGGTCTGACTGCTTTCCTGGCACGGTTGCACCTTGCATAAGGAAGTTGCAGCCAGTGTAGCCCGCGGGACCATTGCATCATTGACACCACGACTGTGTAGTCCCTATCATGCACGTTTATTTTCGTGATCAACAACTCCCTCCGTGGCTGCCCACTTTGAGGACAGACTTATCTACAAGGAATATGCAGATGTGTTGTTTTCACCTGTCGCCCCGGAGCTGGAAGATGTGTCAAACCTCTTTGATCGCGACCAAATTGCAGGATTTCCACTCCTGCCGTCAGAAAATGAAGGGCTATTATGGTACACAGTGTCTGTCAGTTTGACTGATCTATATGTAAGTATTAGAGATGTGCAACTTTGCTTACTGGGCTTCGGCTCATGAGCTCTATTTTCCATCCACAGAAACTGTTGTGAACAGTTGCCTTCGGAGAACCAGTCCCCTGGTGCTTCCATAGAGTGCATCCTACATTATAGTCGAGGATTCACGAGAAGTTCCTGTGTTGTTGGTAGTACCCATGATTCTTTCTGCGCCTGACTGGGAACGTCGCTATAAACGTCAGCGAACTGATATCGAGTGCGTGATCACTCTAGGTCGCCACCGATCTAGAGTGACCTACTGGACTCTGTCATCGTACATACCAATAGACAAACGGAGTCCCCATGGTAGTGGAACATAAGTGTGAAGATGGAGTGTGTGCACTCCCGCTTATAATCTGGTTAACCTCGCCGTCTGAAAATTCAACCATGCAACGAACATCTTCCCACGATTTATTTCTTGCATGGCCGACCAACAGATCACAAGAATACCAAAAGACGTAAGACCTTGCATGGAATGTATTATCAAGAGAGCACACGGTCTAGGGTGCGCTGAGGCGGACGCCGCAGTGCAAGCGGCAAAAACGGTGCGCACCAATGGGAATTTTTTGTTAACCTAAACAAACGAGCTCAGTTCAGTTCTGTGCATTAGATAACCTCCCCAAGAAGGCTGAGTGATGGTAAATAGCCTTCGACCAAGCAGAAAGAGAGTTCAGGTGTACTTCTCGAAAATGAAGTGCAAGGGATGCAACTTGGAACACTTTCTGTTCTGGCGTACTCAATGATGCTTGAGGGCGAGGTCAAGTACCAAGAACTAAGGCATTGATATGCATTTCGCAAGGATTCACGGATTGGTACACAGGATCGAGACTTTTGCCCAAGCTTCCCGGGTCGGTTTTGTTCTTGTCGTTCAGCTGAGAGGCACAAGTGAAAAAAGGGTGTAGCACTGCTCTTTAAGTTCTCAGCGCGAGGCAGTATGCTTGCCAGCGCGAGGACTCGCGTAAATAGGTGTCTAACAGTGTTTAAGTGTCTAATATTGTTTTGAACTGAGTTCTAGAGGGAGCGTGGACAACCGTCTGGAGAGGGTTATTTCACGCAGCAACTACCCGAAATGAGAAAAAAGTTTGCCTAATGAAGGTGTGCGCTCTGAGCTTAAAAATCTTCTTACCGTGTCCCCGCCGTGTGTTTGCTGGGTCAATGGTGAAAAACATGTTGGCCAAACCTTGTTCAAACATTGCGTAAGTAAGATTTAAGTCCCCTCGGAGGCGACGACACTCCAAGGGGAAGAGGTCGAGCACCACGAGACGCGTTTCGTAGTCCATGGACTTGAGACCGGCAACCATTTTCGTAGCAGCTCGCTGGACATGCTCAATGAGGATTACGTCTTTCGTGCGTTCTGAGTAGACATTCGGATTGGCATATTCAAGGAGCTGTCTAACATAGGCCCCATAGAGTATTTGGAAGTACGTGCGAGTAATACGGGAGAAGGTGCACCGAATCATCAGTAGAACAGCGAATGCCTTCTGGGCCGCTTTCTCAAGGCCCAGAAGGATAGGGTAAAGTAGATGGAAGTCCTGCTTGCACTATGGTCGAATGAGTATTTATTTAACGCGGTTATTTGCACCAGATAGAGACCGGCCACGCGAAGGCCACTTGACTGGTAAAAAATATGTTACCGACTGTGTGGTTTAACCAGTGTTGCGTCACTGTCGGGAGTCCCCCCCCGACTGAATCTCCTGAATCTCTCACCGGAGTCGTCGAAGTCCGTATGGAAAAGTGAGTACAAGAATAGGAGAAATGATGCACATGAGCGGTAATTATTTGCTAGCTTCAAAAAACGTGCGGAGTTTTTTTTGAGCATGTATGTATTACAATGAATCCTTCGTCAAGACCCGTGATTGTGCGGCTCTTAGGAGCAGCTGGCAGAAGCCGACTATTCGTACTCGATTTCCACGGTGCACAGATGTAAAATTGGCCGCAGTCCTTTGCGTATGCTCCAAGATTGTCTCCTTGAGTTTTGGGGGGAACCCGGAGGAAAACGACGGTTCTAGAACGCTGTATAGAGCACTCCATAAATGCATTTTTATACTGAGCAAAGGCAGTGGCCATCCTTAGTTGACCTCGGCCGCGGAAAGACGGTCAATTAAGAAGGAGGACATTCCAGGGCGAACTTCAACTCTTCCGGTGGAAGGTTTCTGGGGAGTGACCTGGTGCTCAACCGCAGCGAGATAGATGGTTGCTAAGCTGATTCCGTTTTTGCTTAAACACTTCTGGCAGTTTGGAGGAGCGGAAACAGTACATATTTTGGAGATGAAATTATACCGTCTTGATAAAGTATTAGCCGCAGATTCCTGCGTACACGCCACATCACTAGTAGTCTGAAACGTACTTTTACATGCTTCCGTTTCCTGGTCTGATGAACTGATTCGTTGTTTAGTTCATGGCACCTCCCTGCAACAGCGACAGGCCTCGCCATGTGAAATCCACTTCCGGGTTCTGTTCACCATCGAGTAGCAAGGGTATCAGAAGGAACAGTAGCAATGCTCGTGTCCTCGCAAGTCCCGGACACTATTCAGCCCAGAGAATTATAAGGCGCCGCCCAGAAGGTATTTTGGTTGATCCGTACCGTCAGTCCCCAAAAATGTTCAATGGGCGAAACCACCACGGATCGACTTGGAATGACCGTCTTCAATAAAGAGGGGTGGCTCGACTACTATACTGAGTATTTCGCACATTTCCCGTTGCTAATTGCTGCCACTCAGTCGGCCTCCTGAACTGCACTAGGACCGTAGACAATCCATTCGCCACACCCCCCCAAGGCTTTTGATTCCGCGTGCCAATAGAGTACCACTGAGTTTCTACCCCGGATGGCCACTATGCTACATTTTCCGGGAAATAATTCATAGCCTGTGTGATCCGTCCACGTTTATTTTGGAAGCTCCGATAACCCCCGAGACCACAAAGAATGCTTAATATTGACTGAATGGTAAAAAGCCGGTGGCGAATGTGTCAGTGTTCGAGGGGCCAGGCAGGCCCCGGTCGCAGCAGGATAATGGCGTCACTTGTACTTCCCCGCCTCAAGGCGGCCACAGGTTAGAGTTTAAAGTCCTAGGGATTGCGCTGTTCACCAGTTAAATCTTCGCCGGATGCTGGAACTACGTTATACGTATAATCGACCTATAATTCTAACTAGTGGGACTGTTGTCCTTGACGAACCTAATCAGTAGGAGTTTTCTTATTATTTTGCCTTTGGCAGGGTTCCACACCGGAACGGCATAACCCATTCGTCAACAACCTAACCTAAAAATGATTGACCCAAAATTTATCACACAAAACAGCTTCAAAATGGCAGGCTGAGATTGCCGTCAGCACTTTGAGCGCAAGAGTAGCAAAGGATCGGCCTAAGTATTAACGAATCAACATCGGTGGCTTGTTGATGCAGCGGCATTAGGTTATGACCCGGGCTTCGGCTTGAGTGGGCTGCCGTCCGAATTTAGAGTCCGTTGGCCTACCCACTTCCGGCTCCCCCTCACGGATAAAATGACGAGGTTTAAGCTCGTTAGCCCATTTCTCAGATTTGTGTGTGTCTTCTACCGGGAGGACAATTGCAAAAAAACAGGCTGTATGAAAGAGATTTTCAGAAGTACCTTTTCAAGAAAGAACGCAACAGGTCGCATCTGCATGCATTCACAAAAAAACAAAATTGCTCGAGGTGACTTCCACGGAAGTCTCCGATATGTATCCCAACTTATAAGCATAAAGTTATTGTGTGTAGGCGCAAGCTTACTTTTAGATTTATGAAAATAAAAGATGCCGTTTTCGGACCTTATGGTGAATAATTGGCATCACTTGGACGGCTATTGAGTGAGAGCAGAGTACCGAGATAAAGTGGCTAGTCTTGAATTATTTGGGGAGTATTTGGCGATTTAATGATATTTTCGTCGTTTGATCTGAATGTGTTGTGTTACTGGCCTGCTTTTTCTTTCAGACGACTTATATCTTATACTAGCCACGTCCCCACCCTTGACTACCCTACCAGCTCTGTCAAACGACTGGTGCTCTGTTTGGTAGAGCTCTAACTGACAAAACTCAAAAAAAATCGGCGTTTCTTCAACACTAGAGCGCATTATATTCCAATGTGTATTATAGCCCATCTGATGATGTGCTCCGCAGCCCATCAAACACTTACGCACAACATCGCGGTACGCCCGACCGGATAAAAGCTCTGGTAGCTGGAGTATTTGACTGTTGCACAAGCCGCATTTACGATTGCTTGGTGGTTTTCCTCCTTAGGGATCTGGTGGCATGCACGAGCGATGAAAACCTCGTGTGGTGTTCGGGTACACCCTGGAGGGATGGCCGCCCTGTTACGTTGCACCATGGTGCGTTCGCAAAGCCGCCACCCTTCCAGCAGCACGGGTGCATCGCCCATCGCCGGCGGTTCTGAGTATGGCCTTTTATTCAGGCAATCAATAAAAAAGCAGTGTTTTTCCTGTTTGTTGCTGCTATTGATAGATTCGTTCCGGTTGCGTCACTTATTTGGCAATGCCACAAACAACAGATGGCAAAAGACGGACCTTTCATCTGTAAAAAAATTCCTAAACAACGCTTGGAATAAACTGAAGATACGCTGCGATACCCACGGGTTACATCGAAATGCAAAGCTGTAGCTGCTTTGTCATAACCGGGGTTGCACCGCCTCAAAGCCCATGCCGTCAATCAAACAAAACACACCAAACCTACTACTCCCAGGAGTGAATACATAAAAAAGAATAATATGTACACAATGAGCTTCCAGAATACAGAGTTAGCGTCTAAATGCTTCTTTGCCATGCACTGCGCGTTGATTGAAGCTGATAGCAGTGCTTCGGGAATAGGTGGCCATTACTATTACGTTTACTTCCCCTCCTAGATTACGGTATTGTCCAAGGCGCAGAATAACCCCCATATTATGGGAATTAGTCAACATGAAAGCTCCACTTCCGCGAGTTCTTGTGTTTCCCTCCCCTTCCACATCACGTCTATGCGAACTTATAATGATTTTTTCCAGTCTCTGGTACTATAATAGCTTATTTTGTCAAGCTTAGAGTCATCGATCGCCAGGCTACTAAGTACGCATCTACCCCCATCCCGTCTCATTTAATCACTTGCTGTCACCACCCTAATTGTAGTAAATTTCAGGTTCCTCTCTGTTTTTGGACTTACTCCTATTTGATGCCTCCTGAAACTCATCAGACCTTACTGATCTCATCCCACTCTCCCTTCTTCCCAGGCTTCGACCTTCGGCTATACCCGGTTCGGACGTCCTGGTTGGCCGTTATCCACTCCAGCTGATTGGTGCTTTACACTCAAAGGCATATTAGGACCTGATGACGCCATAAAATGCGTCAGCAGTTGAGACATGCAATAGGCTCGGAAGAAAGACGTTTCACTATCCATCTTGTGCAGACGAACTCTGAGAGTTCCAGGTCCTTCTGATCCTGAGATTCTTCTGCCAGCGGCGAGGGAAGATAGTCGCTCGGTTGAGGAGGCAAAGAGATGTCAGGTAGTACTACTGAACAGTCTGAGGTTGTTTGACACGCCACTCCTGCCAGCCTTAAAAATGAGGGATTTAAGAGCTTGATCTTTTGTCTGTGAGGCGCCTCTTTGAACAGAATGAGGAGATAGATGAAGAGGGTTCGAGTTCTAACGACCGTTGTGAGGAGGAAGACGGAAGTGTTATCGTCATGTGATGCACATCTACCCCCATCCTGCCCTCATTTAGTCGCTTGCTGTTACCATCCAACTTGTGCTGAACATTTAGTTTTTTCTATTTTTGGACATGCTCCTATCGGATGCCTCCCAAAACTCATGAGGCCTTACTGATTTCACCCCACTCTCCTTCCTCCCCAGCTTCGACCTTCGGCTAAATCTGATTCGCACGCCCTGTTTGACTGCCATGCACTCCATCTGATCTGTGCTTTACAACCGAAGGGATACCCATCAGGACCAAAAAATACCTGCGGCCATACAATCGCTTTGTTCTACATCAGCGGATTCCCTGGATCAACTCCCAAAAATCCCGCCGCCCATAGAATTTCACATCCCAGCCCAAACATCTCAAACATGACGTCCGTCATGGGGTTAGCCAGAAGCCGAAGTATGTCAGTGCAATGATGGCATGGCACTGTCATACCCAGTTTGACAACATACCCGCGACTATTAACGTTTTATGACGTTGCCCTCGCTCACTTGTGCCTTTACCTACAGCTGCGATCAAAGTCTTCACTTGGCCCCAGGTACCTCCGGGACCCGATCAGTCTTCACCGCTAGACCTTCCTTTTGGACACAAACATCTGGCTCCCTCTCACTCTATGATCCTCACAAAGTCAGTCATTTTCTGTGCAGTTCACGTTCCACGTCCACGCATTAGCATCAAGCTCACTCCCCCAAGGAACTTTCGCGCCAGGCCTCACTCCAGCAGTGACACCAGTGAATCTCTACAGTTTCGGCGTACACTGTGACAATGAGCTTCCTGCTACCATTTATCCGTATTGCTGATTCCTCTGCTTCATCATCTCCACTTGCGCGTTTTGTGACTCTGGCCCTTAACCCAACAGTCCAGGGCCGAATAGGCCTCATCGGTGGTTTAAAAATTTAGTTCAAACTGACCAGCTAGATCTTATCAATCCAGCCACCGCACCAGATTCGTTGTGCTGGTCAAAAGTTTTTCGCAATTTGAAGTTTTCTCATTATGTACCAGACAGGATGCCTCTTTTTCGCCCTCTCCCACTAAATTGGTAAATGCTCTCCTTTCCCATGCTGGTTTAGGCGTGGCCAAGTCCATATCGGATATTGCCTACTGTTTATGGCATTGTCCTTTTTCGCGCAACCCCCAGCACCCGTGAATCATTCCATGGGTTCTTTATTCTGGTTGTATCCGTGTGATCCTGCCTGGCAACATGCGACCCACTAGTTGGGAATGAACATTATTATGGTCATTAGTTATCAACGTGGTAAAATTTACCAGCCAGTGGTTTTGTGCTGCTTTGCCATATCATATAATGTCCCCTGCTCTGTGGCTCCTAGTCAAAATGGGGATCTACGTAAAGAGCTACGTAAGACAGACGGTCTCCTAGCATGGAAAAATACACTCCTCAACCAGCGTAAACCACGAAGTGAGAGAGACTCATCCATCGTGGAACAGTTCATTCTTTTTGAAACTACCACTTGAATCTCAACTCTGCTAATGCGATGTTCACAAAAGGACCGCCAACCCCTTGAAGTCACTGGCGGTCAAACATCAAGTTGTACGATCCTCTACGAACAGATGCTGCGCTTATTCGATATAATGCGCCACAGGTCACACCGCCGCAGTGTATGGACTTTATCCTATCTGATCCCTCCTGAAACTCCCCAGACCTTATTGAGCTTATCCCGCTGCCTCTTCCTCCCAAGCGTCGACTGTCGACAATACCTGAGTCGGACGCTCTTTTTGGCTGCTGTCCACTCCAACTGGCATGTGCTTTACACCCAAAAGGATCCCCATCCGGACCAAAGAAATACCTGCAATTTCACATTGGCTTTGTTCTACTTCTGCGGATTTCCTTGGCTAACTTAAACATCCCACTGCTTACAGGGTTGGCACATCCCAGCCCGATGACCTCAAACGACGTCCGCCACAGGGGTATCCAAAAACCGAAGTATGTCACTGCAATGGTGGCGTGGCACCGCCACACAGTTTAATAGCGTGCGTGCAACTGATCACTTCCGACTATCGATTGTGGCCTCTCGCTTACTCGCTCCTCTACATTTAGCTGCGGACAATCTTTTCACCTGGCCCCAGCCGCCTCCAGGATACGTTCATTCAAACCTGCTGAACCTTTAACCTGGATCTAAACATTTAGGTGACTTTTCCCCTGTGCTCCTCACAAATTCAGGAATTTTCTATGCAGTTTGCGTTCTGTCTTGTACGTTAGCAACAACTTCCGCTCTCAAGGGACCTTTGCACATGACTTCAGTCTGACAGCAACACCAGTGAGTCTCTACGGTTTCACTTTACACGGTTTCACCGCTCCTGAGATTCCTGTTACCGTTTACCGGTACTTCTGCTGCTCCACTCCATCCTCCCCACTTATGCTTTTTGCAGCCCTGGCCATAACCTCATTGACGGCTTCAGACTTTAGTTCAAATTAACCGGCCAGGTCGTGGCAAGTCTGATGCATCACCAGATCCATTGTTCTTATCCCTTATTTTTCGCAAGTTGAAAATGTTTATTGAGCGCCAGGCATAATGCTTCTTGTCCCAAACTCCATCGTTTTGTTTTTTTCCGGCCACCTTCAAATCTTAACGATCTGCTCTTGTCTGAGCATGATAGGTTCCTTAAAAGAAGGATAAAGTCCTGGGAGTTGCAAACGCCGCTTTGTCCTTGACCAAGTGTACACTGGAGAATGCTGACTGCTTATGATGCTGCCCACCTTCCGCGCGATCCCTAATACCCGCAAACCCAGCCAGTCGTGCTTTTATTATAACCGTTTAAATATGAGCATCTCAAGCAGTATGTTACCAAGTGCTTGGGAACAAAAGTTTTTGTTACTAGAACGCTTTTAAGAGACAAACAGCCACCGTGCTGTGCTCACAATTGTCGTAGGTTAACAAAAGCTGTCCTGACCTTCCAGATCCAAAAAGCGGTCCCGTCCTTGCTCAGTCCGCGAAAAAATATATAACCCCCTGTATACAAACCAATCCACCATGTCGGTCGATAATGCCTGATTATTTTGGAATCTATTGATTCTCTCTTACGCACCCGAAACCACCAAGGATGTAACGGTGGATACTACCGATGAGGCATGGGAGTAGTATGTAGTTTCTCCTAGCACCGCCTTGATCCAATGGAAGTTTGGGTTTATTATGGAATTTGTGGAATCGCTTTGTGGCAGTCGTTTACATTTGCTTGGTAGTAAATGAATCTTCAGAAACGTTCTAGAAAACGCGTTCAAGAAGACGGAATTCAGTTTTTAAAAACTAGGTGCAAGTGAGAGTTTTGCTTTTCCGTCCAACAGTCTACAACTGTTCAGTTGGCGTCTTCTAATAAAAAATACCGCGGCGGAAAGCTTCTTCTTTTCACGGATATTTTTCACTCTCACGTGTGGTTGTACACATCTCATCCTTGTTACCGCAAAGCGTTAGATGTGCGCGAAATATTTAATATGCCTCGCCTGACAAGGTCAGTCTCCATCATATGGTGACCATTCACAACTTCAAACATTCGGTGGTTCTCACTGGCCGGACCTCTGCCCCATTAGCCGTGGCAGTGCCAGGGATGCCGAAGGGATACAGTGGAACAAATAAAAGCAAGTGTCCCTCATACGGGCAATTGTAGTAAGATGCGGTGCGGATATACGGTTGTGCTGTCACCTTCAACATTATTGTAGGTGTGTTTTCAGAGGGTCATCAGCGAGTCCTTATGTACAGAAGCCGCGGCGCCACCTTCCATTGGGATCGGATGGGTTACAAAAGACCAACTCCAGGGTCCGCAGGCTGCTTGGCGGTTTACTGTGGCGACTGGCAAGACGATGCCAACAGAAGATGATGGAAGACGCAAGAAGCGCCTAAACATGTTCAAGGCGGGCTCAGTGATGCCACATTTAGATCTTTGAGTATCTGTTGAACCTGAATCAATGACACATGGTATCTCATGCACAAGTTGCAAGAGTCCATGGAGCTACAAAGGGTTATTGAACTGGACTTGAACAAACGGCCCTCTGCGCTTTACGGTTTTGGTCTAATTAGGAGTTACAGCTTTTGGTGCGCCAAATTATGTTTGGGTGTCCCATGAGCGTACCCTGATATGCTACAATTCTGAAGCTGAGAGGAGTTACCTTTTTACCGGTATCTGCCACAACTGAATCAGTCAGCAAGGAATACGGATGACATCGTCCCTGATATTGGCGTGAACACTCAAGCTGGATGAATAAACACCAGAGAATCACAAGCATATGATATAATCCTCGGAAAGGCCCACCGCAGAAAGAGTGCAGCGTTGTCTGTCCAGTTGTTTGCTGAAAATCACCCAGTGACCAGTAAAACTTTCAGTATAAACCTCACATCGAAGTATCGGCGAGCCTATGAATGCAAGCTACTATAGGCCTAAAGTCCAATTTTCTGCGCCGTCTTCCGGTAAAGTGGATAAAAATCACTCTCAGTGGACAAAACTAAAGAAAGATAATACTGTTTTTTGCAGAACCAGCGACTTGTGTGATGAACTGACCACATTATGGTTGACCTAGTTGGCTACATCCACCACAATCTCTGGAGACGCTGAAACAGACAAAACGACATTTCATAGGCAAAAAGACATCATTGCGACAAGTATGTTGGCGCAAATGGTTTGCAAACTGCACTCTCAAATAGCAGAGTGAAGTCTAATTGAGCGGTATGAGGAACTTAATGCGGAAGAGTTGATCAAGAACGGAATCCAGATGGAGAGGGACGTCCAGATCTTGAATTCATTTTCAAAACGGGGCACAAAAAACGACGCCATCTGTAGCAGAAAAAAATAGAGGCCTCAGCATGCTGTCCTTGAAACCAAGGCGGCACTCTTAACTTGTTTATTATGACCAGACTCCTGATTATCAAACTTCAGCCAATCGAAGCTGCAATGGCCACTGCTTCATTTTGAGAGGGTTTTCCAGACAGCCACATTCCTGTGGCTGCTAGTATCAGGAAGCTGGACTTCGAACTTAATGATTCTGATTTTAATTTGTGCCTTCGAAAACCTCGTTTTTCTGCTGTAGCTATTGTGGAAATTGTTGAATAAAATTTTTCGCAGCGAGTAGAGTGTCGCATCATAGCACCTTATTACATTGCGCCGTGTTTCGACCTTTAAAAATTTCCGAATTTCCGGGAGTGAGTAAACTCAGCAGGAGTGTTTTTCATCATTTGGTTTAATGGGTATGTTTTGGTATTATACTCCCAGCCAGTCTTCTTTAATCGAGAGAACAACCGCCATATTTACTGGCAGCTTTCCAAATACCCAAATTAACCAGAAAAATACAATGCGCGTATTCAAAACGTATGTATCGCAACATTCTGGAAATTTGGGTGCCCCCGGAATGTGCGACTGACAATGGCATTAGGTGGAAGGTCGAAGGTGACTGGCCGCTTGGAATCACATTTTATTTCGATGACGGACCTGCTGGTGGAAATCACCCGAAACTGCGGCTTGCCACTGCTATTCCGTAAGCTCGATCTTACGGAGCTGCGCCAGATTGACAAGTAGAACAAGTACAAAGAAGCTGCTAATTGCCACATACAGCTGTAAACTGGCAGCACCCGCATGTATCCTCATGTAGACTCGCGTTTCGAAAATTTGAGCAAAGGCATTCTGCTACTCTATGTTATCACAATCACCGACAAGCTGGAACCGTGCACAACTGCAAGACCACGCTTTGCCTCCGGCTCAAGGCTTATTCACTGGACCCTAAAATGCTCAGCACTGTAGGCTGCCTCGAATATAATTTTACCAGAAATTTGACTGCTTGCAATAGGCCGATATTCTACAAACGATCAACTACTCAGCACTGGCCGCACCGATGTCAGAAAATGAACAAAGAGCTACCGGGACCGTGCGCTTGCCTAAAGCATTTTCAGTGCTTTGACGCTGTCTCTTGCAGACGACTCGTTCCCTATATTGAGCGGAAACAAGCACTTTAGGGAGATTATGCTGGCTAGGGCCTATCTGCATACCGTGGCTGCAAAGTCCGGAGAGTCACTGTTAATCAACAGGCTTTGTGGCAAATCTATTCAGTATAATTTTCGGCTTCGATGAGTGGCAATAACAGCTTTATTACGTGTTCAATGACGGTCTTACCCATGAGTTGTTTGATGACGCGGATTAGCCTCAAGCTTGCTAACGAGAAGACAGAGACCTTACAAATGATTACCAGCTGCTTTCGTCATTCGCAAACTGACTGTGCTTGACGAATCAGCTGCTGCTGTTAAGTAGATCTGATGAGTTCGGGAAGTACATACCTAAAACATACCGCTAAAACCGAAGAGTGCGCATAGTTTCTTAGTTCAGGTTTGGGTGAGTGTACTGGCCAAAATTGTGGGTTAAAATTTGTTTGTAAAGTGACAGTCACTGATCAGTAGTTCATTATGGATGCTAGGCTTGCGAAAAAGAAATTGCTCTTAGATTCACGCATGATTCGGACAGTTCGAGATCAGTGACTATCCCGAATTTTGCAAGTCGGCGTGACGTTGATCAGGGCGTTTGGTGTCATGACAATAGAAATAAAGTGTTCTTCAACCGACATGTATGTATCCGGTAAAAGACATTGAGGCAGTGAAACTTCAGGTCGGTCTAGGTGGTGGGGGGAATGTACATTGTCTCTTGTCTAGCCGGTGTGTGAGGATTAGACCGTCATGCGACCTGTGATTTAGTGGAATTAAACTGGGATGCGCTCAGCGCAATAAGCGATGGAAGTGCATCATAATGGATGAATATAGCTGTGGTGGCTAGATGTGTATCGGAAGACATTCCAAGCGCCTTCCTTCTGTTTTAGTGTTTGCGTTTGCTGCATTTTATTGGGGCTAAGAAATAAAGTACCTGATTAGTCACCATCGAGTGATTTGGGAACTTTTAGTTTATTTAATTGGTCCCCCAAGTTGACTTTCAATATGGAGCAGTTGCCGGTTCATTTCTGATACTTCCAGTGTGGCATAGTGTTTGACAGCGCAACCCCTCCGGCCCGGCAGAGGTGCATTATTTGTATTTTCAAGAAATTGAGAAGCGACATTTTGGTAATATGGGCGCATTTTTGGGGCATCAGCCACATCAATTCCAGCAGGCGATCCTCCTGCGCCTTACGATTAGTTTACGCCTTCCAACTTTACTGTTAAGTAGCTCCTGAATCATGCGATGAATGTAAAGTCTTACTTATTCTGCCCCTCTTTTTGCTTCATAGCGGGTGTGCTCTGTAAACTGTGAATGTCTGGCGTATTTTCACTACACTGAAAAAATAAAAAACACCAGCACTTCATTGGAAACGAACAACAGGGGGAGAGGATGATGAATTCATTTGGCCTGTTGAGAGGATCGCAGAACCGACCGAAATGGTCATCTCATGTGATTAAAGGCATAACTTTTTCTGGAAACGACTACGTAGTATAGGCTCGTGGGAGCCCTCAGTGAATGCAGTTGATATTCTGCAATGTGTTAAGAGTAACGGTAAAGCCAGACCAAAGTCTGGTAGCTGGTTAAAAACAGCATGCTTCTGTATGTGATGAGAACTTAGTTGGATTGCGACGATTGGCGGGAATTTTTCCTTTATATATTGAGGGGCTTTGGAGGCCTTTACTGCTCTTCCAGATCTTTCTCAAATAGGATGCCAATCATTGCCAGGTGAAGTGTGTTATTGGATATGGCAAACAAAACGGTGTATTGTCTGACCAATGAAGAACGGGTCGGTGTCGTGACGCTGAGACAAAACGATCTCTTAACCCGCAGCACAAAATGAGGCTGTAATGGAACCGGAAAGCGCCATAAGAAGCCAGAATCGTTAAAAAAATTCACATTGCATGATTATCCTGTATGTTGTTGGTTTTTGTCAAAAAGCAGCAAATTCAATATGCATTTCCCTGTTCTCAGATTTATCGAACATTATCTGATGTCGGGTTTGCCTTGTTAAACGGAAGCAAGCAGGATACCACAATGAGGGAATTTGACACGTTTTTCAAGTGAACAAAGGTCGATGACTATTTGCGTGGCTTATGAAATTTTAGTATGACCATATGATGATTTTTGGATTGTAGTTGGTTTGAAGATACAAGAAGGATGTATTATGAATAGCATTTGGGATAAAAGCTTGTTTGTACAAAACAACAAATAGAAAGCGGGAAAATTTCAAAGCCATGGATAGCGGAGCCTTTTTGGTGTCGCCGAATGAACACTTCCAGGTCACGCAGGACCTTTGAAGCCAAAACGTGAAGACAGTGCTTACACACTCCGTTGCCGGAGAAGCAAATATGGGTGCTCCTGGACGGACATCGGACTGCAACTCTTTAGAAGCAAAGCGCATGACTATGGGTTGTAACAAGGCACCTTGCAGCTTCCACTGACGGTGTAGGATGCTCCGGGCACACTGCAAACTGTTTCAGTAAGAGTCGCATCAAACTTTTGAGTTCGCCTCGCCACACAATTATTGAGAAGTTGAAGGGACGCGAGAGAAGCATTTTAATTGAAAAATATTAGGCACGTCATCATGGCCAGACCGGCGCCAACATCTCACTTCAACCCACTAAAGGACTTCAGGCCAAGACATGCTAGATTATTCTCGAGTCATAATCCGTCAGTGTTTTTTAGTGGAAGACAGCATCCGCTGTTGACGTTCATGTCTGGCTGTATATTATTTTGAGACAACCTATATAGGTAGGGTCTCTGAAGCTCTTATGGTTAGTATATCTGACGACGTCGCCAATCTGTTATAGTTGACTACTGTCCCCGCTGCAGTGTCTAGTGCCGGAGGGAATACAACAGCTTTATTGTGAACAACTGAGTACGAGTGCGCGAGTGCAAAAATACAACGGCCTCAAGCGACCTCATTAGAAGGGCAGTATCTGACCTTGTTCCAACGCAGTCTAGCGCTGTCTGGCTTTGATACAATGTTGTCTCGCGCTGCATATTAAGAGGGCGTTGTCTGACCTTAATTTAACGCTGTTTTACGCTGTTAGGCTTTGATTCAGGTTTGTCTTGTCGGCATCTAGTGGACTTGAAGATCTCAGTAGATTTCGAACATTTTGTGGCCATCTGGCCTTCTTGATACACCCGTTTTCTAGAACGACCGGTACGGCTTCTCCGTTGCAGCAATAGATTTGTCTCGGGCGGTACATGTGAATCAGTGACCATAGGTGCTGGTCTTGGGAATTCATAGGTTTTAAGCATCATGTTTAGGTCTTCTAACTGTTTTTCCGCATTAGAGATCGGCCACCCAGTCTGCCGTAGCTGACTGACAAGCCACTACCGTACCAACGATTCCACCCGGACTCTAAATCACATGATCCATTCTTTTAAGAACGGCCATCCATCTTCGGCACTCGGGGTGATAGTCCCTCAAAATTACACAGTGCTAGGCAGCAATGTTGGCTTCCATCTCGTTTGTTTTAATGCGCTCAATTTTCTGATTGGCGGTGTTGAAAGGTGCGAGCGACTGATTCGGTTTATGCCCAAGAGATTAAGCTCACAAGCAAAAAGATAGACAACACTATTATCAAGGTTGCTCGCTATCTCCATCAATCAAATTCACCAAGCGATTGGAGCTTACCTCCTGATGCATTTCTGGCGGTGTTCATTGTTGTTCTATACTTCAGTGATATGATATTCCTCCAGGCGCGCCGGGAAACATTTGTTTTATCGGAACTCCTATCAAGCTGCAATCGAATTGTGCTTCCGTTTGCTCTGATTGTAGCACGCTTGCAACAAGCATCGACCTGGTTATCATATGTGGCTAGTCTTCCGTTCCGACTGGCTCTGTCTGCTTCGTGCCCTCCAATCTTCCCGCGCCTTTGACCAAATTTTTGCGATTGGAACTGGATTTCCTTGTGCCCAGGTTGATTGAACACTTAACATTTGTGCCTTTTATAAGGACACAATCCCACAGATTATAATTCACCGCATTGCCAGCATGTCGATGGGGGCCTCACTTCGTAAGAATTTGCCACCACGGGAGGTTGCCTTGATGTCGTTTTGGTAATATTGGAATTAGGGTTAGATAATTGTCTCTTTAACATGGTCATGTCGTGTTTATGAGTCAGAAGGCATTAACGCTTATGAGTAATTGACTGCAGCGTTATTAAGAGAGTTTGTTTGGCCTTATTTAGTGGCTTCTCTGTGATATCACTCTCTTAATGCGACTGAATGCCACATATGAAAATAAGACACTTGAAGTTGTCTTCTGTCATGGCCGATAACTTGAATCTTTCATAGTCAAGGTTGCCTCCACCGGCATAGGTGATATGGTCTTCGGATTTTTTCCCTAGATTTATAGACTGGTAGCAAATATTAAACAAAGAGACACGCTCACCAAAAGTTGTTGAGAGTTGCTGCCCGAATTTGTCAAAACTGAGATCACGCGTTGTTTGGCAGGATGAATTTGGAATACCATGGTTCCGTCTTGTCAAGCTTTCTGACCAATAAGCACATTCTCAAGGTGTAGTCTTTGTTCTTCAGTTAAGCGTTGAAAATATCTTCTTGACATTCGAAACACGAATTGAACGTTAGACCATCATCAAGGTCATAATGGAATTTCTTTGTACTGTTGGCGATCGAGCTGACTGAATTTACATCTGGAACAGAGATTTTCGGCTCAATTTTATGTTGCTGCGTCAATGTTTCCATAAAATGTAATTGCTTAGCTTCAAACTGATTTTGTTAATGCAGCAGAATCATTTTCAACGCTTCAGCAGTTATGTGCATAGTTTATTGGGTTCAAGCGTCGCCAACCTATTGCGGTTGAATTTGCACCTGACCCATACATGTCACCGTAGGTATATCTACACCTTTCTACATCTTTCGTGCGCTTCATGCTTGTCGGCATTCAGCTAATTTTTTTCCGTAGCGATTACGTAATGCAGAGGAACATTAAGCCTCTAGGTCTTTCATGTTCCCGTACTTCAATAATATTGCTCTCCCGTTGCCATCGTTCTTGAAAGTGCGGTTGATGTGGTGCTCATCGTGCTCTAATTGTGCAGGAAGAAGTGAAACGCGTTCAGACAAGTATGACGGGAGTGCAACTTTGACAAATCCCTCAAATACTTTCATTTATATTTATGAGTTCAAATACCAAACCATCTGAGTAGCATGTCAACGCCTTTTGTTCACGCACGGTCTATCTCTGACATGCCCCTGAAACTGGAGCTTTTCACCGGTTGGTACATTTATATAGCGGATGCTATCGGTCACGGCTGATGAGATTTCACTAGATGGACAATGTTGGTGACAAAATTGAGGCCACATCTGTGTTTGACTTGACCGCAGGCTGCATTTCCCAAAGGGCATTTGTGGATGAAATCTCAGTGTAGCTCTTGTTTACATTTGTAGCGAAAACATCCAAAATTGATGACAGAACTGTTAAGCCACTAAAGACTTGCGTGGTTTTATGTAAATGAAGTATGATTCATAAAAAACTCAGACAAACCGCGATAGACGAGTGTGTTGATTCGTGGTTCTTGCTTGGTTTACTGGCTATCCCACGTGCATGGATCGCCAAATCTTGAACGTCATCTCTTTGGTCCATTAAAGGTGATCCGTCCAGGAACACAAGGTTTTGGCCGGTCATTCTATGTTATTTTTAAACGCAGCGGATGCACAAATGGAGGTTGAAGCGGTTAGACAGAGACTCTACGTGAGGTAGACTTTTTTATTGTTTGGTACTCCATGAAGGACAGAGAGACAGGTGATCTTTGAAGTGCGACGGGAGTAACTTGAAGTTCCATGCACATGTAAACCGTGTGACCAGCCCTCAATAAACGTCGAATGTGTTGAAGCCAGAGCACGAGAAACTTTGAATGGTTTTTTAGGTAATACAAAGACGTAAGAACAATTGCGCAATGAGGAACAACATGAAAAAACAGCTCCAGTTGGATTTGGACGATGAACAGCAAGTATGTCTATCTAGACATGCGCACAAATTTAAACTTCGAGCGATGCTCGAGTTAATTTACCAGAGGGCAACCATTTGTTGTGGAAGGGAAAGAAATCCTGCGTGCTCTGGCAACCTGTAACTTCACCTGGTGTGGAAAAGCCAAACGTACAGGAGTATGTGAGGCAAAGATCTTTGATCTCCGTGGAATGAGCGATAGGATTTCCATTAACTGTGAAAACAGCAACCGGGTGCAGTAGCGGCAAGAAGTTATGCACGATTTCTTGGAGGAAAAGCTTTGGCCAGAGTCGTTTGACCGGCGAGTCAGTGAATTTGAGTCTCGCTTAATCTGGTGAAAGTTAAGGGCTTGTGCAGAGGGGGAAATGCGTACGCGATTTTTATATTGTCCGCGCAGATGAAGACCTTAGCATGAGAGGTGGTGCCGAAGACGTCGTTGATGTACAGTAAGAAGGGGATGGGGCCTAGCACGCTTTCCTGGATGATTTCACTGGTGGTCGATACTGGAGATGATTGTATGTCCCCGATTTGTTTCATTTGCGCAGCTGGGTAGGAGGTGAACCGCTGAAATAAGGTTCCTGTGATGCCAACGGTACTAAGTTTATATAGCGGGATTGCAAGGGGGACCTGGTCAAAGGCACTTTGAATATCCAGCTGTACTGCTGCAATGAAGTATCCGGCGTCGTAGGCTATGATGGTCTCAAAGAAGTGAAGCTGGCAGCCACTAACGGATCTTTGAGACAGAAATCGATACTGCTGGTCATCTATGGCATTGGTAGCCAGGGGAAACTTTGTTAGTGGACCTTTGATCAGACGTTCAAGGGTTCTCATTGGGAAGGAGGTTTAATGGATTCCCCTGTAGTTGGAAGGATTTTGTCCAGATCCGGATTTGAAATGCGGGTGGTTTATAGATTTCTTTCGCTGGGAGGGGACGATTCCATAGTTTATGGAGCGAGTAAAACGATCCAGTACAATGATCTAAATATCTTGGCCACCTTATCCCAGAAAACGAGGTGGAAGGCCGTCGGTTCCTGGCACAACAAAGACCTTACTCCTTAGAGGACATCAGCTAGGGAGGTGGTTACGTTACTGAGGGTCGCGTAGCTACCCTGACCATTAGGATTTTGGAGATATGGGCAGTAAGTATGGGTTTGTAGTTGGGAAAAATGAGCAAGAAGCAGCTGGTAAAGTATGTGTTCGGTTGGTTTACCATATTGAGAGAATCAGTGATGATGCCACTATCCGTGAAACGCAAAACAGCAATTAAGTGGACGTTTGGGATACAACGCCTACGGAACAGTCGGCTGCGTAGTTTGGAATGGGAAGGAGTTCTGAGGATGATGTTTTCCTCTAGGCGTTCGAAAGATACAGTCGACCAGTAGAGAGTTCACTGATGAGAATTAGGAATGAGAAATGCTGAGATTTCCGAGATTTTCTGCTAGCTTGGTGTATTTTGGCATCTAAAGTTTTTAATAACTTATCGTGGCCTTAGACACTAGAGTGAAAACGTTTTACAGGAGAAACAAGGCGATGAGCAGCCAGCAGGCTTTGTTAAAAGGTTTCAGACGCAGTGTGCATTTGCTGAGCGGAGGAAGTCGTCCCAATCCTGGGAAGTCAGCGTGGGCGAAAAACCCTGCAAAATATCCAGAGAGAGAGAAAAAACAGGGATTGACTCAATACACTAGAAGAATACGATGATGGAACGGAACCAACCAAATACGAATCAGTTAAAGAAGGCGGACGAAGGGACCTTCAACGAAAGGTTTCCAATAAAGTCTCAAACATGCTTTAGATTTCACAGACGCTCACAAGTTTTTGGTGGAAAATGCATCAGTTTACTGGACCGTTTAAGCTGGGTGGGTTTTTTCAAGCGATCTACGGGATTATACCTCACATAGTTGTTTGGAGTAGTGCTTTTTAGTTTTGATTTAGACCGCCATGCAGCGTCAATTTTTTCGTGTAGTACAATAAACACAAGGACGTGAGGTTATTGCGCAAGATCGCTTCGACCTGGTCAGTTGCGAACAAGCCGGATAGCGCGCTACTTTGAATGGAATTCGCACACAACCGATCCCTACCGCTCACTAGAAGCACACTCAAATTATTTTCGCCGAAAATGTAAGGTTTTTGAGTTAGTAGTCTAGCCCGTTTGCACCTTTTGGTGATAGGTTGCTGATAGCATTTTGTTTAGCTGAGCGCAATTTCAAGGTCACGGATCTTGACCGATTCTCATTTTGTTAGGAGTTTACTCACTTAAGGATATTTTGGCGATCTTCGGTGTTTTCTAAATTAGATACCATCTACAATGCAAACTATATCCAAGGAAATCTGTCAGTGACGTTTGTTTGCTTTATATTCATCAGAGTTAACAAGTGGAATGAGTTTGTTCGGCGAACTTTGGCACAACACATATTCCTATGGAGCTCGCCTTCCATTTTGTGGAACGGTGTTAGACAACTGCGTGATTTGTGCAGACGGTGCGAGGGTCATCTCTTTGGATCACCCCCTTTCCAAGGTATGCATAACTAGCCTGCAGATCATACAGTGCCACGGAATACCTGCAGGTAAATTGCCAACACAGTGATATCAGTTCTAGCAGGAGTAGGACGCTCCCTAGGTGGGATACGTCATAAGGCGCGAATATAATGATGGCATCTAAGGGCATCCATTGCCGGTCGCCATGAAAACTGCGGCCATTTCCACTCATCTTGACTACTTATTATATCTTCTGGGCCCGTGTCTATGTGCGATGTTGGTTATGAGGCCCCATCTATGCACGATAACCTAAATCACTGGACAACGACAGTCCTTCCATACACATAACTATGCGTGTTGCCTTTTGTCTTTACTAACAATAGTAAACGTGGGCAAGTACCTAAGTGGGCCGGTAAAACTAAGGCCTCAACTATGTGTGGTGGTTCAGTGTGGCGGCTCGTCACACTCGTAACTGTACTCAATATCGCCTACCTTGGCTACATATCGCGCCTGCTACGCTCGTGTCCATGTGCGGCGTTGATCATGGAGCCTCAGTTATGCCTGGTAACCTAATCCAATCGCTAAAAACCTCCCGCCATACTCATAGCTGTACGCGTTGTTGCTTATCTTTGCTACATATTATAAACATCGGGCCAGTGTTTATGTGAACCGATGAAGGTGAGACATCAACTATGCTCATAAATCCAATCTAACGGCAAACGACGGACAGCACGCTCATAACTGTACGCGATCTCGCCCACTTTTGCTACTTATAGTAACTGTTGGGACCCGTACACATGCTCGTAGCTGACTACAATGCCTCAACCGTATAAAATAGACCAATCCAACGATCAACGGCGGTACTTTATATCCATACATGTCGGCCGTATGCCAACTCCGTGCCTAAAAATAACCAACAAACCTTGGCGAATCATGTTTCTATTTGGTGGTCGCATTGGTACAACCGTAATGTGCAGTCATTCCAGTTCTCAGTTTCAGGAAGCCTCCCCTACTAGACAGGGTTTTTGAAAGGAAAAAAAATTACGACTCGTATACATCTGCCGTGACATCACTTGAAACATAATTAAACAAGGTTGTAGTGGTTAGCTCACCGGGTGCTAAACAACTCACTTTGTCCACAGTTCCCGATTGGTGTCGACTCTGAAGGTGCATTCTTACTGTTATAGGGGTAAACTCACCTACTTGCTCAATTAGTTCTATTGGCGATACTGGGAGAGCCGTGTGTACATCGATTATCCTGTAGAGGGATAAGGCAACCATACGCACTATTCGGCAAAGCGAAGCAAAAGCTAAATTTAAATGTACGCTTCTTAGTCGTAAGACCAAGTGGTATAGACCTGAGCTTTAGGATCCAAGGGCCACAAGCTACTCCAAACGTGCACCGATCAATGCAGCCGTTGTGAAGCTGTAATGAGTGAGCGTGCACTTCGTGCCAAATCTGCTCATTTGGAGAGTTAATTTCCAACTTCAGTTTATTTCCGCCTCTTGATACCGATACAATGTAGCTTAATATAAGCAACAGCTCCGTCTTCCTTAGCAAAATTCGTAAGTATCCCGTAGTCAACCACAGTAGCAATCTCACTAACTAGTACCTAAGTGCGGCGCCACGATGACGGTACCATGACTACCGTACCCAGTGATGGCTTGCCCGTAGTTCACGATATCCTCAATACTTACCGGACGAGCGTGTTACGTGCACCCACAAGACCATCTAAATCCGTTTGGTTTGCGCCGGGAATTGAAAGCACTAACCACTTTATTGTGGTGTCTGCTTGCTCTACACATAAATCCACCGATTCACACAACGGCACTATCGATGGTTCGGTAAAGCGGTGAAGATTGAAGCTTGCCTTGTGTCCGATATAACGTGTGCCGACCGTCATAAAAAAACAATGTTACTAACGGTGACAAATTTCTTGGCTTTGTTTTGCGGGACGCCTTTTTAATTGAATGGCTGCTCAACTTTGAGTTTACGTAGACATAGAGAGCGTCATTATTGTTCATGTCGTTTTGGGATTAATTCCAAATCTAAAACAAAAGAAAACGCGCAAAAAAGGAGTTCTTTCACAAAATTTCTCACCATCTCCACGGAGACCATACACGAAGCCATTATTAGACATTAAATACGAATTCCTTGCACATAATGGACCTCGTTGCCGTTTGTACAACTTCTAACAAACCTGCGACCGCCTGCGGAGATTTTAGGGGTCCGCTAATTTACCATCAAATACAAAAACGCTTTGTTAAAGATTCCTTCCTTCGGACTACGGTTTCAGAGAAATTTTGGGTGTGCGTCTAAGGCTCGGCTAAATGGCACGATCCTTAGGAGTGTATCCAAAATTTTGCCGTAACCGCAGTTTTTCTGGAGGGACAATTTTACGCAAAATTGAAGCATTTCACAGTGTTTATTTAAAACCTCAAAATATCCCCCAGACAGCTGCAGTTTTGCTAAGATTTGTTTGAGCGTGCTTAAGATCAGTTTTGGGTGCGGAGTTCATAGTTTTACGGCTTGCATGGTTCAGCGTGATAGTTTCGTTTGGGCGGCGGAATTTGGTGTAGAGAATTTGGTTTCTCTATGTTTCATCTTGTATTGGATTTCAAAATATTATGAAAGAGTACGTGAGCAATACTCAAGTCACCTTTATCCGCACAAACCGAAAATAAAGCAGCCATTTGCTTATGTAGGACAAAGTTTCCTGTCGTTGTAGCTGATAAGTTTGATGGTCCTTTTATGACAGTCAGCAGAGGGTGTATCGCCGCCCGGAAGCCCTTTCTTTACCGGTACACTGACTCCATAATGGTGGCACTAAATGTACTAGTTGCCTTATGGACAGAACGAGCGGAGTGGCCGGTGCATTAAGGTTTTGAAAAAACTTCAGTGGATTAAGACGGTATTGAGTGTGCATATGGCACACTGAGTAGGAAAAAATAGAGACGGGTTGAAGTACAGGCAAGGCGTCAGAATGAATATGGTACTTGTGGTACCGTCATTGTGATGTTGATCTTGGATTGGTGGACAGAAACATGCGTGTGCATCTTGGGTGAGTCAGGGTTGTTAACACCTTAAGGATTGGCGAAAGAGCCATGGTAAATTAGGGCTATTGCGGAATAATGATATTCTTAGGTCCTTCGAGAGCGCTATCTAGACGAAGCAATGAGAAGGCGTAAATAGATTGGGGTCTCAAAATGGAAAAAAGGGCCAAGGATAGTCTACTAGAGAGCATTAGGCCCACAAGTTTCAACTAATGAAGTGAGATGACTGCTCAGTTTTAAAAACGATAATCGACATTCAAGTCGAGTTGGTAGGAATTAGCGATGTGCGGTCCATGCAAATGGGTGTGGCCATACGTGAATATAAGCGATGTGCACTTTCTAAATGGTGCGCCCATAAAGTTATACCTATTTGTGTAATCGTCCCCGCAGCTAGGTAGGACTGAACGAGAGGTGAGCAGACGGTTTCCAAAATCACGGTTGAAACGCACGTGTCTTCGTGGCTAGCTCATGTTACGGGGTGACTAGCTGGTGGGCATCTGAGAAGGTAGTGGTTTCATTTGCGCGCTAGGGCAAAAGGAGGTTTAGAGAGCCATGACAGATAGTTTTTGGAACGGTTCGTAAGGCACATTCAGAAGATAGATTGGCTATTGGCAGAGGAATTCACCGGTTAGGGAATAAAGTGAACACTAGCATATCGACTAGGGATATGGATGGCTGGTATTACTTGTTGCGCAGGAAAGGATGCTAACTAGTCCAGGAATTTGGGGAAGTCTAGAGGGCTTAGCAGTTCACAACATGCATTGACAAGAGGCCAGAGAAAAAAGTGAGGTGCATGACTGTGTTGGATGTCTGGGCGACGAGGTGACCTAAGTTTGGCCCAGTTACAGTCCAAAGAAAGGGTAAAGACTTTACAAAACGAATTGCATTGAAGGCGCCACGCCGCGCGCATTTTATAAATCCCCTTTAGCCTATTAGCCTACGCGAGACGGATGGGACAAATGTGAATGGGCAGGTAAGCCTCACTGAGGGAATGGGTGATGGAGAGTCATGGTCCACCAACAGCTCAGAAGTCAAAGAGGAGAATGGTGGCATTTTGACAATGTATGTTACTTGGTTGGGGGTTGACGAATATCTGTTACTGAGGCAATGAGATTGAGTAAACCTTGCAGTCCCCAGTTAGTTGATTATTGTCAGAGGCTGCTAGACCCTATCAGGAATGGCTGCTTTAGTCGTTAATTCACTCGGATGGTGAGGTTGTGATAGCAGAGGAAGCAGTTGGTACTACTCACGAATGATGAGCCAGGCATAGCGGGCGGCTTTCAATGTGCTAAACGAATCTGAAATGTGGAAGTGGTTTTTAGCTATAACCCGATACTGAAGATCACAAAAATGATCCAATGGTGGTTTATATTTTTGGGGCGCTGGTACAGCAGAGCGACAGTGCGTGCGGTTGTGATGAGGAAGAGCCGTCCTTGGCCATCGCACTAGGCTATCATGCATGACTGAGGCCACAGGCAACGCCACATAGACATGGGCTTAGCAGTTACCATAAGTAGCCGAGGTGAGCAACAAAGCACTGGGTTATGATGATCAAGCGTCGTCTTTGAACATCGCGTCAGACTATCATGCATAGTTAAGGTCTGATAACCGGCTGCGCGCATAGATATCGGCCTAGGGGCTACGATAAAGAGCCAAGGTAAGCGACAATGCGCACAGCTATCATGATTAAGGCCTTATATTTTTGCAGCGTCGTTGCGTTTCATGACGTAATTCGGCCAAGTGACGTCATGCTCTCCAACGAGAAAGACATCTCATCGGGATGTTGGAAATCACATGCGGAAACCTGAAGGTGCTGCATCACCTGACTAGTTGCACATATCAGGGACTGGGGATAATCCACCGAGATGCATAGTCACATCAGATCTGCACAACGCATCAAGTTGCTTTTTTGGTTATTCTAGTGAACGAAAAGCTAGCATCCCAAAGGTAGTGTTGTGCAGAAGTTGACTCAAAAAATGCATCTGATTTTTTACGTCCGTCGAGTATAACGCATACAACCGTTAGTTAACTCTCCACCTGGGTGGGATTCACATTGTCTATTCTGTATATATTATTTTCCATTTGAAGAACCTCATAGTTTTGGCGAAATTAATTCCCGTTTGCTTCTAATCAACGGCCACACATAAGCCAAGCAAGTGAAGGTTTAGATGCCCAATCAGCATATAGCAAGTGAAGGTGGATGGTGCAAACAGCCAAGAAAAACATCCAAAACAACTTGGAAGAGATTCACCAGAAAATCTTATCGTAACTTGGGTCGGACTGTATAATTTGGCATTTGGCAAGTCCCTGAGCTAAAGTAAGGTTGAAAAATATGTCTGGGTGCTATAAAGATACGTGCTTTGGAAGTGATCCCATTTTCACAAAATAACATCAATGTTTTCCCTGGCGCTGTACACCTTGGGAGTGTTTTACCACTGTGTTCGCTGGGACATACGATAGCATCAAAGCTGAAATGATAAAGTAATTAGCTCAGACCCAGACGTTTATGCACTGACGGGAAAAAGTGCGAAAGGTTCGGGTGACGGAATCTGGCTTTAAGCCGCGGTCTAGAACAAGAGCCATTCTTAATGTACCAGCTTATCTCAGTGTACCACCTAGCCACAAAATGCTGTTTTTGATCAATTGTTTGGACCAATTTTACTTTCAGTTTTGGCTTGTGCCTGATTGGTCTGTCAAACATAACTGTACTTGTTTCAAGCTTACGAATTAAACATTTTATCTATTTTTACCCGCGGAACACGGTGAAATGTTCAGACTTTACAGGCTCCTTCGTGCAAATCGTAGGTTTGCATTGATGTAGTCCAGCGGCACCTGGGAACCGACACTGGGAGTTATAGTGCATTCTCCCTCTGATATATCACATTGTCTAGGGGCAGTTGAGATAAACAAATCGAAAACAGCTCATTCGCTTTCAGGTTGTTGACTTGAGTGGGCTGGTAAGAAGTTACTTATTACAATTGCAATGAATTCATTGTTTATGCCTCTGACGAAAGACATCCAATGTTACGGGCCAACATTCGTGCTGCACATGCGAGTTGGCATGCTACATGATGTATATCATGTTTTACATGTTTTACATATCAAGTTCAACCGCTGGCCGGTTTATATTGTCACAATAAAGGACCCCACTACCCAAGCACATCAAGCAATACTTTACGCGAAATTGATGACGGTGCCTTTTAGCTATATATCTCTATTTTTCGAAGGGAAAAATACAGTACCTACACGGAAAGAGAAATTGTTGGTCCCCGTCAGAATTGAAATAAATTAGGTTTTGCTCCTCTGAGCCAGTGGGGTCCTAAGGCTGATTACGCTACCCGTTCGTGCGTACTTGTCCGCTGAGGGGCATTGCCGCAATTGTTTAGAGCACAGTCATTAAATGCAAAACTAGGGGGTAAGCATTTAAACCATAAGCAGCCGTAGATCAGTCTAGAAGCTGAGCCTCTTGACACTTTAACTTTTTAACTTTAACTCTTTAACTATGACTCTAACCTTATATCGTAGATGATTATGGTCCTCTAAAACTGCGATTGCAGAGGCCGCACCTACTGTTGTTGATTGTTTCATTCGCCTTACTTCTTGGCTAACTAAGCTAACGTGCTTTTATGGTATCTTCCTCATTTTTCAGCAAGAAGATACAAGAGTCGACACAAAATAAGGCCGGAGGGAAATGAAAACGGTGTTTTCTCAGATAATTATGTCACGGTTACATTACGTCGTAGCAATCGATCAGTCGACTACTTGATCCTAAGATATAAAAACCTTGGCTGCACTACTAAGTCCTAAAATTGATAACTGGTTGGTATAAAAATTGAGGATTGTTAAGCCATAAAAACAGTAAACAGTTTTTTATAGAAGCCAAATACTGACAGATTATTATCCTTGATTAATGGGCCTTCAGTAGTTCATAAGAAAGCGCTAGTGGATTATACACACTGGTAACCAAAGGGAACTGTTTTGATGGTTGTCATAAGAACTTACAAAACCGTCTTGTGCGTATCCAGATGGTTCACGGCGAATCAGCAGGTCAACCTACGTAAATCAAAAACAAACTGCTGTTGAGATGGACGCGAAGGTTTAGCATGGCGGTAAATATCCACCACTTTTGCCGAGATGAAGAGCGGCTTCTTAGTTTGGCTACTGACTGGATGAACTTGGTCCTCTGTGTCAGTGCACTGTGGTGAACCCATAGCGTATTTTGTGATGATGGTTTTTGGACTCTAGTTGGCCGAGATGAAGAACCACTGGAAAAAAGCTCCACGTACATAAAATTCCACCCGCATACGTGCCTGTACATAGGCATAGTTTTAAAATCACTTCGATATGAACAGAATAACCTTATAAGTGATGTACTACGTCTATACAATGTACTGTGATACCTCAACTATCGTACCAACTGAAACATGAAGCGGCCCGGTGCAGCACATTCAGTTGCTTGGGGAAATCATAAACGAGAGATTCAGCTGGGTTCCAGCTGAGTCGCCCGTCAAAACCGGTGATACGCAAATGAGTGTATTCGTCGAAATCTGTCCAATTCGGTCCACGTAGAACATAAGTTTCATGGAAACTTGAGCTCAAGAGGGGCGGAACCGGTCGAAGGCTGTCGAAGCGTCTTCAGAAAACTTATGAGTAATGTATCACGTCTATAGGATAACAAGCTCTTCTTCACAGGCAATGAGTAGATTTCTGTTTTTTCTGGCCAGCTGAACCACAGCAAAGTTACGCGGTATTGATTTGTGCGGCTCTACCCCTGTCCACTGTTAATTCTGGGAAACCGCACGCCTGATTTCAGCTAGGTCGAACTGAAAATCTGACGAAATTATTTTAGTTGGGCTCGGCGAATGTGCTGAGCCTGCATGACCAAGTAACTGAGGCCTTCTATTTCGAGCATTCCCTACCTTCGAACTGCCCTCCACTAAAGACTACTATTAATCTATGTCAGCATTACGTACAACTGCGTGTGTATTCGGCTTCGTTGCATTTCCGTAGCTTCAGTGCCAGGCTTTGGTTCCGGTTGTTCATAACATACAGACCGGTGTTGTTCTGAAACCCAGACTATCCCCATTGACGCCTTCAAGTGTCCTGGTTTGCTGGGAGCAACCCCCAACTCATTTTGTTGAAATCTGCGGATTTAAAAAGGAGAGCGCGAATTTTCAAAGCTTCTGCATGCTTGTTCCGTGTTGCATTCTGCTCGTTTTTCACTCAATATCTTTGCATTTTTTAAGACTGTTTTTATGACTTGTGATTTTCCAAATCCTAGTCCTCTTTGGCAAACAGGATGAGTGCTGTCTAAGTGAAACAAAGCTCAAAATTAAGTTAAACGCGATTTTATAGACGAATTCACATGGAACTCAGCAAAGATCTAACCGGAACAAAACTCACTCCAAACAAATCGTTCGGTTAAAACGGCCTGTAGAATTAGTAAGCCTGCAACATTTCACATTTTGCGGGGGCCCATTAGGTGCACAATGCTATTAGCAGCAAAACCTTTGCGGGTGGAATAAACCTTTTGCGCCGAAATGTTGCATTTTGTTGCGTACATGCTCAAACCAAAAACCATCCTAACCTATGTTCATATTTTCGCAGTTCACCAAATTTCATCGTCCACTGAAGCAAACATACCTCTGGCGGAAAACGTCTGGTGGAATACTTTCCTAGCATCACTAAGACCCCCGGGTGCCCAGATGGGGCTCAAAAGTTTGGACTGATACTACGAACTCCATTGCCTGTATGCTTAAGTCCATCAGGGACACGTCGTAGCTTTCGAAAAATCAACTCCATTGTGCGAATACTGAGCGCCCATTTTGCGTGTCACGAAGTCCTTCTTTTTGTGCTGCCTATGTCCTTGAACTAAGTGACCTTCCCTTTTTCTGACTCCTTGTTCTTGTTTTAACGCAATTTTTTAATTTAGCTTTCCAATTTTGATCTCCTGTTGATATTTTCACGAGTCCTGTGTCAACATGTGGTATTTTTTACATATTCAACAATTAATTATTTCCCGCAGGATGTCATATTTTTCTTCGGTTCAGAGGCTTAAAGGGAAAATCTTGGAAGCATTCAGTATACCAGAAGGAAGAATGCATGCAGCACATGGTCTTATCACAAATTTAGTTTTGAGCAGCTAATATTTGCATCTGCTGCACGTAACTCTTGTAGTTGTCTAACTTAATGTGAGACTCGTCTGTGCCTGACCGTATGACCATGGCTGGCACAAAAGTTTTGAGGGAACTCAGTGGTACGAATATATATTTGACCGTCAACCTACATACTTGGAAGGAACGACAAACACTCGGCGTATCACAAAGTTTAAATTTTGCAGGTGAAAACGAAAACATATATTAATATATCCACTGGTGTATGCTACACAAAAAAACAATAGCTAGGCCACCTTAGACTCTGGATAAAAGAAGAGAATTGTGGTCAGATGAACCCTAGTTTCTTTCAGTCTACATCGTGCTTGGATATCAATGCCCCTTCCGGTGGCTATTAAAAATCTCTCCCCCATATATATCCGAAAATGTTTCGGGAGATCAGCGCGCATTCAGGAAGCATCGAGCGACAACTGCCGCAGTAAGTACTGGAAACAAAACATTCCAAAAAGGAACGCAACTACTCCTTTTGGTCAGCACAATTTTACGCAAATGCTTCTCGACCTAAAGAATGTCACCAAGACCCTCAAGGACCTGTCGAATGAGTGTTAGTTGGCCTTAATCTCTTGTATGACAACAGTGGTGGTGTATATATATAGTGGTGGTGGTGGTATATAAGCCTTCAGTAACTCCTCAAAGGATCATTTGCTTCACCTACACCAAACACTGGAACGACAGACGCAGGGTGGCATTGATCTTCACCCTACCAAATATGCTCTCGTTTCAATTGACATTGAGTTTACTGGAAAATATACCGATGGAACCTGACACAAACCCCTGGTACGAAAGATTAGCGCCTTGGCCGAGTACTTTACTCTTTAATCTCTCAAAATCCTACCCCGTTATTCGACCCAAAGAACTCGTTATCTCTTTTTACTTTTTGTTAGGCAGCAGGCTTGTTCGCCTTCACGACCGCGTCGCAACGAAAACCCCAACCATTTTGGCCTTCCCATCAGCTAAATTTGGCACCGTTAGGAGAACCCTATCTACTATAGCCTTAATTTCATACTATTTGATTTCCCTTCTGAAGACAGATTCATCTCATTTTGCGAAGTGCTCTAGCTAATGGTTACCAGCGAAGCTCAAACACTTGCTTCCTGCAAAATGCAGTTCAGAAAATCCAGAAACCTTTGGTAATTTGGCTGGCATTTAAACATTCACGCTACACACCCATATCACACACCATAGTTTTGTTTTTTATGGTACTTCAGATCGTCTTCCATCATCATAAACCCGTTACCTGACATTTATTTCACAAGGTTCTGTTTATATTTTGTTTTTGTAAAGTTCGACGCGAATGTCGTCGCCGACGCTTTGTCTCGCGCCGAACTTCGGGATGAATTTCGCAACTCATTTCAACTTGAAGGCCATCGCAACCGCATAATGAGACGATATTCAGCTGCAACAAATTTTTCGCCATTCCTCCTTCGAATTTTCTCCATTTCTCTCACTATGTTTGAATATACTGTAAGATGTATCAACAGGCAACTCGTTTTGTTCTCAAGGTCTACAGGGATGTTGTTTTTCAACGAATCCATGCATTTCCAAACCCCTATGTTAATTTCACATCAGAAGTTGGTCTTCTGACTAAAATTTGGAAGAAAGCTCGGAAGTAATTCACCCCCCCCACGCCAACAAAGTATATTAATCGACATACTTACACCTGCAACACCCCAGTCCAGGTGACATCATCAGTTCGTGAGTGAAAGTACGCTGTAGGTGCCACCAACATGGCGCATTTCTCACAAAGCACTAGTGATGTCACTTAGATTGGTAAAGAAACGTTCGCAGCTAAATTTTCCAGCTGAGAGAACAAATCAACTGCCATCACTACAACATGAGTTAACTATATTCTTTCTAACTGCATACCAGACTACTACGTTACCCCCGTCTTTTAATTGCTTTATTTAAGCATTTACCCTCGTCGAACGTTTCGTCGGTTTGCCTCAGACTGTTTCAGCAAAGGACATCTGCTGTGACCGTCGCACAAAATCTTTTTCAGTCAGAGATGGCGTTCATTTGGCCTCCATCCACTATCAAACTTGTTTTATTCACAGACTTACATAATATCTTTGGGTGTGATAAACGTAGAACGACGGTCTACCACCTAGCAACCAGTGAACGATTTTAGGGATACTTAAGAGTTTCCACTGTGTCCATTCTTCCAGATGTGTCCAGGTCAGAAAGACTTTCTATTTTCCCACTCTGAATTCGCTCCGCGGTAAGGGAATACCTCGCACGTACCACATATTTAGAAATGACCGTTGATGTCAGCACCACTGGTGAATTCAATTCAGTTTTCCAAGCCTTCTGTTTTAAACTACACTTGAAAACTCTGATTCCGACGCGAATACCTTGTCGACTCTCCAAGAATAATCCTGGATTTAGTTATTCTTTTCCTGTCTCTGTGTTGATTCTGTACGACGCTGCTTACGACCACTTGGTGATCGTGATAGGCATGACATATATTATATGCACCGTCGCAAAATCATTCAAGATTTCGCTAGTTATAAATTGTTCACATCGTTGAATTCCTATCTTCCACTGCCATTCTACACTCCAACCCTCCATCATCTCATCTTTGTTTCACCTCCTGTCTCACTCATCCACTTCGCAAGGTTTTTCATTTCATTTAAGTTAGGGGAGTTCACTAAGGGTTCATGTACACTTTGCGGACTATACACTATAGGATATTTCATTATGCAGCATCTGTCACGCGTTTAAACACCTTATTTGTAACCAGCTTTCCGCTCCAACAGAGCATTTCTAATTTTTTTGCTTCAACACTTGTATGTCTACCGAACTCGACGAGTTATTTTTACTCGGCGCGGAAAAAAATCTCACACCATTTTCAGCTGCTCGTACCATAGTTTCTTCTTCTCATGCTCTATAAATTTGTCTGACAATAACCGGAAAACACGAATTTCAGACCCACTTAGTCATCTTTAACGCAGCTACATTTTACAATGAGGATCGGAAACCACACTGGACCGCCAGTGGTCCGTACGGTTAAGGTTGCACTCGCCGTGAATGGACTGCACATCAGATTCTCCTGCTCAAGTTACCAAACCTTTTTTGTGGTTCTCTACTTAATTTCATACAAAGTTTTGCTTACAGCCTACAGGAGTCCTCAGGCTACTCACTCAAATCCTCACTCTACTGTCCTAGCTTCCGACTACCTATTCGTAGGCCTAGCTGTAAAACAATACTTCCTTTAGAGCAAATAGTCAGTCGCGTCCTCAGTAGCGCTCATGCATCCAAGCTGTTGCTTTTGCTGCATAGCCTCCTCTCCAATGGAAAATCTAATGACACCCCTATATTTACGCATCAACTGCATCAGCTATCTCCCCCAATACGCAGCTATCTACACCATTTCCCTGAATCATCGGCGAAGGAAACCGTAGCAGTTATAACCCCTTTACAGCAAGTAAGTAGTTTTTTACAGCTGATATTGAAGATGATGGCAATGTCCGTGTCGAAGAAAATCCGAAAAAAGTCAGGATCCTTAATTACACAGCAAACGTCATAATCACATGCCAACATGCTCGTTCCATATCGCTTTTTATTCTCTAGTGTCGTGTGTCCAACACTAAAGTCACTACGGTCGAAGATAATGATTGACTTTGAACACTTTAGAATCTTTGGTTGGACTAATAATTAATAATCGTTCAGCTGTACCACCCCTTCGTCGCCTAGTCACCAAGTCACCAGAAGTAAGCATTAGAGCTGAAGTACTGCAAGGTTGTTCAAGTCTATACAGGAGCAGTCGCGGTGCAAGGTTAGGCTCGAAGCACGAACCTTCTAGTTAGTAACTGCGCAGTCAATTTCCGCCCGGAAAGCGGGTGGAAAGGCAAATTGCGACGTCTTACAAAACGTTTCTACAAGGTAGCTAATTACGTAAAATCATAGTGGTCACAGAATCCAACGTTTGTCAACGTGCTCCATCACTCGGTTCCTTATTTGTTTTTAATAGATCAATACCTTACCTTGAGTGGAGCTGCAACGAAATGGTCAAGCTCAGCGAACAGCACACTAGCCACCAAGACAACATAACAGCGTCTGCCTCAAAAGCCCACCTTTTCACTGTTCTACATCAACCTTCGCAGCATCCTTCAAAATACCACTTAGAGCGCCTTTCGAACATTCAAACAGATTAGCTAACTGAGCAGTTACCTTGGATGTTAGTTTTCTGAGATACCGCTGAGTACAACACACGTACCGGATGACTGTAATTCTTCTGACGTATTCGGGTTTACTTTAGTTAGGTCATCACATCGATCTTTTCACAACAATGAAAGATGGAGCAAGGTTTGCCGGTAGCAGTATCAAGTGAGTCGCGTTGAAATTTATCGTAAGTAATGTGCGCAGAATTTCGGAAAGCAACCTCTATGCGGAGAAATTGGTGTCAGTGAACAAAATTTGTTTATACAGCGATATTCGCACGTCGTAAACAGTTGTTTGGTTTTGTAGAACTAAACTGTCTTGGATCAATTATCTATTGAAGAAAAAACGTTCAAAAGAAACCTTCTTAGCAATTGTGGAATGGCTCTCATGCAAACCCTCAGTTACCATTTTTTTTTAGTAAGATGCCTGCAGATTGACATCAGTGAAACACAGACCAACGAATAGTCGAGCTCAGAACGGAACGCAGCTTAATTTTAAAGATTCCATAAATGATGATGATGATGATGACGAGGAACGGACAGTTTTTCTATCGTATTTAGTCGACATGTACTCTACATTTAACTTTACTTTTGTAAAAAAGACGCAATGAATGAAGCTAAATCTAACGAAAACTGAGTTTCTCCGATAGCATGCCTGAACCGAAGCGATAGAACACATTTGACGGAGTGACAAAGAAAAACGGAATATCGTTACTGTAGTTTCGGAGAAACATATCCGTATGAGTGCCGTCGCTTTCAAATGCTTTCTCACTGAAGCCACTGAGTTTGTGTACGGCATTTCATCTCCTGTCCAAGATTTGGAGCTGAAATTAATCCTGTGTGCATTTCAGGATGGTACACCTTTCTTCCGAAACAAGAAATAGCACAATAAAAAGGGTCGTTGTGATTTTCCTAAGAATGGCCTATCGTCCATGAAGTTTTACACGATACATGTTTGCAATGGAAGGCTATTGTTACTTCTGCAAACGTGGTTTCTCCTCTGAGAAATGTGGGACTCAACTGCGAGGGACAATGTACATCACGAGGAAGCCTGTTTTCTTTACATGCTTTGCTCCAGGGTCTAGAAAAATACATTTAAAGTGAGTCATCCGAAACAACTAATCACAACTCAAAACTATAGGGAGAGTTTAGCCTACACGTTAACAGTGGTTTGTTGGTATGATGCATTGTACTTCCGAATAGCATATAGCCGCTCTGTGGAGCAAAATGAAAAACCTAAGCCGTGTATCTGCATTTGTCAGAACAGCGTTTTGTTCATGTACGCGGTTTTTAGTAATGTAATAAATCGGTGGTATTCAACACTGAAGCTGTTGTAACAGAAGTCATCAGTCACCTCTAACACGCTTTTCGTGCTTAGCTGCCATGCTACCTGAAGGAAGCACGAGGGCTGAGGTACTACCGGGTAGCCCAAACCTGGACTGTGGCAGTTACGATACCAGGGTTGAGTTGGAAGCACGGACCTTTCAGTCAGCAACTTTGCTCCTTAGACAATGAACTATCTTGACCTGGCTGTGGCGATGGTGATGCGGGTGACTGTTGTGATGACGCTGGTGAAGATGTTGATGACATTGAATGTAAAAAAATTAGCAGTGACTTGGTCAAAAGTTCATTAAACCTAGAAACGCTAGGCTACGTTCGGTATTGCCACCTGTTAACTTAAAAATCAATCTTTTGGTGTCTTCCTGGTGACCGAGGATATGTTCCACATTTTGAATGAGAGAGAGAGTTGATAGTGATGTAGTGTATATGCACTATAAGCGCAGCATGTGACATTTTTTACAAGAAAATCTGTTTCAGTTTGTGTTTGTCAAGTATACCGTATTATCGAGCACCCGGGGTGCGATGATCCGGTTTCACGTTGTACAGTTTACGAGGTTTTATTTTCTGTGCAGGAGATTTTATTGAAAATCTCCTTTTATGATGTTTAGGTGTTATCACCTTTTTACTCTCAGGACTAAAAGCGCCCCCGGCTGTCACAGTTTGCGCAGTGGGTAAGTTCGTATTCTCCGGGTCCCCGTCTTCCTGCAATACATGTTGGTCAAACTTCTCCCTATCATGATCACATTCAGTTGGTTGCATTAGAACTTGGAGTAAAACTTGCCATTCTTCCTCAGTAAGATTTGCGATTATCTCCTGAAAATAATCTACATCGTTTGCATCACCATGCAATTCCATAGGAAGTTTATCTGGAGGCATGTTCATAAGGTACTCCTCCAGAGCAGCAAGACGCGTGGCAAGTCTGGTCTGAGCAACATCAGTTCTCCTGGATTCTCCACTTGGTGTACTATGCTCCCGCTCTGCTCTGTTGCTCGGGGATAAATTTCCTCTGTGATGGTTTTCTGAATGACACACACCTTTCCCTTGTTTGGTCCCTAGGTGAATTCGACGTTGTCGCTGTCGTGGCAAAGGAGTTGGCTCAACAACTTGTGGTCCCTCAGGTTGATTTTCGTCTTTCCCACCGACACTAGAAGAGCCTTGTTGAACGATAGGACTTTCTTTGGAACATGCCTGGTTTGAGGTGTGCTTTTTATAACGCCCCGTGTATAATCCAATGTCCCTCGGACCATAACGTGGTTGGCCAGTAAGTACTCCTTGTCCAGCAGAATGGGGGGTGCTGGTAGCCTGGCTAATTAGCATAGGTTTTTTCAGCTTGGCTATTTTCTGTCCATTTTCCTTGAACACAATTCCAGTAACATCTGCCTCAACTTCGGTGGCATTCTGTTCACACTCTGTCACATCATGGGCACAATCCATTTTATCGGCAGTATCTCGTGTCGAACTGATCTGTGAATCAGGAAGCTTCGTTTGCGGATTAACTTCAAGAGCATCTTGCATTGGATCTTGGTCTTCCACGAGTCCTTGCTTTTCATACACTGAAAGAAAGAACAAACCAATTTAATTTCTCAAACTGTTAGACTGAAATTTTCACTTTCTTTGGGGGCATAGTTCCCAAACTTCCATCAAACTGATGCTGCACTTGAACAATATCATGCAAGAGAGATGTAAATTAGTCTATAGTTGAAATGAAAACAATTTGCTGATGAATGCGAGCCGTTGGTTACCTACAGATAGGTGTTCAATCAGAAGATAACGTCAACGAAAAATCAAGTAAAGACCTAACTTATGAGCCCCAGACAAGGCAAAAAAGGTAGTGGGCTGTGGAGCAATAAGTGAAGTGAGTCTCCCGCTAACGCCCAAGTAAGTTACAAATGCTGGTTATCAGAAGGCGAAATCTGGTACCTCACCGAATGGGGATGGAGACACCAGTATTGAGAGTAACTCACATGTATGGTCAGGCTGGTTCACCTTTACCGTAGACAGGTCTGTGTAATACCTGATGTTCACTATCTTAATCTACCACCTATATCCACAAGTATACATTACCCAGTCTCACTGCACCCAAGCGGTGAACGACTTTAATAAACAGCGAGGTTCTTCTGGATAAATAGACTACATACTACTACATTTCCACTAAGTGGGAATCGCATCAAACTTGTAGCCTTTGCAAACAGTATCTGCAAGAGTTTGTATATGTGTTTATTTATTTATCCAACTACTACTTTTTGTCACGATGCAACAATGTCAGTGTTATCCTCATTTGCCAACATTTGAATGTGCAGTAAATGTGCCAGCTATTTCCGCAGTCATAACAGACGAGGCCACTCTCTCATCGTTTGAAAAAACCTCGAGACGTCTTCCGAACTATCAAACGGGTGAACAGTCGTGATTCCTAACCCTCATTTGACTAGCATTTTCGTAAACCCCTGACTCAAAACTGATGAGAATATCTATCTGAGTAATCACAACCAAGGATTCCAATCCCAGTGTGGTATCATGCAACGAGTTGAACCTAGCTGGAAAGATATGGTTGTTTGTGGCGAGTGGAATCAATCGTCTACTCGGTACATCCCATTTTTATGCAGAAACCTCCAAGGGGTACGATAGCCATCGCATCCGAAATGACCAGTTTAATCACCTGGTCAACTTTTGCTTACAACAACGTTCTGAGAGCGTCACTATGGAAGACACAGTATGATATCGCTTCTTACACTCCAAAGGATAAACGAACGTTTTCATACACGAACCAGTAGCGTTTCAAAGTGCTGTATGCACAACCTATGTCAATCGGTCTCACTAGGCGAAGCTGTGAAATGAACTAAACAAAAAGAAATAGTATCGGGGAGATGAAGCAACTTGTACTGCTGTACCTGTGTCACCGATATTCATTGAAAAGTGTTTGGATCTCGATGCTTCAGAACTTTCTGCAGTCGTTTCTTTTAGACCTGCATCTAAAGGACCTTCTTGTGCTTCTCTTTCCTCGAGATCGATGTTTGTATCACCAACATTTGTTTCTTTTGGCCCATGTGGTTGATCATGAGTGCTCAGATCAACATCATCCCCTTCCATTTTGTTGATGGTAGGCTCCACGGAATCTAAAAATAGAGAAGGGATAGTCATCGTACATATTATTACCGGTAATTACGGTCTTAGCGGAAATGAATATTCTAACTACTTAGGTACCAATAGAAACGGACCAAAACCCCGACATTCTCAATCTTTTTTCTGAACTCTACAAAGTCTCAGGTCGCACACAGTCGCTTACTCAAGATGTTCGGCTTGTTCTGGAAGACGCAAACCCGTTGACGTATCCAGGATTAACTTCATCGTTTTGTAAAACGTGTTTTTGGGAAAAATTAACAAAGAGATAAGAGACTGGGACAGTTTCGGACGAGCATAACGTGCACACATAGTGCTTATCCTTCAGTTAAGCTGTTTTAAAGATACAGCTTTTAAGGAGCTTAAAAAATAATGTTTCGTATTTTTCAGCTTTTGATAAGCTGTCCCTCAAAGATTCTACTTAGCTTGGTCATCTTGACTTCAAAAATCGAGGAAATCAATGGAGTATCTACGTTGGGATACGTGTTATTGTGACAGTGTTTCACGGTAGAAGGAATACGTATTGCGTGGTCAAACTCGAGTGAAATGTGCGAAACTTTATTCGTAGTGTGAGGAGATTTGGAAACTTTGATGGAGTTCGTCATGCCAATGAGGCTAGTCTGTCCCGGAAAGCCGAGAATCATTGCACAACTGATTAATTCTTATCGTGAAACATCTACGGCGCGCATCTCATCAAAATCTAGTAGAAAGTTTCGAACACGCTACTTCCCGATTAGTGGTTTCACCACTAAATCGTTCGACCACAAGCGGTTGATCAGCAGAGTAACTAGCTCCACTGGTTCATCAATCACAGGATCCAGATGGTAACACATGGTCACACATGTTGTCTGGCTTCTTGAGTAACCATCAACTTCGCAACGTCTTCAACCTTCGGGCTCCTTGTTCTGGCTCGTATAATTCACAAACACTATCGAAAGCTACATAGGACTGCTGCTGATGTGTATGTCACCAACTCCAATTTTTTGGAACGACGGCTCACGTTGTGGTTCCAGCGGCACTAGCGTTTTACTAACCCTGAAGGTCTAATAAGTTTGGGTTTATTCCGTTTAATTACTGTGTCGGTAAACAGAACTCTAACATAAGCAGATCAGTTCACACACCTTTCGAATAATGCTTTCTTTCGTCGTGGCGGATGTGAGTTCCACTGTACACAGTCACTTTCATACGCCTTATACCATTACCGCTTCCTGCGTCAAAATCTCACGCAGTGATTGTGTTCTAATGCTGTTCGACCACGATACATTCGTGAACCGTTCAACAGCACAGACGTGTAACGTTTCATTGTATCATGATGGATTTATTTCTTCTGCAATTTAGCAGGACTTCCACTAGAGTAAGGATTCGATATTCACTTACCCGCAAATTTATGCAACATTGGAGCCAAATTTTTCCAAACTACAAACAGAAACAGTAAGCTGAAATAAATAATTCTGGCCACTGTCTCTGTTTCCATAAGGCAATGGTATGCTACTGCAAACCAATCGTTTCTCCGCTGTTTTTGATAATAAATATCTATGCATTCTGTGTTTTTATGGTAGACGAGGCAAGCACATTCGGAGTTTTTGGGTGGGAACGTTGCTGTTGTCAATGTGAGCAACAGTCAGATTGATACCACTAACTAATCTAACAATAAATCAATGTATTCTTGATATGCCACTTTGCAGTCTGCTTCCCAGAAGTGAGCGAAAACAATGAGACTGTTTGACGCTCCATGTGGTGCAGCTCACAGTTCATCTACGTTCGGAATACTGTAGTAAATAAGTCAAGGGGCTTGTTTGGAAGACGTTTGAAGAGTAACTCCCTAGTACCGTGGGAGGGGATTGTCTGATCGACGAGAGCGAAATCTTATCGACCAGAGTAACCACAATCATCAAGTGTCCAAATGCATCTGCGTTGAAGTAAGAGAGGCAGCGGTAATGTGATGGCTGTAGACCAACCTGAGTTTTCTCCTTTGTACTGCCTTACCACGGCCAAGCAGACCAATTAGATGTGCTATTTAAACCTCTTGTCTGGGTAGGCAACCTGATATTCGTAATCTGATCAACCATTGGGCAATTTTCTGACTACCGCTGGTTATTTTGAAAATCCCAATTACAGATCCTGACTTGAACCATGTACACTCAGCTGAGTGAAACCAAGTGAAACGTGAATTCTCGTCTCCCTGTCAGTATGTTTCGCTTCCTTGTCCTAATGTAACTTTGGAAAGTAAGGTTTTGCAAAAAACGTCTTAGGTATTACCTCTCTGGTTAATGTCTTAGCGACTCTATCAACACTGTTGGTTTTTACTCCTAGAAACTGGGAACGTATGAGTGAAGATACTTGGGAACACTATCTAGAAATCTACTACTATAGATTCGGTTGTTCTACACATATAATGCCTTCTAAATCTCTGATAATCAAAGTTGGACAGTGAACCGTGGTCTACTGCCTGCTGTCACCTGTTTTTCGGTCGTAGTAACAACGTTAGAGCTAATCTATGGTAATATCCAAACCAGTACCCAGAGTTCAAAATTTGCTTCCATAACTCTCTTATTCTGCTTCGTACCGTTGCTGATAACAGAAAGGTTCCCGAGACAGTTTATATTTTTGCCTTGCAACTAATTGACTTTACCGGTGATGAAGTTAGAATACGTGTAAGGAGATTAGTGAAATTCGTAAAAAACGTTCTGTTATTTCAAGGGACAAAGTCTTGTTCCCAAAATACACTCACTTGCACACCAACGTGATTTTAACAGGTGACTCAACTGAATCTTAGCCGAATCTCACGTTTCTGATATTCTTTAACTGACTGTGCTGTATAATAGCCGCTTCATCTTTCAAGCTCCGAGATATCTTTGCACATTTTCTTGAAGGACGTCTTTAAGCAGATTGATGAAACGTGGAAAACTCTTCTAATAAGCCAACCTCATTGTCAAGTGAAGCAGAGAGGTAATAAACTAGTTGCGACGAAGGAACGACGGGATGCGTGTAAATTGAGGAGGCTTTGATTCCAACAGTCCAGTGAGATAAGGTGAGCAAGTTTCACTCGACATTATTTTTAGGTGCTCACCTTTATTCGTCTTCCTAAAGCCCAAACCGTTTCTGTCAGCGTAAATATACAAAATATTGTAAATATTCTTTGAAATGCAGGTCACGGTTCCACAACAAAGAAGTGGCGCAATATTTTGTTTCCGGTTTGCTTCAAATGGTCATATCTGCTGTTGGTACAAATGTACTACCCATTCATGGATGACCATTCTGCTGGAGAAACAATGGCTTCTACATATGAATTTTTTAGTTACCATGCCGCTCAAAAAGTGAGTAAAAGTATGTAGAAAAAATTCGAATATAGAATTTTTCGTGTGTAGAAAGACACCGGTAAAATATATTGACCATCAAGAATTGTGTCACATTACTCTCCAAGGAATATTATCCTCAGCCGGACTTATCAGTCAAAAGAATAGGAGAAGGCACTCAAACAACAAAGTGAGAATATTGGCAGTGAGGTGATCACGAAAATTTTATCGAAGGATTCATCCGGTAAGTGAAATCAATCTATGCTGAAAAGCCGAAAAGCACTTTAGAGCTGTTTCTTCCTTGTGAGGACTAATCAGCAGTGTGCGTCCCACAGAACCACAAGGGATCTTGAACGAAATCTTTTATAAAAATTCCAAAGGCTCCTCACACTACCTGCAGTCTATAAGTAGCTCAGAGGCCGAATGAAATTCACTCGATGAGTGAAAATTCTGCCTGAGAACTTTCTGAGAAACCGCCCCTCGAGGAGCTAGTGATCACGTGATGTGTTTCCCATAATTGAAGAACGAGTACCGCTATGTACTAGGTAAGTGCAACTTGGTCGCACTGCTGATCAGCCGCTCGTGGCAGAAGTGCCCGAACTACTAGCTGAGATGTCCCAGCCTCAAGACTCTTTAGATGCGCACTGCTGATAATTTCCAGCAAGGATGTAACAGCGCTTCTCGGCTTCTCAGCCTGGACTGGCCACGCTGACGGGACGAACTCCCCGATAAAAGTTTAATTAGTTTCAATGAAGGCACATTTGGAACCCAAAGAGACAACAGGAGCAGACGCTGTGAAGAGATTGTGAGGGCAGAAAGGTGGTATTTAAGATCCCAGTAGTAAGCTTACATGAGCTAGGGTTTTGTGCTTCCAGACTGACTGAGAAGCTTTTATGGCCGGTGCAAAAATCCGATCAACATTGTTGAAGGGAGTGTAAAGAACAAGCAGTCTATTTTCTCGGGCAAGGTTTAGCAAACGATAGGCAACACAAGGTCCAGTTTACTTCGCAGTTTACACCCTCATTTATTTAAATCCGAAACTAATCGTTGGTGGATTCAATGGGGGTTTTTCAGCATCTCCCAGTGCCTAACAAACTGTCGTTCTTTCAGTCATTTTCTAGTTATTTGCTTGACAACTGCTTAAACAAAATAACCTCTTGACTCAAAGTGCCATATGTGAAAAACTAATAGAGACTAACCTGTCTTGTCGGCCTGAGCTTGCGTTGCTTCAACCCCATTTTGCTGATAACAGTTTTCTGCCATGCCTTTGCGCTTCATGCTGAGGCGTAAGGGCCCGACGGCCTGCCTTAAAAGTCTCATAGCGAACATGTAACTTGCATATTGAAAAGGACCGGTTTCATCAAGGACTCCAGGGTGACGCATGTGTTCGATAGTTCCCTTGGACTTTTTAGGGTGATCCAGCTTGTACGGATAATCTGTCAGACCCAGAGAAGTGCGATCTTTAGGCAAGATTCTTGGTTCAGTGGCCTCACTCTGAGTTTGCTGTGGTGGCAGAAGAATGCTGACAGAGTTTATGGCTAACAGCTGATCCCCGACACAAAGTTTACCTGAGCGTTCGGCCAGACCTCCAGGTGTCATTCCTTTGATGAACAGTCCAGTCATGGGCTGTAACTGATCTATCAAAAGATAAGCAGTGTTGGAAAACCATGCCTTCAACTGAAACATAAGTGATACGATGACTTGCGAAACTCTTTTTTGAAGAATGCTAGGCATATATACTTTCTCACTTTGTGTACCATAAGCCAGAGGAAACAGCTCACAAGGTTGCTGAACTCTTCGTTTCCTCATTTTTGGGGTTCATCAGGCAAGTGCAATCTCCTATCTGTTTTCAGAAGGGTTTGGTAAACAATCATTAGTTTTAAACTTCTCAACGTTTCGCTTTTGACACAAAAACTTCATCAGACCAAGTGAGCAGGTCAGGTTTGATGATTCACTTTGGATGCCACTGGTAAATTTTGTTGGTCTGTGTGGGTTTGTAGATGTTACGACTATTTGGATGCGGGTGGTGTTGTGAGGTTATCAGAAATACGAGTAATCAACAGAGGTAACTTAGTTCTGAAGTGGACTTAATCTCACCCCGCTCTCCCCCAACTAGATTGTCTTAGCTCTTACAGGCACGCAGACCAGCAAGGTGAATGGGCCAAGGTGAATTATCGAAGAAAGTATTTTAAACAGTAAGTAGTTTGAAAGTAGTTTGAAATTCCCCCAACCCGTCAACCGTAAGATTTAGGCAAACATAAAAACCAACAATAACCTTCAGCTGATATTCAGCACTGATCTCTGAAGAGATCTTACTGAATGGTTTTCTGTCTGCCTTAAAACTTGGCCAACTTAGTGATGTGCTCACTTGGCCTGATGAAGCTTTTGTGTCAAAAGCGAAACGTTGTCCAGTCAAAAACTACCGATTGTTTACCAAGCCCTTCTGGAACGATGACTTCGAAATCGGTTCCAAACTTTTTCCAGTTAACTGAAACCAAACCTACCTCATCCAATCTACAACACATCAGGTAGAAAGTTTTGTGTCTAATCCACAAACCAGTCCTTAATGAGTGACAAAAGTGCATGTTTTAGCAAACGTTGTAACTGCAATCACTACCTTCCAAAGGGTAGTCATCACCACCATCGACAGCACAACATTAACGATGCTTTTCTGCAGTAGGACCATAATCTATTTGGATGCTCTATTCCGAAGAAAGGAATAGAAAAGGATGGCAAAGGGACTAAATGTCAGCCTAATACAGTAGTTCCTGATTGTCTACAGCAACCTCATTCAGTTCGGATAGTCACGATTGCAGGTGGCCGTCGAACAGAAGAGGCAAGCTAAACAATCCTCTTTAGATTTGTTTCACATCTAAGTTGAGGAATATTGCATACCGTATCCTGTTTTTCTGGTCTTGCAAAAAGAGTCTTCTGAGCTACTCCTAGACTGTAGGTAGTATGAGGATCTTTGGAAATCTTCAAAGCGGACTTTTTCCTGTAAATTAGGCCCATTTTTACTGAACATCAGCTTATGTCTCCCGGAGGTGTGTTGGGTTGCACACAGTTTCTAGAAGTCGTTACATCGTAGCGAAAAGCTACGAAGTCTGCTGGTCCAGCGGCTGTTATTTCGTAAATTCTTCTATATGGGATTCGATAGCAGTAAATCCGCTGATGACTATTTGACGTGCGCCTAACTTCTCTGATTATCATCTCTACATATCTTTGACAAAACACAAGTGAGGTTGCTGGAATCTCAAACGTTTCTCGTCATATACGACCTATCAGCCTTCTCCCCAAACTACCAGCCTATGGCATTAACTGGGAGCGAGATGGCTCAGTGGTTAGAGCGCGAATTTACTGAACAAAAGGTCCGTGGTTCGAACCCGACCTCTGCCTCTCAACTTCCCCTCTCTAGGCTTGGGTAACCTGGCAGTATCCCAGCCCTCGTGCTTCCCTCGGGTGGCATAGCAGCTAGGCATCGAAAGGGTGTTACAGCTGAACAGTTTAGTTTTTTTTATTCACTCAGCACTCTTCGACATAATTTCCGGAGTTCCACAGGCCCCCATTTACTTTTGCACAAAACGGCTGTTCTCTTTGGTTGCTTCTTGAGCATCTGGGCCTTCTCACAAGACGCAAGTCACGTCGTCTTCTCCTACAGTCTATAAGCAATCACGAAAAAATGGTTGAAGAATGTTAACGATATACGAGTACTCCAGATTTCCAAATTCATTCTTTTGATTCCAAAAAATGTTCTGAGGTTGCTTACAGGTTTTGGGACACTTCGTATTTTAATGACATCTCTTGTTCTTTACTAATGTTCACAACTGCTATGGCTGTGTGACTGAATATGCCTAGTGGTTTCAGAGATCTCTGACTGTGCGACTACTTTAATTCGAGACTGCTTCTCCCTTTGACAGAAAATATGCTAGCAAGCAAGCAACACGAATGCTTCCTCACTGTAGTGATGTCAACTTCAGATTCCAGTTCAAAAGTTTCATTCTATGATAGTGAAACATCGATAAGCCACTTGACTTACCTACCGGGTAAGCGGATAATTTGATCGGTTTCTCTACCAATATCAGGCCCAATGATTGACCAGGTCTTCGGTCCAGTGTGACGTGATAGTATTCGGAATTCTCGAAATCATCTGCGATTAGAGTAGAACATCAAGTTTCAGTGTATTGTTGTTTTGATCCAGCTCAGTAGTTCAGCGCACTTGTTTTTTTTTGTTTAATCGCACACTGAGAACTTCCCAAAGACTTTTATTCCTCTAGGACCTTTGCGATCTTCCAGATGTATGCCAACGTGTGCAATTTGGAAACTAGGAGAACAAGACAAGTTACGCACCAAGTCAATCTGTTTACATTAGTCCAGCAGATTTGAGGTTCTAAAAAGTATTCGCGAGTAGTGGGGTAGTGAGCCTGGAACCAAAATACATGCGCCACAGGGTATTCACAGCCAGATCTTTACATTTATGGCAAACCAATCACATCGCTCAAGCGTGAAAATTTTCGTCTGTTCACGCGTGATAATTCGGGTGCGTCTAGCGTGCTGTCATGGAATAGTGGGAACAAGCGTGCCTTGGATGCGCGGAGTTCAAACCCTACCACAGCCAAGGATATGCATTGTTGATGAGCTCTAATAAGAACACAGCTTAAGTGCAGTGCGACGCCTGCCTCTGGTGTGGCCTCACTAAAATATTTGCATCAGAACGGGAGAACTGTACGAAGGAGACGAGGTGGATGTGAGTTGTAAAACCGGCCGCACGTCTAAAAACATAGATCCGGACGTACTACTTACTTGATTAGTAGACCTTTTGTTGTGACTTTACAAGGCATCACACCCTAATGAAGACGAAATTTTATGTTCTCCGGAGACAAATTTCACCCCCTACGAAGGATATGACTGTAAAATGTGCAAATGGCTTTTGTAAGTTCCGGTAGCAGGGTTGGATTCGAACGACGCACGTAAATCCAAGTTGGTTCCGGGTTGCTCAGGGTCCTAAAAACACGAGGCCCCATTACATGATGCCGCTATACTTGCCACTCCTTCGGAAGAACACCTGAAGTAACAGCCAGCCACGATCCATCTCGTTCAAGTCCCAAAGGATCCTACTAGATCCAGAAAAAATGGTTGCCTTTTAGAAACTGTCTCTATAAAATAGTATGACTGTATACGGATAGATTTTGACGAGGCAGTGGGCCTAAGACTGCCATATAGAAGGGCTAAACTGCAGAATGCACGCCAGTTAACACCATAACCAAGACGATAAAGATATGCTCTTCTCACGCAAAAATTCTTTCTGTTCTAAAAGGTTCCTAAGAGGTTGCTTCGAAGGACTTTACGAGGAAAGACATCTAGGTGATATAATCACCCTTTTTTAAAGAGAACACGCAAGTGGGCCTTTAGAAAAAGACCTCTTCATTGCCCTATTAGAGATTCAGTTGTCTCTTTAGCGAAACCACCTAAACATGCCAACCAGAAATTGCCTCTCCTCGAGCGGTGGTTGACTCAGTTTTCTCCATCTGAAATGGAATTCTCAGGAGAGACCATTCAGGAGAGAACAAACCACGTCTAGTCATTTAGCGTAGCACAAATCCGCTGAAAACTTCTCAACGATTCGGCTTGATGAATGCAGCCAAACAGAGCTAGTTTGAACTTATTGACTGTGACTTGCTGGCGGTGCCAGTCATCAGGAGATTCTACACTAAAGACCATAGTTGAAAAAATGTGTGCAACCAGTGGGACAGCAGAAGCAGTGAGAAACATAATCCTGGTAATGGATGTACAAACTTGAGCATGTGTCCACTAAAGATCGATCGACGCTTCCTGATCAGTGTTAATCAACACTATCGATTCTGATACTGGCATTATCTCCTTCGTACTGGGTACACGTGTACGCTAACAGCCCAGGAGGAACTGAGGCTCACTATTCCGGCGTTACGATTAGCCACGAACCTTCTTTTCAGTTCTATCATTTTGAAGCTCACTTCAGTAATGAATTCTCTTTCTGAGAAGACTAGAGTTAGTCGGTTTTTTTCAGATAGTCTCTGAAGTAAAATACAACTGGGTTCTAATGCACTCCATTAAATGTGTTGAAAGCTCGGTTGTTGATGCCCGATGCGCAGTTTAACCGAACAACTATTTATTTATTCTTCAGTCCAGCTCTGATTGCCTCTTGCAGTAACAATCCCGTAAATACTGGCCTCTGTGACTTTGCAGGATGTTACCCTCTGAGCATTATTGAAATCTCTTGGCTACCTGCAAGTTGTGAGTAGTGTCTTCATAAATGATAATACCTCACCACACGATAGCACTAGAGAACCGAGTGAAACCCAGGTTGCGTGAACTAAATGCGCGCGTTTTACGGGTGGGCATTACCACATTTTGATCAGTTTTCCAGTGCTGAATGCTGTGGTATTAAACTGCAGTTGTTTCGGCATCGATCACCGAAGAAGTTTGGACTCTCACCGTGCCTCATCGCCTCGGAGTACACCTAAATTCTTGGTTCAGTGTAGACAAAGGCGACGTGGAACACTTTGGTTTCAGCGTAAATTCAAAAGTGTTTCGTAATTTGTTCCAATCTGGCAGTCGCTTGCCTCGCGTAAACAGGACTTTTTCGAAGCGTTTCTGAAACTGATCAATCCTACCTCAGGAGGCAGCCACTTCAGTATAAGTAGCCAACCTAACCACACATTGGTGTCTTCTTCATTGTTTGCAGATGCCTATCTCAGCGAATACAACAACATCCTTCTTATCAATAACCATTAAACTCGCTCGATCCAATAATATTCCAACATTCCCTATCTCAGCGAATACAACAACATCCTTCCTATCGATAACCATTAAACTCGCCCGATCCAATAATATTCCAAAATTCTTTTGGCATACAAGCTATATTAGTCATGGAATCAAATTACCTTCATAAAAGCACTCTAAACAAGTTCTTAAGACACACGGTGGAGACGTAACTAAACGCCTACCACCTGAATCTGGTTTCAGGAAAGGCATCTTATTAAGATTTTCACCAACCTGGTGTAAACGAACCTTCCGGATTTCTAAGCTTTAAACTTTCCATTGATTTGAGCATCGCATCAATTTTTGTTGTTGAAGCTCGTCTTACTAGTGGTGCGCAAAATTTGTTTTCCTCCATGTTCAGCCCGGATGATGACGCCTCCAAGTGGACCAATGCTGTCTTCGACCATATTGGTTGCTTACTACGCATCCCAGAAATAGTAAAATAACAAGTTATGGCTTCTTCCGTCGTTATAAGCTTGCTAGAACTTAGGTCAATCATGTGTTCCAGTCTGCCGGAATCCCAATAATAGTAACGTGGGCAAAGTGAACAGCTAGTTGCTGAAAATGAATCTTCGGAGCTGGAGAAAAAGGATTCTGTAAAAGTCTCGGCTGGGAGAACGAATTTGTTGGCAGGGCACTCGTCTCCTGATTTTACATTTAAGAGGACACTAATTTGTACGCGATTTGGCGTGATCCGATACCATAATTCTCCATTGGTTGGCTGCTGGGTTGCGTCTGCCTTCCACCATCGTTCCGAAAATGCGGGGTTGTATTTCAAACTTTTAGGATCTGTAAATTTTATACCCGAGTTACTGCCTCCAATAGTTTCAGCTGTGGACTGATTCCGGGAACGTCGAGTACCACGACAGCTGAGAAAGTAGAAAGGCCATTTTTTACAACCTTTAGATCCACTTTCGACTGGTTGAACCGCTTTGAACTTCAACCCTGGTAAATCCAGACGCACGTACAGCATGCGCTTTCCACTTGGTATGTTATATGACTTCGATAATTTGTCTGACGATATATCTCTAGCCAGAACGCATTTCGGAGGAGTGAATTCAACAAGTGCGTCCGGATATTCTGTGTCTTTATCCAGCTGGACGCTTTGTGTCCTTCTATGTCCGTACACTTAAAACATACTTGACTAAATAGACAAGGAACTCACCTCCTTCACTTTTGCTGCCCATCCTGTCTACAAATTATTCAGATGCGCACATGATTTTGTTTGTCCGGCGATCGATACCTCCTCTGATTCTGCTGAGTTGTCACGTGACCGCGTCAATACACTACTGTCTGTCACACATTTGGCTGGTGGCATATTTGGACTGCACTGCTGTTTAATCTTCAACTTATTCTCCACTTGGTGGACAAATTATACGTCATGTTTACCTTCAGAATGAATTCGAGTCTTCTACGAGGGACTACGATCTGTCCCCTCCTCCCTCGGGAAACGTGTCGAAGCCTTAGGAAAACCACTAGTTTGAGTTCATCCGTAGTTTTCAGCTTTCAGAACGCAATAAAAAGATGCTGGCTTCATTTCATTGGCCGTCATGCATTGTTGGTTTGCTGAAGGCCACTGTTAGCTGCATCACTTCCACAATTAAACTACTTCACTTTTATAGTTACCTGGTTTATTTCAGTCAGTTATTTAATCAGTAGGTTGAGAATAGTGTGCACGACCCATTTTTAGTTGAACTGCCTCGTTTGAAGGTTGCAGCCGACCACATTCGTGATAGAATCATCATGACTCGTGGTTACAGAAATCACAATCTTGTTATCATTTTGTCTCCATCCTATCCTAGTCTCTGGATTCAGTTACATTCCATGCATTGCCAATTCTGTCAATCGCACGTATATACAGCTGACTGAAGAAAGCCAACTGTTAAGGAACCATATGTTCGGATGTCTGAATTCACCCTCATAGCGTGCTTTGTAACAAATGAAGCTGAAGAACTAATTTCTATGTAAAGCAAAACATAACAAAGTTTAAGCAGGTGCAATTGGTCGAGTAACCACCTCATAAATACCATGGCAAGCCACTGAGTTCACTTACCGCGCTGAAACAGCAGATTTTGCTGTTAGCTTCATTCCGTGAAGCATCCCTGAAGTCCATGAAGCATCTTCTAGTATGGTTTTTCCACACATTGTTGGTGCACGTCAAATATTTTTTCAAAAGTGCACCGTCATGGTCAGCAACATTTCCGTGTTTGACAATAAAATAGTCCACCGAAGATACTAGTGATTCTCCCCAGTATTATTAGGGAACAAGGTGAACAAGGCTTTTGTTGATGTGACATGTAAACGCCTCAGCTAAACCTTCGTAGACAAAGTACAGCCAAAAAAATCGATTCTTTCCAGACCAGTAGTCAGAATCATCAGCACACAGGTCCAGAACTCTTCAGTGCATGCATCCCGTTCAAAGGACCTCCATAGCCGATATCTTGCCACAAGGACAATAAAACCAAGAACTACAGACTTTACGATCAAATGAAATGCCTGATCTCTTGCATACATATGAAGTCCCCAAAGAGATTTAAATCCGTTAACGTTTATTTACAAAACAAACAGTTAAACGTTCGTTTTTCAGCACCTGATCGGCCGTGTGATTTAATTTTACCCAGACAAAATACAGGGGATTACCCCATAGCCTAGCAGTTAATGTCAGGTGATTGTGTGTTGACCGGCTACTTGAGGAGCGACTTCTCGGGTGGAACTACCGTGCTACTTGACGGATTATTTTCTTCCGGAGTAGTGTTTGCATCAATCTATGCTGATAAACTGGGTGGATCGTAACTCGGAAGTAAACGGCAAATTGATAAAAATACCCATTGATTTTCCCCACAGTATTTCTGCACTGACCGGCTTATTTTCATGAAATATCTTCTCAAAAATCCTCATGATCTTCTTGCAGGTATTCCTTTTTAGAAAGAAAAACAGAATCAGTTTTTGATGCACATGCAAACTAAAATAAGGTCTGACAATTCATATATGCATGGGAGTTGTCCGTTTTACACACCTGAAGTTTGTCATTCTATCAAACACTACTAGTAGTTCATTAGTAGACACAATTTCTCAGTCTTTTGGATGTTTTTTTACTGTGCATTGCACACAAAGCTGATATATGACTCAGTCATCCATGGACTGGATGTTCTGAAATTACGATATTTTTACTCTGCACACAAGAATGCTGATGTCCTTCAGCCTCCCAATATCGATTATTATGATGTGCTAACATAATTGAGCCCTTTTTAGAACTATCGTTTACCTTTTTCACATAAGTTCAAAGGAAACACAACTCAGACCAGATATTCTCGTAGATATTTATTTTGACCCGTGCCAGTCTAGTGCGATCACACGAACCAGAGTCAACAACAACGTACTATATTATCATGGCTGAGGGAATAATACAGAAAACACCCCAAACTGCAACATTTCTGTGGGATAACTCAAAAGGGATTGTATTTGGTTCGTGTGGCCCCCTTTTATCACCCGGCATTATTAAATTTTTTCCAACTGCATAAATTAGTTTTGTAAGAGTCCGAGGCACAAAATTGTTACTAGCAAAATACTCACATAAGCGAGATCAGTTTTGGTCAAAGAAACAACGGTCAGCAAACAGCACCTGGCTGCAGACACCGGACGATATGGTGGTTAGCCGACGTCAGTGTCATTCATGCTGTCAGTTTGTATCCAGATTATCCGATTGAGTGTTGGAGCTGTGGACACCTTGGATGTTTGTCGTAGCCCTAAACTCTCCCTGAACCATTTCTTTCTCCTTCCTATTATAAAGCTTTATCCAAACGAAGTGTATGTTCGCACTGCAGTGAACTGTTAGTCCACAAACAAATTTGGTTTTGCGAGAGACTCATTTGGAACCCAGCTGAATCTCTCGTCTACCTGATGAACCCCAAAAAGGGCGAAACCGGTCGTGGGCTGTCGAAGAATTTTCAGCAACCTTATGAGTAGTACATTACGTCTATGCCAGTTTACCTCTTTTTTGGCCATTAATGGCGAAGATAAGCAGCACTTGATGCCGGTTCGAGCAATCCTTTCATCCAGTAGGTCCAGTGAACTAGCAACACTTCAAGACTCCGAAGCGCACATGGAGACACCCAATAGTTTCGTCTGTCTCTTATTATTACAAACAAACAGAACAAAGGGACCTTTGACGAGATAACATGAAGATGTTCATCTTTTTTCTTTTAAAAATTTTGATTCGCGGCACATGTTTGACAGTCCCGATGTTCATCTATTTAAGGATCCCTAATGCATGCCAGCGAGACGAATGTGCAGAGATTTTTGAACCGTGTCTCCAGAACTGAATAAGAAACAGCTCAGTTAGGATGGTATCTCGAGCGGCTATGAACTCTTACGGCCCAAGCACAGCATGGCGGACAAACTAGCGACAAGCAACTCCTACCATAATGAGGCTTTCATGGTCTCAAACATCGGACAGAGACTAAGTGTTTCATTCTTTGTTTCCACAACAATAAGGGGTTCTTCTTCTTCTTGCTCTGTGCACGCTAGTTGTATTTTCCTACTTGTCTCTCTGATTTCAACCGCCTTCCCCCGGGTTGTGCATTGACGTGTCAGACAAACGTGTGGGCCGAAATAGTCTTTAAGCCTTATGCATGTTTATGTAAGACAATGCCCCTCACTTCACAATGTCACGCTCCTAATTATGGTCCTGGATACCAAGACCGACAACCACTCGTAATATGGCGTATCTGGAACAGACCAGTCACTTGCTGGTGAGGATCCCACTTGTCTGGACCGATACCACTCCTTTGGAGTAGTCCTGTCCAAGCATTTTCACAGGTTTGATATGTCAACATTTTCACAAGGAGCAACCAATGCTTGTCCGGTGTGATTCCGCGTAGCTGTTTTTGATCATGTGTACCTTTCCTGAAAAATCAGTGGATGCAAAGTCCATCTGTGATTCTAACAATTACGAAATTCATTCCCAGTGTTCTCCAACGTTTACCCATCAGATGGAGTCCGCCTGGGGAGAAATAGGTCCGGTCACACCACGGTTATGTGGACGCGACTTCCGATAGCTTCGCTAGTCTTCATATACATTGAACTGCTCAATATGCTTGAGGTGGTAACCAAACTAGTTATTCAGAATATATAAGAGCGTTTTGTTTTTCAGCTTGGAAAACTTATGCATCCGCAGATTTGAAAAAGATGCATTTCTTGATGTGGAAAAACCTTTCGCTGCATAATGTTTGGGGTTGGAAATTTAAGAGCATTGTACCTCTTCACCTTCCCTGATGCTACCGGGTTACAGCCAGAAAACAAGAATGCGGCCAGAAGAACTGTGTATTAATACAATTACAGCGTTCTATTTATATGATTCACTTATGACCGTATTTGATGGTCGATCTGCTCTTAAGCAACCAGTGTGTCTCCTGCACGCCCACACTGGTTCTCAAGCGGTTGTTTTTTGCCTCTGTTGGTCATAGATGGCCGTCCGTGCACTTGTGTAAGGAGTGCCTTAGCCATCGGGTGGGCGTGAAATGCATGTGTACTTTTCGACTTTTATTCCGACACAAGATGAAATCGGACTTGATTCAGACGTGGTGTCGTACCCGTACGGCACTGTTTCACCACATGATTGTTCGGCTTCGCATTAGGCTGATGCTCGGCCGCATTACCTCTCTTTTCAAATTGAAACTGTTTTCGGACTGCTCGAATCTGATCGTAGTTTTTCCTTTTTGGGTTAACTTGGAGCCAGCCTGATCGTTTCCGTTTTCCAGTTGGTCTTAGCTGTAAACTATGCAAAGTTGTCATGTTCTGAAATGATTCGAGAGGTCCAAACCGAATGTATCAGAAAGATGTCCCACTGAAAATTTTCTTCTCCTTGCTGGTATTGAGAATGCATGTGGTTTGGTCGTAGTTGGTTGATATGCCTCGTCCAATTTTCTTTTCCAACGCTGATCTCGTGGATTTCATTTCCTTTCTTACCCAGGACAGTGCCACTGGACCATTCTTCTGGACCTTGAAAACTTCCTGCATAAACCGTGTCACCAATGTGGAATTTTCGCATTATGTTTGTCTAATTTGCTGCATTTCTGGTGTCCTTGCTCTTGGGTCTAAGATTATCGTAAGTTGTCCTAATTTTCCGTCTAACCACGCATTCTGCGGGCTATTTTCCACCAGGAACGTTTGGGTTTGGGGAATTTCGGTACATTGTCAAAAACGTTGAGTCGTGTTGCCGGATGTCTCTGTTCCTTCCAGCTTAAGTAGAGCCCGTTTAAAGGTATCCACGAATCCTTCAGTCTGACCGTTGGATTGAGGATGATAAGGCGGTGAAAACTTTCGTTCTTTCTTGGCAAAACTTTCTGAACTGTGTTGAGGTGAATTGCGTTCCATTGTTGGTCAAAATCAGCTCTGGATTACGAAAATATTGGAATACTCTATCCAGTTGATTGATAATAGACTGTGCAGTAGTATTGCGCAAAAGGAACACATCTGGCCATTCAGTGAATGAATCCACCAAATGAGATAGGATTGACCATTGATTGGACCTGCATAATCCAAGTGAATTCCTTCCCATGGCTTCTCGCTTTTCGGCTATGGTTGTTCTGGACATTTGGGAGATGCCTTTGCTGCTATTTGACAAAGTTTACATTTCTGACAAAACTGCTGCATTTCCGCGTTCATTTGAGGCCAATAAACGAAACTACTCGCCAGGGCTTTCATAGGAGTTGTACCTGGATATCCTGAATGAAATTGTTGCATCACTTGTCTTCGTAACTTCGTGGAAACTACAACTCGGTCTCCGGTCATTAAACAATTATCAGCAATTGAAAGCGACGGATGTCGATTGAAAAATGGTCCTGGCTTTGGGGAGATTTCACCATTTGGCCACTTTGTCTGTATATAATTCATTACTTCCACTAAAATGTTTCATTGCTGGTATTTTCACGAATCGTCTCGGCAGTGACTGGTAAACTTCTGGCGCTTTGAAGCAGGATCTGATGAACTTCGGACTCGAATTAAACGGCTGCACTCACAGACAAAGCACCTGCTTGGCTGACTTGTTTCGTTGATCGGTACTGAAGAGTAAAACCATAGGCTAATAGTATGGTAGCCCACCTTTGCAGACGATTAGCAGTGAAAACAGGAATACCTTTCTTTGCCCCGAATATTAAGAGCAGTGGTTTGTGATCAGTGAGCAGCGTAAAGTGTCTTTCGTAGAGCATTTTATGGAAACTTTTCACAGCAAAAAACGATTGCCAGAGCCTCCTTTTTTAATCTGGCTGTAATTTTTCTTAGCTATTGTCAATGCCCGCGCTTCGTGGGCGAGAGCCTTCTGTTGTCTCCTGAGTAAAACATGTGAAATCACAGCTCCACTGCCACAGTCGGAAGCGTCTGATGCCACAATAATTTACCAGTTCTGGATTAAAATGTGGCAAGAGTAAACCAGAACTGAGGGCTGCCTTGACTGCATCAAATGACTGTTGATATTCTTCTGTCCATTGCCACTCTTTTTCTTTCATTAATAACTGGTTCAGCCGGTCCCTAATTTGATGAAGGCTTGGTAGAAAAATGCTAAAATGACTGATGAGGCCAAGAAATGAGCGAAGATGTACACCTTTTTGAGGCATCATCTGTCTGGTAACTTCAATATTGTCAGAATCAGAGCGCCGACCACGCTTAGCAACAATGAAATCAAGAAATTTAACATTTTCCATTGAAAAATTGCACTTCTCCGGCCGCAAACGGAATTCGGCTTCTTTCAGACGTGAGAAAACATCCTTTAAGTACCGAACAAAGTAACTGGACCTGAGCCCATAATTAAGGCTTAATCCAAATATACTGCGATACCAGGGATGACATGGAGAAGCGTGTCCATGCTTTTTTGGAAAATGGCTGGTGAAGTTTTCACTCCGAACGGCAGCCTGTTGTACTGGGAAAGTCCTAGATGTGTGCTGATTGTCAGGTATTTACTGAAATTTTCAGCCACCGGAACCTGCAGATATGCATCCGCTAGGTCTAGCTTTGCGAAGCACTTTCCACCGTTCAACTTTGTAAACAAATCTCCGGGCACTGGTAATGGATACTTATGGTTTTCCAGCATGGAGTTTAGACCTGTTGAAAAATTAGTACAAATACGTACCTTGCCGTACGTAAAGCCACTATGGGTGCAGCCCATTCTGAATAGTTTATACGTTCAGTTATGCCTTCGGATTGTAGCCGATTGAGCTCTCTTCTACTACCGACTGAGTTGCGTATGGGACTAGAATTTTGAGCACGAAAACTGGTTTCGAGTCCGGTTTGAGATTTAATACTGCATGGGCCATATTGTAACAACGCAAAGATGGTCTGAACAGTTGTTCATGGCGCCTTTTCGATTCTACAATTTGATCAGTAAGCCGCAGGGAAGGGCAAAGGAAATGAATTTTAAAATCTCCTGGTTTGCTGAGTTATTCCGTGAGATGCTTCAGCTGGACTGCAACCTCACGATTATTTAGACCTTCGGTAATACCCTTGAAAAGAACGATGTGGCTGAACAATACGGAAAATTTTAAGATCACATAGAAGATAAAGAGCAGAAAAAACCTTACGTAAAGCGACGCCGCAATGAAGATCCAGGAATTTGACACCGATATACTTGGCATTTGATGCAGTTAGTTGATAGCCAACGCATTTGGGCTCCACTGGTTGAGAGACACGCGATACCTGGTCGAACGGATTTGTACCAGCCCCTGGATTTATATTGGATTAGTGAGTCAGGACGGTGGGGCTCAAGACTTCCGATGGTACATTAAGCACAGACGTATGGCAGACATACTTGCTAGATTAGGTAGATGCTCGGTATGAAGGACTGTGAGAGTTGACTGTGGCTAGAGTCAATTGTACCATTTTTACCTCATTGTTTCTAGTATCCGGTGCTTTGTATAGGTGGCTTAAGTAAAGCCATACTTGCTCTGGTGAGGCTGTGTACCCTCCCTTTGTTTGAACCCACTTTTTTCTGCGTCCAACTCATGGATTCGATATTCACCCTCAAGCCCTCATAAACTTTGACCCTTGACGTGTCGAACAAACGTTGAAGAAACCGTGGCCTTTGTTTACTTGCGTTACCACGTGCTGCATGCGCATGTTTGTTGCTAATTCAGACCATTTTGTCGTTCTCTCTAGACTCTCTTCTGACTTGAAATAATTCATGCAACAAGTTGGACGGAATTTCCTATAATCTGACATTGGAATCCATATTATATACCGTACATCGTGCTTTAGTTTTTTCCACGGACTGGCGCTGGACCCTCTGCAGCATCAGCAGTGCTACGGCAAATGTTTTCAACAGGTCCGACAGTAGCCGGTTCAGCGCAGATTTTCCGCAAGGATTTTTATTTCCCACCTTTTCAGAAGATCAGGCTCCCCACAACCGTCAGGTGATTTTTTCTTTCACGAAATGGCTGATCAAGCAAGTGAAGGAATTCCTCACTCCTTTTATAATAGCCTGACTGTGGTTTATGAGGTCATCAGAGATATCCTTTATGATCTCAATGACTGAACCTAAATTATGGCGTCAAAATCTAGAACAGGAACGGAGAGTAATGAGCCAAGCGAGATCCACAACAGTGTGTCCGTCTAGCGGCACCTTTGTCTGCTTCCAACCAAACTAATTTTCAGATATTTTATAAACAATGGAATTGATTACATCCACATGAGCGCTTGGAATGGCGGAGGATGGATCCCTGCTGCGTCATACTGCAGAGAGCTGTGGCGTAGCAGTGAGGTATCGTAGTGGTACGCCCGCATCCGGCTCAGTCCCGTTTAGAAACCTGAAACCGTGTTGTATTTTAAAATGACCAAAGACAAGGGATAAAATGAGATGATTGAATTTTCACTGAAACACTCGTCGTTACGACTGAGAACACTGGTAACGGAGTTATCTATTTTCATGACCAATTTGAGGTACTGGTAACGAAGAGTAAAGTTTAATAAACAAACACCTGTGACAGTTTAGAGCCGTTTTATTAAGAATGAGGTCATGAAACGCCTTCGGAACATGAAATTATTGAGTATAATTTTGTCTGAATATCTCACACTTACGGTACGCACTGCAATGTGACAAATTTATGCGAAAAATCTAACCTTCTGTCTATTGTTGAAATTGGAAAGGTCAGTTTTAAACATGGATTCTTAATGCTTCAACTGAAACCAAAATTATGGTTAGATAGCTGGTCATACCTGAACTCCGTGACTAGTCAGCAATGACGTTGGCAGAAAAAACATGTGACCGAATTTACTGGTCGCTGATATCAGGATACAGCCTCTCACTCAACGATAAAGTGAGATTCTATCAAGTTTTCTTAAGATACTGCTACAGCACCGCTTGAAACCTGTGAAACTTAACGCATTTCATTGATCCACGCTCAATATTTTGATGCGAAGATAATGCCAAAGCTCGGGCATCGGGTCACTCCACCAAAGTCACAGTTTTCGGCGCCACATTCACCAGAGGTATATTGAACGAAATGAACCACTAAGCAAGTGAACCTCCGTGTACTATATATCTTTCAAGGCAGCAACATTTCGCGAATAATAGGAAAGAACCAAAATCAGTCCCTTTGAAACTGTTTGGTCTCTGTAGCCTGACTTCTTTCCCTATGGTCCGTTTCAGTTGTGAACTTCAGTGATTTCGGTAAACATTGGTTTGTTTAAGTGGGTGACTTCATAAGAAAACCAGAAAACGCGAACAGTAAATTCTGTTAGCATTGGTCTTATGATTTGCGTAAGGTGCACAACTTGCTCCTGCTTGAATTAAATTTTTTAGCAAAGAGTAACGAAATTAATAAGAATACAATCCCGCTAGCATAGCAATAAAATATTGTATAAGTTTTGGTTGCGCTGGCCGCTTGTCTCAGCATAGTTTTTCCAAAAAATGCGGTGGCATGCTGATCAAGAAGTCTGTAAAACAAGCAAGAAAGAATCTATTATGATACATAATAGTCAGTCTTCTGTGCTCTATCTCCGTTATCCCCTTTCACTCTCAACCGTGGAACACTTACGACAGACAAAAGCTTTCACCAAACGGTGTTGGTTACGACGTCAAGATTTCTAGAAGGGCATAGACTGGTCCATCGGCGTAGTTTGGTGGCGTCTTGTTGAAGTGCCACATTCACCAGAGGTATATTGAACGAAATGAACCACTAAGCAAGTGAACCTCCGTGTACTATATATCTTTCAAGGCAGCAACATTTCGCGAATAATAGGAAAGAACCAAAATCAGTCCCTTCGAAACTGTTTGGTCTCTGTAGCCTGACTTCTTTCCCTATGGTCCGTTTCAGTTGTGAACTTCAGTGATTTCGGTAAACATTGGTTTGTTTAAGTGGGTGACTTCATAAGAAAACCAGAAAACGCGAACAGTAAATTCTGTTAGCATTGGTCTTATGATTTGCGTAAGGTGCACAACTTGCTCCTGCTTGAATTAAATTTTTTAGCAAAGAGTAACGAAATTAATAAGAATACAATCCCGCTAGCATAGCAATAAAATATTGTATAAGTTTTGGTTGCGCTGGCCGCTTGTCTCAGCATAGTTTTTCCAAAAAATGCGGTGGCATGCTGATCAAGAAGTCTGTAAAACAAGCAAGAAAGAATCTATTATGATACATAATAGTCAGTCTTCTGTGCTCTATCTCCGTTATCCCCTTTCACTCTCAACCGTGGAACACTTACGACAGACAAAAGCTTTCACCAAACGGTGTTGGTTACGACGTCAAGATTTCTAGAAGGGCATAGACTGGTCCATCGGCGTAGTTTGGTGGCGTCTTGTTGAAGTTGGAAAATGCTCGGGAGCACCAAACGCTTCGCAATAGAGATTAGCGAAGAAAATATTTGTACATTGGTTCTATCTTCCTACAACAAAACGACGCAAAATGCATTTCAAACGGTATAATATTTATACACTTTACTTTGTCTATATAAAACCACTGGTAGGAAAGTCCCAGCCGCGGGTACTGATGTAACCAAGTTCCCGTATACGATTAGCATCAGTAGATTACATGAGCCACAAGTCACTTCCGTGTTATCGGAAATTTCTTCGAGGCGGCGCTTGGGCGCAGCACTTGGCGACAATGGACAGAAGTGACAATTGTGCATCAAATCTTCTTCTGGGTGATTTTTCTCATAATATCCTTATTTTGTTGTACTGAGTAATGAACGCGCTTGTTGTTTGCATTGCTATTCTGTGAATAAATGGCATTCATTTTTAGCTCACCTAGCGCGGGGAAACTATCAAATATTTACCATAGACGTGTGCGTGAAATGCAGCATTTCGGTACACAGGTACACTGTAGCACGGCACAATTGTCATCAACAACGTTATCTGTGGTAAAAATTTTGGGTGCATGTCATCAACAACGTTATCTGTAGTAAAATTTTGGGTGCACTCTTGTTTTGCTACAAACAAATGAACAAGAGAAAATTTGACGAAAAGTGCAAGTTCGAACACAGCTGCACAACTATGGAAATCCGTAGATTTTCGAATCTTACTGACGCGCACAGAAGATGGATATTTATTCGCCCTAGTTGAAAAGCTCTCACAAGAAAATAATATCGAACTGTTTCAGTTCGTTTGTTACGTTGTCGTACAACCTTGCTTTTGATATGGTACTGTGAAAAATAGAGAATAACCAGCGGCACTCACAGGAATGAATAATCAGAAAAATTCACTTTTTCAACCACTGTAACATCGTAAGCAGTTTATAACTGCGATCCATCATTCATTTGCTTGCCAATATGTTTTCGACGGGAGACACACGAAACCCAGCCAAAGCTCTCGTTTGTGGTGCCATGATCGACTGGGTCTATACAATGTATTGCAATATCGCAGCTATCGTTTCAACTAAAAACGAGGCGACCTAATGCAGCCGGTTCAGCCGAAAATACGAAAAAGTGTGCTTATTGCACAAGCTGTAAATAGCATACCACTTGAGGCACGATCGGACCGATACAAACTTAACACGATGGGCAACAAAACCGGGAGGAAAGCACAACCAAGCACACGCGCTTATCAAAGGATAAGTCATCGTAGTTGTGGAAACAAAAAACACGGGCGTGTTGTATGGCCAGTTGAGTGATAAAGCCGCTTGACTTGAAGTAAAACTGAAAAATCGTCGACGGCGCAGTTCAGTATTTGCACAATACAATTGATTTCTCGAAAGCCACTTCATAGCGTAGAATGTCTATGTATAATGTCTATGTTCGTGTATCGATGCAACTTCTCTACGTTGGTGATTTGTTTAAGTGAGCGAATGTTCAAGGTCAGTAAACACCACCGGCCGTGAGTATGCTGCCTAATGTAATAAAAAAATTGCGAATTGCGAAAAAATACAATAACACACAGAATCCATCCAAGTTAACATAATTAGGGATAATATTTCTGTATTAGAAGGAAGACTTTCACCGGACCCGTTAGACGATGAAATAATAATAATAATTGTTCATGTTGTAAACAATTTTTGCTCGACAGCTGCTGTTACCAGTTAAAATTGGGTAGGCTGCGTTCATTATTGGCGGAAAATCGTGCACGTTTGTTGTTCAACAGCAGAGTCTTCAGCTACAGCCTGGGAATTATGCTAGGAATACCATGGCGTTGATCAGTTAACCACAAACGTGCGGCCAGGGTTCCACGATGTCTAATCAACTAGTCACATGCAACCTAAGTCGGTCATAGCAGACAGCTGAACGAACCTGTCTGACGCACAAGCGCCGAAGGCATAGCATCTGCCACAATCAAATTCAACTATGCGGCATTTACTAAAAACAGCCGGTCGACACTTCCGGCGGTAGTTGCATATATCCTGATTGGTGAGGATCTTTCCAAATTCATCGGCCACAAACTGCCGCAGGTCATACGACGGGGTTTCGTAGTCCAGAAGGGCCCCGCAGGTACCCAACCCGTCTTCGGTTAGCCATTGATTAACCGGAAGCCGGTCGACCAAAAACTTTGACAACTTATGGTCGTGTTCAAGAAAAGGAGAGGTGACTGCCTGGTGGTTCCTTTGCCTCAGTAAACAGAACCGCGCTGGAGAGCTGGTGCTTCACGTACTGTTTTTATTAGCGAACCGCTAAGCTCACTAGCTTCTTCGGATTCCACGACATTCCGTTCGTCTTGGAGGTCGCCTGTTGCATTTGTAGTACACCTATTCGTAACGCAAAACAGCACTGGTGCTTCGATTACTGGATGAACGCACAAAAACTGCATGGTTATACTTCATGTATTGATTTAAAGCCTCTCGAGTGCTGTGAAGGATGAAAGAGTACGGCTCCAAACTTCTCAACAAACGCGTGTAAGTTTGCCACTTCCGAAGCCATGCCGCTCACTAGAAGCACACCCAAATTATTTTCGCCGGAACTATAGGGTTTTCGAGGTTGCGACTTTTACGGGGAGTTAGTATAATCCATTTACACTTGTAGGTGATATGTTGCTCATAGCATTTTGTTTAAGTGAGCGAAATTTCAAGGTCACGGACCATCACCGATTCGCATTTTGCTACCGGTTTACGAGAGATAAAACACGAAATCGCACTTTACCATATTTTGGCGTTATTTAAGAATAAAATAACATCTACAGAATATCCAATGCAAACCCAGGAAAATCGGTCATCACGTTTTTTGCTTTATATCCCAGATTTAACGGACGAGATAATTTTGTTCAGCGAACTTCATCACAACACTTTCTTATGGAGCTCAGCTCCCATTAGGTATAACATTGTCAAAAAACAGCAGGAATTGTGCAATGGAGATCGAGGCCATCTCAGCTATGCATAACTAGCCCGTGGATAATACAGCGTCAGGAGGTAACCTTCGGTAAATTACCAACACAATGGTATCATTTCTATTAGAATATTTCTCCCCATAGGTGGAATACGTCATAAAGCGGTCATCATGATAACGATAATCGTTGTCACTCACCTCGACTACTTGTCGTCACTGCAGCATGCTAGCCCCGTGTCAATGTGCGGCGCTGATTATGAGGCCCCACCCATACACGATAACTTAATCCAACGGCGAATGACGACCAGTCATACTCATAACTGTATTCAATATCGCCTCCCTTCGCTACGTATCGTAACTGCTAGGCCCGTGTCCATGTGTGAAGCTGATTATGAGGCCTCACCTATACACGGCGACCTAATGACGGTCTTTCATAATCATAACTGTACGCGTTTTCAATCATCTCGAATACTTGTTGTAACTGCTAGGCCCACTTCTATGTGCGACGCTGCTTATGAGGCCTCACCTATGTACAACCTAATCCAATGACCAACGACTGTCTCTCACGCACATCTGTACACGATGTCGCTTATCCCTGTTACCTATAGTAAACACCAGGCCAGAATCTATGGGCCATTGAAAATAAGGCCTCAACTATGCGTGGTATCCTAATCTAACGCCCAACGTCTGTCATACTCATAACTGCAGTCGATATCGCCTACCTTGGCTACTTATGGCAATTGCTAGGCCTGTGTCTATGCGCAACGCCGAATATGAGGCCTCAACTAGGCTCAACAGCCTAACCCGATGGCCAACCACGGCCCGTCACGCTTATAACCGTACTCGACGTCGCCTACCGTGGCTACTTATAGTAACTGAAGGGCCCGTACACATCCTCGTAACTGACTAGTGCCCCAAATATACATAATAGACCAATCCAACGACCAACGGCGGTCCTTCATATCTATACATGTCATCCGTTTGCCAACCCCATGCCTAAAATACACAACCACCTTTAAAAATCATGTTTCTATTTATTGGTTGTATCGGCACAAACGTAATATGTGGTCAATCCAGTTCTCAGTTTCAGGAAGCCGCTTTTACTCGACAGGATTTCTGAAAGGAAAATGTATAATCAATTACGACTCGTACACACTCCGTACACATCCTTAAAACATATAATTAAACAAAGTTGTAGTGGCCAACTCACCAAGTGCTTACTAAATCCCTTTGTCCACTCCATTCCAAATGGGTGTCCACGCTGAAGCTGCAGTCTTACTGTTATAAGGGTAAACCCACTACTTGCTCAATTAGTCTCGTGTGTACATCGATTATTCAATAGCGGTATTCAGCAACCGTATGCATTATTGAGCACAGCGAAGTTAAAGCTAAAGAAGTGGGTATATGTATCAGCCGTAGACCAAGTGGTATAGACTTGAGCCCTGGGATCCAAGGAACACGTGCGTCATCATACGTGCACCCATGGATGCTGGGGGTAACGAAGACGTGAGCGGGCGGGTACTTGGTGTCAAGTCTACTCAATACCCGGTTTGGAAACCCAGTTTGCTATTATCCACCCCACCTGGTCAGTGATTTACATCCCCAGAGATCCCCAAACGGACCAGAAAATACCTGCGATCTTACATTGGCTTCGTCCTACCTCTGCAAATTCCCTTGGCCAACTCAAAACCCCGCTGCTCACAGAATTGCACATCCCAGCCCAATCATCTCAAACATGACGTCCGTTACGGGCTGTCCAGAAACCGAAGTACGGCAGTGCAATGATGGCACAGCACTGGCATACCCAGTTTGATAGCACACCCGCAACTAATCCCTTCCTACTCTCGACTGTACCCTTTCGCCCACTCGGTCCATTACCTGCAACTACGAACAAACTCATGCTTATTCTGAATGTAATCTTATGATCATGCCTGCCCGATCATGCTACCCACCAGTTGTGAACGAACATTATTACTACCTTACACTTTGTGAGTGCAGGTGCATACCAAAGGACGGATGACTTTGGTCAGTTCACTCAAAACAACTGCACCTTTTCCTCCTCTTTGAAGATGAGAACGACGTCTGCATGCTCCATATCGACAAGGCTTTCCTCAGCTATTTGAAAACCGGGGTCCAGAAGACGTTAGTTAGTCAGGAATTGTGACCACTTTGGCCGCTTGTTATTTCGGGCCGCAGTCTAACTCACATCATGGTACCTTCTAGAAGTCTTTCTGAGACGTTTCCTATTTTGTGTGCCGGATATAGACACGGCAGTCTCATTGCATTGTCTGAATTACAGCAATGAAACACCGTGCGCCCTCAATGGACCCAAGAATACCCTTAATGCATGCCGGTCTCAATTTGTGACAAATCCCTGGCGAATCGTAACTACATAACAACCCTAAACGACTCACCCAAGAGGTTCATGAACGGGGCTGTCCACGGACCCAAGTACGGCGTTGCGATGACGGTACCGCGACTACCATACCCAGTCTGATGGACTGCCCGTAGTTCAGCATATCCACAATATTTACCGGATGAGGGTGTTAAAGTCACCAACAAGACCGCCCTAATCCGTTATTTGCGCCAGGACTTGAAAGCACTGGCCAACTTATTGTGCTGTCTGCTTGTTCTGCCCATAAACACACTAATTCTACCAATATCACTATCGACGGTTCGGTATAGCCTTGCGCCTGATATAGCATGTACTGACCATCATAAAAAACAAAAACTTACTAGCTGTGACGAATTCCTTGACTTGGTTTTGCAGGACACCTGCCACAATGATAGGAGACTTTTCATACACAGGTCGTTAAAAGCTGCTCAATTTTGAGTTTGCGGCGACACAGAGGGCGAAATTATTGTCCTTGTCGTTTCGAGATTATTTCCAAACGCAATGCAAAATAAAACACGTGAAGAAACCGGCTCTTCCGCAAATTTCCAACTGTCATCAGATGTACATCACGAAGCCGTTGGCAGCCATTAAAATATAAATTCCGCGCCCATGGTGGACCTGGAGTACGTTTAAACAACTTTCAAAAAAACTGCGCCCGCATGGAAAGATCCTAAGGAACCGAATAAATGCCATCAAATGCTGGAAGTTTGTGTTAAAGTTTTCCTCCTCCGAACTATGGTTTCAGAGAAATTTTGGTGTGCATCTAAGGCTCGACCATTAAAGAATGAGTGAAAGTTTAAAGCGCACAAATTAGAGAAGACGGACTGCCACTCCAAGCTGAAAAATAGTCTGAATTTATTCCAGGAGATTTTGGCTTCTCGTGTAATATGTATGTACAAGCAACCTTAAAATGCCCTCCATCGACCTGTCTTCCTTCACAAAACCTTCTTCTGACCACACTCCACTTCTTCCTGTGAAAGTTTGGCAGTAACTAGACATTTATGTTTTCGGAAATCTCGATTGAAACTTAACTACACATTCAAGACTTTTCGCGCTCGGAGCCTTAATCTGCTTTCAGTTTAGTTACTCATATTTTTATGCTGCATATGACTACCAGCAACGGCAGTGGTATCCTTCGAAAAACGAGCCAACGGGGAAGTCGAAAAGAAGCCGCACGACGCCCACCGGTTTTGAACCGCGAACACGCCAGTAGCTGCGCCCAATCTTATACCACTAAGCCATCGAGCAACAAGCAGCCTTTGCTGGAACTATACGTTAGGCTGCTAAGCCGTCGGATAGGCAGTTATGTGTTCGAGTATGGATCGCGTGACTCGGTTCGGCCAATCATTTGCTTGAGTTTGGCTTGTGCATGAATCGACTACCCCAGGACCGTGCGTTTGCTAGGATGTCAACCCTGTGGATTGAAGGTGCTGCTACTGTGTATAGAAGGCAGTGTACGATCGTCTGCCCGTCCAAATTATAACGCGGGTCTGGTGACAGCAGCAGATCAATAATTCTTAGCCACATCAGTTGGTCGCCGTTAAATGCCACTGCCCCTAAACGGCCCGGCTGGTCACACTCCACATTTGACACTGTCTGGGCTATGTGCTTCGTATGCCAGAGGACCGTCCGCCTCGTGGAGCCCACTATGACCAATCTTGGTTCGGCTGGGGATTACCCAGATTCAAAGAGGCACGAAAGCTCTACTAATCAGCTTGGTATTGTTTGTGACTGTTGAGTCCCTAGATGGGGGAGGCGGAACGAGACCAACCAGTGACCAGTGACCTTGACAGATAGGGCTGCTATGCAGCCAATGGCGGTCTTGCACCAAGTTATTGCCTAAACCCCGTAGCTGTCACTTCTTGCCATACCGGACAAACAGATTCATCTGTCATCAGCGAAGAGCTATGACCATCGCCCTCAACACCTGGTGCTCATTCCTTTATTCTTCCATTTCTCCCCGAACGAAACCGTACCAGCTAAACTCATCGTAATTTGTACTGACTGTCATCTGAATGACTGACCGACTCACCCACGTGTCCCGTGGCGAAGGCTGCGACGATTCCGTCATTCTAAAACGTTGCTTGTTGCAAATAGTGCTTTACACCGCGCCACGCCGCATTCCGAGTGGCGCAAATATGGTAACGACCAACCGTTGGCACGTTAGAGGGATATGAGAAGCAATAAGGAAAACCTAGGTACTGTCGGCGTGACTCGGTTCCAAGAATTTGGCCCGCGCGATCCCTCTGGTGCATGCTATGAAACGCTGCAAGTCGTCACTGCTAAGTGAACTAATTGAAGTTCTTGCTTTCAGCTTGGATCCATTGTTTCTAAATGCGTGCGTGGAGTCGTAGGCGTCTCGGAATGATTGCGGTACATTGGCGGAAGATCGCCCCGCATTCGCTCTTTTTCAGTTCTTTACCCTGAGGCTCGTAAACGAATTACGATTGCATGGCAGCAAAGCAGCAGTTTGAAACGCCGCTCAGTATTTGCAGCACAATAGAAGTGATTTCACGATGCTTCAGGATTACCAATTCATAGAATAGAATCCCCAAATATAGCAAATTATTCTAGAAATCATCTACATGGGTGATTTCTTTAGGTGAGCGAATATTCAAGCTCACCAATCACCTCCGACTGTGAATACCTTGTTGGGTGTTATACGATATCATAGTTGCAGTAAAGGGTGAATCGCTTACAGTGGGCAAAATTTACAGATAGTTCATCGGCTAAAATAATTCGTTTAAATTGCTGGAAACCACATGGCCCTCGCGGGTGCAAAATATGCGTAAGTGCCACCCCTATAAATAATTTTTGTTATTTATATCTGCCTGACTGAACGAATATCGAAGTATGTGTTCAGGGTCCTTAAGTCAACCATGCTGTTCACCATGGGACTATCTAGAACCCGAAGTATGTCAGTGCCACAATAGCACGTCATTGCCATCCATGGCACACTGGCAGCTATTGCCTTCAACTACTCTTGGCTGTCGCCTCCTGCCCCCTCAGACCTTTTCCTGCAACCATGAATAAACTACGCATCTAACTCCGGCAGCCTTTGAGACGATTTTGGACTATTCTGCCAGACGCTATTCTCAGACCTAACCATCCTGGTGTCCACACACGCCTTCAGTTTGCGTTTCAAAAATCCAACAGTTCCGCTTATTGTACTCAATCGGTTCTATGTGTTGGAGCTACCATCTCCCCGAAAGAACTTTACTCCTGTCTCGCCTCAAACAAAAACGCCAGTGAATCTGTTTAGTTTCAGAATACCTCAGGCTTCTGAGAAGCACCCTGTCAGTTGCTTCTACTGCGAAGTTCTCCAATTCACCATCTTGACCAAAGCATTTCGTGAACCTGGCCATCAGCTGAATTGTCTGTGGTCACTCATCATCATCGACGGCCTTCAGTTTGACTTCAAATCGACAGTCCTTGTCACTGAAATATACGTATGTCCTACGTCACCGCTCCATTTTTTTCGCAGTTTACAATTGCTTATCACCTGATAAACATATCTCCTTTTTTCGCTTCCCATTAGTGCACTTGCCGGTGGCAACCCCCAATACGTAAAGCACATAGTTTGAATTTTTTTAGACTTTGTATGCCTTATACAAGCTGAGAAGAAACCTGTTATGCCTACCATTATACAACGCGTTTCTCCTCTCATCCTGCGTGGCTGCCATGCTGCTGAATTACTCGGTTCTCCAAATTATTTCAGAAGGTGGGCTATTGAGGTTCCCGTTACGGAACTTTGAGTGACGCGTAGGTTCGGCAATCCCGAATATCAAAATGAAGGATTGGGTTCGTAATTCTACGCTACTAGTTACGCAAGGACAAACAAATGC